>WOXC01001041.1:0-311228 GCA_011680675.1 Gymnobelideus leadbeateri
GGGGGGGGAATGATTGTAACACAAAATCTGGCAGAAATGAGTGATGTAAAACAGAAGTTAATAAAGCATTTGTTTAAAAAAAAGAAGTAATAGGGAGCCACTGAAATTTATTGTATAAGTGAATGACATAGTTGTAACTGTGTTTTAGAAAAATTACTTGGGCAGTTGAGTGGAGGATGGATTGACATGGAAATGGTCTTAGATTATTGCAATAGTTGAGACGATAGGTGATGAATGCCTGAACTAGGGTGGTATCTGTGTGAGAGAAGAGAAGGGAATCCTTCTCTCCTTACTAGCAATGTGAAGATCAAAAAGACCAGATATGGCAAAGGAATGACTATAAAATGAATGAGAGTGAGGAGTAATGGGAACTGAGTGACTAGGAGGATGGTGGTAACCCTGACAGTAATAAAGGGTGGAGTTGGAGGAATGATAATGATGAGGTTCTGCTTTGGATTGTAGAACTTGAGATATCTATGAGGTATCCAGTCCAAGATGTTTAAAAAGCAATTTGTGATGTGGGACTACAACTTAGGAGAGAGATTGGTTCTACATATAAAAGAGTCATTTGCATAAAGATAGTAATTGAACTCATGAAAGCCAATGAGATCACCAAATGAGATAGTCTAGATGGAAAAGAAAAACCGTCCCAACACAGAACCTTGGGGGGGGGGGGCACTCTTGGCAAATGGGTATGACATAGTTGAAGTTCCAGCAGAAGAGACTGAGGAGAGGTCAGACAGGTAAGAGGGAAACCAAGAGAGAACAGTGTCATAAAAACCTAGAAAGGAGAGAGTATCCAGGAGAGGAAAGTGATGAAGGGTACAGGTACCTTGGCAAGGTCACTAGAGACTTCACTAGAGACAAGAGTGAAGGAGGAAATCATGGAGGAAGATGTCTGAATGATATGAGATGAGGAGAAAAGAATCGGGAGCTCTTGTTAAATGGTCTCAATTTTTTTTCAGTGAAGTTTGAGGCAAGGTCGTGAGATAAGAGGGTGGGAGAATGGCAGGATGGCAGGATGGGAGGCTGAGAAAGGCTTACATAGATATGAGAAGGTTTGAACAGCCACTGTGGTGAGTGTGATAAAAAAAAATCACTCAAGGAGGAGTAGAAGGATTTCTTTGCTACAGTGAGTACCCAGTTGAGAGTGATTAATATAAAATTGCAGTGGATCCAATCAACATAATTTTATGGCCTTCTCCAGCTCCATTGGTCACATATGAATAAGAGTGAAGGAGGCAGATGGTGGGAGTGAGAAAAGTGAGAAGGGAGGCAGTGGAAGCAGAGTACAGAACACTTTTTCTAGGAGTTTGGTAATGAAAGGGAGAGGGGATGTAGGGTCATAGCTTGAAGGGATAGTGGGAGAGACCTGTGTCTAGTTGTACACAGTAGACAAGGAATAAAAAATGAGCCAGTAGAAAGGGAGAGGTTGAAAATTAGAAAAGGGAGAAGTGATGTTTGCAAAGGAAACATTTAGGGACTTTCACCACCAATAGGGAAACTTTTTATTTGGGCTGATCAAACCAGGCAAAATGCCCTTTCTAAAATGTCTCCCCCAGTTCCTGCTCCCCAGAATGGTATCTTTGTCCTCTGAATATGTTTCGTGGGGAGAGGGCAGAATAAATTTCTCTCTCTACATTTAATGAGTTCCATCTCTGGGGAGACAATTAAAGAGATGTCATATGTTTTCTCCCATAAAACATAGCTGAACTTCAGCATTCTATTGTCTATGAAGAAGAAATAGTATGGATGGAGAGAAACTTAAGAGGCAAACTTAGAAGAGGAGAGTAATTTCACAACAAGTCTCAGAAAAAATACTGTCTTGGCCTTAAGGACCACAAGACTACTTTGTGGGATGAAGCAAGAGAAAGAAACTGTAATGTTGAATGGAAAGATAAATAAGGTTAGAATAATGATAAAGAGAAATAATAGCTTAGAACAGAGGGTAGTAAACTTTACCCAATAACTGGACCCCTTGAAAATTAAAATGGGTCAAAAGGAAAGAAATGATTCCATGAGACAAGAAAAATTAAAACAGAAATGAAAAGATTGAAAAAAAAGAAGAAAATTAAGGTATTGTGCTCTCAAAACACTTGATCTAGAAAACACATCAAGGAAAAGTAATCTAAAAAGCATGAGGTTATCTGAAACTCATGATCAAATAAATAAATAAATGAAAGTTCTGGGTACTTCAGAAATACTTATATCTATAAATTGTAAATGAAAACTGCCTTGATTTATTAGGATCAGAGGGCAAAATGAAGATAGAAAGAATCTACTGTTCATTCTGGAAAGAAATAGGAAATGAAATAAAATGGAAACTTAGAGCTACATTATAGCCAAAATCTAGAGCTTCTAGGTTAAAAAAAAGATTACAAGCACTCCCTTCCTCCCTGTTACCCACCAAAAAAAGAATTTGAGTATCATGGAATTGTAGACTGAATCTCACAAGACTTAGTAGCTTCTACCTTACAGAAGAGGAGAGTTTGTAATGAATAGTCCAAAAGGCAAAAGATAAGCCATTTGGCAAAACTACATATAGTCCTATAAGGGGGAAAAGACCTTTAATGAAAGATACTTTCTAATCAATCCTGATGAAAATATAAGAATTGAGTAGACATTTTGAAATGGAAACATAGGAGTCAATAAACATTGCAAGGGTAGATATTATTCTAAGGGAAAAAGTGAAGATGCATAGTCTGAAATTGCCTTAACTTCAGTGAAAGTCAAAGGAATGTGACATAACAGAAAAAACATTGGCTCTAGAACCTGAGGACTTCTGTTCAAATCCTGCCTCTGAAAGGATTGCCCTAAGTGACCTTGAAAAAGTCACTTAACCTCCTAGACCTCAGTTGCCTCATCAATAAAATGAGGGGGTTGGAATATATGGCCTCTAAGGTCTCTTTCAGCTTTAGATCTTATAAAAGGGCAAAGATATTTTTTTTTGTTTTGGTATCCCCAACTCTTTGTACAATAACTTTTTACAGTAGATATTTAACAAATATTTGTTGAATTGAATAAAAATATATGTGAGAAAATATATGTTTGAAATAACCGTTAGGTGTTTAATGTTTGTTGAATTGAATCAAAATTATATTGTATACAAGGAGATACATGTTTGAAGTGACTTTTATATTTTAAAATTGGCAAGATTAAATGGAGAAGTATAAAAAGTATAGAAATAGCAGATGGGTTTCATTTCCCATTGGTGGAAGGAATTCTGAAAAAAGAAGCTGCCATGTTGATGATAATTACAGATCCTCTGTGCATTTGACTATCTAAAAATACTACTTTAAAATATTTCCACAGCGTGGCTAGGTGGCACAGTGAATAGAGCAGTGGCCCTGGAGTCAAGAGCACCTGAGCTTGGGTCCAGCCTCAGACACTTAACACAAAAACTAGCCATGTGACCTTGGGCAAGTCACTTAACCCCAACTGCCCTCCAAAAAGCAAAAAAAAAATTATTTTCAGCAAAAAATGTTGTATGAAAATTTAATAAGATAAATATTTTTTTTACATATTGAGACGTGGAAGTTTATTTTAGTGACAAGAAAATAATTTTATTGGTCTAATTGTACTCTATGCTTTGTGTCCTACAGTGACATCTTGCTGGACACATTCAAGGAATAAAATACACAGGAAAACAGGATTATCTCAACAGGAATAATACAATTTCAAAGCTAAAAGAAATTATTAATTTTTTTGCCTGGACATCTTATGAAACATTTAATTTTAAAACTTCGAATTTCAGATCCATTCCCTTCCTCCCTTGTCACCCACTCCCTCTGAGAAGATAAGCAATTTAGTATGTGTTGTACATGTATAGCTATGCAAAACATTACCATAGTAGATCTATTGTAAAAGACTGCTTATATTTCCCTCCCACCCGTCTCACCTCCCACCTGGTCCATTCCCTACTTTGATCCTGTCCCTCTTTGATAGTGGGTACTTCTAACCTCCCCTCTCCCCAGAATGCCCTCTCCTCCATCATCCCCCCTCTCATCCCCCTTTCCCCTACTCAGGAGAGTGAGTGAGGGTAAGATATTCCATTTAGTATGTATGTGATTCTCTCCCTGAGCCAACTTCAATGAGAATATGCTTTTGCCTTTTTGCCTTCCTGTTCTTCCCCTCCCCTGCAACTACTTCTCCTTGCCTCTTCTACATGAAATAGTTTACCCTACCCTGTCTCTCTCCATCTCCTCTTGCCACTTTCCTCTCTCACCTCTTGACTTCACCCCTTAAGAATCATCCCTTCCTTGGGGCGACTAGGTGGAGCAGCGAGTAGAGCACCAGCCCTGGGAGCCAGAAGGACCCGAGCTCGGATCCAGCCCCAGACACCCAACACACAAACAAAAACCCAGCCACGTGACTCCGGGCAAGTCACCCAACCCCAATTGCCCTCCAAAAAAAAAAGAATCATCCCTTCCCATGAAATTCAACCTGTGCCCTCTATCCATGTATACCTGTGAACATATGGAACATATGCCATGTACCCTTCTTCAATTATTTTCATAATGAGAAAGGTTTCATCAAACACAGTTATTGTTTTTCCATGTAGGAATGTAAATAGTCCAACTTTGATAAGTTCCTTTTGATTTCTTTTCCTTGATTACCTTCTCAAGCATCTCTTGCTTCTTGTGTCTGAATGTCAAATTTTCTATTCAACTCTGGTTTTTTCCTCAAGAATGCTCGAAAGTCCTCTATTCCACTGAATGACCATATTTTCCCCTGAAATAAGATACTCAGTTTTGCTGGGTAGGTGACCCTTGGCTTCAGTCCCAGCTCTTTTGCCCTCTGGAATATCATATTCCATGCCCTTCAATCCCTCAGTGTAGAAGCTTCCAGGTCCTGGGCTATTCTGATTGTGTTTCCACAATATTGGAATTGTTTCTTCCTGGCTGCTTGTAGTATTTTCTCCTTGATCTGGGAATTCTGGAACCTGGCTATAATATTCCTGGGAGTTTTCTTTTGGGGATCTTTTTCAGGAGGTGATTGGTGGATTCTTTCAACCTCTATTTCCCCCACTGGGTCTAAAACATCAGGGCAATTTTCCTTGAGAATTTCTTGAAGGATGATTTCTAGGTTCTTTCTTTGATCGTGGCTTTCAGGTAGTCCAATAATTTTTAAATTATCTCTCCTGGATCTATTTTCCAAGTCAATGGTTTTTCCCATGAGATATTTCACATTGCCTTCTATTCTTCCATTTGTTTGGATATGTTTAATAGTATCTTGATTTCTCATAAAGTCACTAGCTTCCATTTGCTCCAGTCTAATTCTGAAGGAATTAATCTCCTCAGTGAACTTTTGAGATTCTTTTTCCATCTGGCAAATTCGGCTTTTTAAGGCATTCTTCTCATTACCTTTCTGAGCCTCTTTTGCCATTTGAGTTAGTCTATTTTTTAAGGTGTTATTTTCCTCAGTCAGGTTGTTGACTGTCATTTCATACTTTTCTTGCATCTTTTTCATTTCTCTTCCTAAATTTTCCCCCACTTCTCTTATCTGCTTCTTAAGGTCCTCTATAGCTTGTAGCCTGCTTGTATTTTCATTTGGGCCTTTTGGTGCAGGAGTTCTGACCTCACAGTCCTCCTCCATGCTTTGAGCCTCTTTGCCCCTAAAACAGGAGTCCAATGTTGAACTTTTCTGTTTATTTTGTTTCATTTGCCTAGGCATGTTGCCACTTAATTACTTGATTTTTGGGCTTGTTGCCACAGTAGGGCTCTGCCACCAGACAGGGGAGCTTCCATCCCAAACGTGGGGTCTTCACAACTTCCACCAGTTGTGTGGCCTCTGTAAAGCCTCCACCCACTCTGGCAAGTTGGATACCCACCCCAAACTTCCCCCCCAGACCACGATCCAGATCCAGGCAGTTTAAAGCAAGAGCGATTAACCCCCAGACTGATTGCTGGATCTCCCTACAGTTCACAGACCAGGAGCTAGAGCCACCACTGACACTGCAAAATGGCTTCTGTGCAGCTGTTTCTTCTGCAGCTTTTCTCCCCCAGGGGAGGAAGCCACACGTTTCCCAAATACTGGTCCCAAAGTCCATAGGGTACTAACCTCTCACTGTGTCCTAGGCATATCTGTGCTGATAATTCTGGAATCACCACAATTGCTGGTGTTCTGGGGTCCCTCCAGCCAGCTGAAGGCCCGGTCACCCTGGGCCTTAAACTGCGGACCTGGGCTCAGTTCTTCGCACTGCGCTGTAGGTTCCCATCGGGCTGTGCTGCCTGCTCTCAGAGCGCTGTGCTGCCTGCTCTCAGAGTGCTGCGCTGGCGGCTCCCTGCAGGGCTGCTGGGCTGTCCTCAGCAGGAGGTTAGCTTCTCTGTGCCGTTCTGTGGGTGCTTTGTCTCCAGAAGTTGTTCAGAGTCCCCTTTCACATTGTTTGAAATTTGTGTGGGGCAGAGCACATTGGAAATGCTGTTTCTACTCCGCCATCTTGGCTCCGCCCCGCCAAGATAAATATTTTTAAGATACTGCCAGCATGTCTGTCTCCAACTATAGATTTTATAGTTTCTTTTCTTAATCAAGGTTCTTAACTGGGGGTCCAGGAACTTAAAAATACATTTTGATAACTATTTCAGTGTATTTAGCTTTCTTTGTAATCCTATATATTTTATTTTATGTATTTAAAACCATTATTCTAAAGAGTAGAAAGTCCTAACCATTTAATTTAACTGATAAAGGGGTCCATAACACAGAAAAAAAGGTTGAGAATTGTGACTTAAAATGTTAATATATTCATCTGTCACAGAACTGGACAAATTCAGCAGAGAAAAATAAATTTACTAATAATATGCCTGAAGTACTTCAGCTATTTACATCCTGTAGTAGATATACCTAGATATATTGCTTTTCGGTTTTGTACCTAATTCAAACTGTTAGGATATGAAGGATGTTCGGGCATATTTCTTCCCCTTTCTCAATCTGAAGAGTACTTATTTCTTGGACATGAAGTTTCACCATAAATGAAAATGAAGTGGCATCACAGAAATCCATTAGAATTAGAGCAAAAGAACTTCAGTTTGAACGTCAGCTCTGACACTTATTGCCTGTATGATCTACAAGTCACTTTAACTCTGTTTTTTCACTTACCTCTACTTCTAAAAAATTCCAGAAGTTAACTAGAAAGCATTGGGCTTGGAATCAGGAAGACTCCTTTTCATGAGTTCATGAGTTCAAATCCGACCTTGGGCAAGTCACTTAACCCTGTTTGCCTCAGTTTCCTCATTTGTAAAATGAGCTGGAGAAAGAAAAGGCAAAATTTCAATCCACTTTTCAGATAATCACAGCCCAGCTCTAACCTAGAGCATTTTTTTTACATTTTTTAAAACATTTTTTTAACATTTTTTTACATATGACCATAGGTGTAAAAAGCAGGCTATAATTTTTTTTACTTTTTTTTACATTTTTTTACATATGACCATAGGCATAAAAAGCAGGCTATAATTTTACAATTAAATGACTGAAGCAGGTAATTATATCCCAAGTAACAGATTATATTACAACGAATACTTTAATAACCTCTGTAATTTCCTACCAGAAGCTGAATTATAGGGTATTCCAGAGTCTCTATTTGTTGACCGTAGTTACATACTTGAAAGTTTTAAAATTTCAGTTTGTACATTAGCTATCTCATTGGCAATGCTTTATGTAGTTAGGGTTCTATTTTAGAGATTTAGAGAATGGAAGAAGACAGTTTTCTTGACTCACTTTGTGAATATATATATATATATATATATATATATATATATATATATATATATATATTTTGCCATCAATTTAGCAACAACATCTCAACCATCAATTTACTAGTCTTCTGAATAAAGCTAGCAAATAACCTAAAATCTCTATCAATATGTACTGCATAAAGTAATCACAATGTTGAAGTATCATTTTCTTTGGGGGGGGTCTTATCTGCATTTATTCTTTCTGCAATATTTTGACTAGGCAAGAAGAATTTCAACAAACCTGTGAGGTTATGGGTTATTCTTTTTGGGGAAAAAGGTGATTATAAGTTGTTTTGTCATATGAAAAAGAAGAAGCAATGGCTAAAATACAGAGACATTCAACTTGAGTTCATTAACTCAGTTTCTCTTGTTAATAAAGCACACAGTTCCTTGAAGCTAAGCCATGTCAAAAGCATCTATTCAACAGATTTCCTGAATGTCTTTCATGACCACCCTATTATTTCATTTTAAAAGCACTTTGACAACAGTATAAACTGCACACCTCATTGAAGAAGTAGAACAGACAGGAACAGGAGGATCCCAACAGAGAACAACAACAGAAAAGAAGATAATGCTAACTTATCCAACAATGGGACTCTGTATTTGAAACAGCTAGTGCCCTCTGCAGTGATTTCACTGGTGTACATTTACTGTATGGCAGACTCTAAATTCTCTCTTTTGCAAGAAGGCATAAGTTCACGTCAGGAATGAATAAAATGTCAATAACTGTGTATGGGGTTCTTACTCAGATTCAGAACTTTCTCTAATTAGCAGGACTCATTCCTAGTATAATAAAGTATATTAGTCTTGCATTACTGCCAAGATTCTCAGATAACTGAGAAGGATAAATTAGCAAGTTTCACAAAATATGAATTTTCATTAATATAAAATGAATTAGGGGGTTCCTTCATGGAGACTGAATCAAGCAGCATTTCCTAAAAAATCAAAGTTGGACAAGAAAGGAATACTCTTTCAGTAATTAGAATTCCTGTCCTGAAAAATCTCCTGTGGCTCACTGGAGAGGAAAACATTTTGATATGGCCCACAGGCAACGTCAAAATAAGGTGGTTGGGGTAATGTCTTATAACATTGAATCCCGCTCTTTTCTCTCAGCAACTTAAAGATAGACATGAATGAAGTTCTGAGACGCGAAGGGGATGGAGACTATTCACTCCACCCTGTGCTCCCTGTAAGCTCAGAGAAGAAGGGTGAAAGCCACCCAAGCAAAGCAGGTGTTAGGGATACCGGCCACCCCTTTCTTTGGTTGCCTTTGATTCTGATACCATAGTCATTTGCAAATTACTTGCCTATAATTTCCCTTCAAACAAGAATCCTTTTTGTAACAAAGAAAAATATTTAAACCAAGCCCAAAGGATTCAGCAAAAGCATATGACGGTATATTGCATTTTCTGACTCTGTAATCTGATCTTTTTTTGGAGAAGAGAAAGGTATTTCCTTATAAATTCTCTAGGATTCAGATTGTTCCTTAAATTTTTCAGTTTTTACTTCTGGGGTGTGTTGTGATTTTTTTGTTTTACATTATTGATCTTGTTTATTTTGCTTTTTACATCATATGAGCCTTCCTATGTTTCTGATTTCCTCATATTTATTGTTTCTTATGGTGCAAGACTATTCTATCCTATTCATATTGTATTATTTGTTCAATTATTCCTCAGTTAATAGGTACCTGCTTTGTTTTCAGGCTTTTTTGCTACCACAAAAGGTGTTTCTATGAATATTGTATTATATATAGAAATTTGTTTTTGATTATTGACCTCGGGGGCTATATGTCTAGTAATAGGATCACTTGATCAAAGGATATGAAGAGTTTCATGTCTTTGCTTGCATAATCCCAATTTTTTTCCCCCAGAATGATTGGACCAGTTTATAGCTCCAACAAGTGTGACCAAAAGATGGAGGGTATGTAAGATTCCATTGTCCTTGTTTGTTGACTATCAAAAAAAAAGAACATTTGATTTGGTAAAACAAAACATCTTAATAGCTTTCTTCCAACAAGATGTCTCCCATGATCGTGTCAATATACTATACAAGACTTCTTAAAAGATGTAACAATATGTCTCATTTGATGATTTTCTTACCATCTATATTAAATGAAATCTAAAACAATGAGCTGCATGCTTACCAAGATGTTTGTCAATGTCATGGAGGAGATACAACAGAGCCCAAGTTGAAGAGGCATTTACTACTATACATAATGATGTCTTGTAGATGATGTTGGCTCATTATATCAAGCTGGAACATTCTAGAGCTTTCTGGATGAGAGCTAAGTATTCAAAGGAGTTTGCTCTAATTATAAACATGGTATGTTAGGGGTATTATAAGTTATTCCCTCTTCTTTCTCATCCCTCAACATGAGTTAGGAAAAGGTGACAAAGCCAGAATTTGATTGGCCCAGGGATGGAGCAAGCTTCAAACTATGTTTCTCTTGACAATTTCCTGGTAACCTCTGGCTGTGCTGACCTGGTTTCTTGAAGTATTGACCTAGGGGCATAAGAGGCCCCACCCATGCAGGACCAATTTGATGGGTATCTGAAAACCACATGAATCACCACCTCCTACCCTGTTGACCAGATGAGATTTCATATGGAGACAAGGAGGAAAGTGTCTATAGAAACTATGCCACTGTAACCTTGTTGCAGATCCTTACTATGCTATGGCTAAATAAGCCTCCTTTGATTAACTGTCCAGTGACCTACATGAGTGCCTCATTTTGCTCCAGTATAAACCTGAAATAACAGGTTGCCAGTGTGAGGACTTTCCACTAATAGGGGGATTCAACATGCACAGAGAAAAACAAATAAAAAGTCATCTGAGGAGGAAGAGAACATTAACAACTGAGAGAATATAACAAAGGCCTTCAGGAAAAGGTGCCACCTGAGTTGAATCTTGAAGGGAGATAAAGAATGGTCAAACCACAGAGAAGCATTTTGTTAAAAAGTACCATAGATAGCAAATCAATATCAATAGTTAATGTACATATGTATCAAATAGCAGAGTATCCAAATATTTGAAGGAAAAATTAGTCAAATTATGGAGAAAAAAAGATACTGGTTGAACTAGTTGACCTCTGAAGTCTCTTCTGATGGAGAATGTGTGACTTCATTCTGTATAGTGGGCATTCTCCCTTGCTAGTTGAGAGTGCAAAGGTGCTTCAGTCCATCTCATCAGTAAGGGAAGAAAGAGTGAGTGCTCTGCCAAAGATAAGTGGGAAAGGAATTCACATCTTGGAATACATTTCTCTGTCTTCTATTTCTACTTCTGATAACAATATTACTGACACTAAAGTGTTTTTGGAATTTGTTCTTTCAGTTAAGAAGCTTTTTGTCATAATATATTTTATATTACACTAAGTATATTTTATTTATTACACTAGGATCAAAATTAATACCCATTTTTCCTGATTATTTCACACATATTGTTTCATTTGTCCAATTACATTTTAAGAACATTGGGGGCTAGGAACAATATCATATACTTCTGTCTCCTAATTAGATGGCATAGTGGATAAGCAGTGGGACTGGAGTCAGAAAGACTTCAGTTCAAATTCAGCTTCATTTATTAGCTGTATAACCCTGGGCAAGTTACTTGGTCTCTATTTGCCTCAGTTTCCTCAACTATAAGATGGGGGCAACAATAGCACTCACTACCTTCTTAAAGTTGTGGTGAGAATTAAAGGAAATAATATTTGCAAAGTGCTTAGAATATCAGCTGGCACATGGTAGGCATTATATAATTGCTTATTTACTTCCTTCCCTTCCCTTCTCCTCCAAAGCATTGGCCCAAAGGCCACTTGTGGCAGGCCAAAGAATTTTCTCTACACACAAAGGAAGTTTTCCTCTACATTTTCCCCAAGCACCTGAAATTCTTCAGTGGGCTGCAGGTTGTGCAGGCTTGATTTAGGCCAATGTGAGAAATATTAAAAATAATTCAATTTGATAGGTGTGTGAATTATATGCATGGGAATACAAAGATAAAACCTCCAATACTTGTCCTCAGAGAGGGCCTTTTCAACCTTACACCTATCTTTCCTTCCTGCACTCTGTATTCTAATGAGGGATAAAACGTATACATAGATAAATAAATGCAAGGGAATTTGAAAAGAGAGAAGAGAAAAATGAATGTAGGGGGAAGAAGGAATCTGGGTGGGACCTTGAAGTATGATACAGATTAAGACCAAGAGAAGGAGTCAGTGCATTAAAGGATAGTGGGTTACTGAGGGGGGATGACTTATGTGAATAAACAAAAGCCGGAGACAAGTGCTAAGTTCAGGAAACAGCTTATGGTTTACTTCGGCTGGAACATGGAATGAAAGAAAGGGAATAATATGAAACAAGGCTGGAAAGGCAGGTTGGAACTTTTAAACATCTGGTTACAGAGTCTGTGCTGCTTAACTTCAGAAGGAAGAAGGAAGAACAATGGGTCATAGTCCCTGAGAGAGATTTTTACTAGATATAACTCCTAACAATTAGAGCTGTCCAAAGTGGGATGGATTGCCTAGGGTAGATATTGGTTCCAGTCACCAGAGTTCTTAACTGATCAGGAATGTAGATTATGTTTCGCTAGATGACCTCTGAGTTCCCTTCCAATTCTGAGAGACTATAATTTTGATTCTGTATAGTAGGATTCCCCCTTGTGGGAAGCTGCAGTCCACCACATCTGGAAGGGTAGGAAGAATAACAGTTCTATAGAAGAAAAGTGGGGAATCTCCTGTAAGACAGATAACACAGGAGGGCTGCTAGCACAGGTTCACTCTTGACCTGGTCAGACAGGAAGTCCACTTCAGGTTAATAGTCTTTATTCTAGTCTAGTCTTCTCACAAGAAGGTTGCTGATAATGAGCACCAACTCCTATAGCATTCCCTAACCACCCTTCTTGTAGGGCTGGCAAGAAGGTGAGGCAACTACTCCTACATCTTGATGGGATCAATTGAGACAGACACAGCTTGTACACTATCCTAAATCCCCTCAAGACTCAATGGGGGCTAGTTGAGGCAAATACAGATTCCCCCCGAGCCTTGATGGGGACCAATTGAGGCACACATAGCATTTCAGCTTGTGCATTCAACCCTAAGGGTTCCCCACTCACTGAGCAGTGCCCACCTGCTTTATAGGGTAATAGACAAAGAAGGCATATTGCCAGCAATAGCCTCACAAGTTTACATCACCTCATCCCTGTATCTCACTGTGCGGTCACAGTAGATATTTGTAATTTAAGCACAAATGTTTATATTATTTATCATTATATAACACTGTGCTAGCATGGTGGAGATGTTTTGAACCATAATCATGAGAAGTCATATCTAATACCTGGGAACAAGTGATTGTTGTAGCTATGGATCCTGGGAAACAAAACTCTAGGAAAGTATAACAAAAATATTCTTTCCATATTCTAAAATCCACTTTAATCACACCTCCTGACAAACAGAGCTGGCCCCAAATGAAATGGGCTGCGTAGAGAGGAAGTTCATCCTCTGTAGTAGGGAGGCACTGAAGATTTTTGAACTGAACTAGGTCTCTGCTTTAGGAGGACTCTCTTGGCAGCTCTGTAAAAAATAATGCCATTGCCATGTGAAAGGTAACAAGGGCCTAAAATGGAGTGAAGAGAAGGGGATGGATGTGAGAGATGTGGTAGAATTGATGGGATTTGGCCATGGGGGTATGGAAGAGAAAAAAAAGAGTTAGGGTAGCACCAGTGTTAAAAAAAACACAAAACATAGGAATTTTTTAAAAAGGGAGAAAAGACCTATATGTATAAAAATAATTATAGTAGCTCTTTTAGTGGTGACAAAGCATTGAAAACTGAGGGGATGTCTGTCGATTGAGGAATGGATGAACAAATTGTGGTATATGATTGTGATGGAATACCATTGTGCTGTAAGAAATGACAAGCAGGATGCTTTCAGAAAAACCTAGAAAGACTTACATGAGCTGACTCAAAGTGAAGTGAGCAGAACTAGGAGAATGTTGTACATAGTAACAACATTAGTATACAATGATTTGGCTATTCTCAGCAATTCAGCAATACAATGATCCAAGACAGTTCCCAAAGAAAGATGCTAACCACCTCCAGAGAAAGAACTGATGGAGTCTAAATGCATCAAAGCATACTTTTAAAAACTTTACTTTTTTTGAGTTTTTTTTTTGGTCTGTGTTTTCTTTAACAAGATGCTTAGTATGGAAATATATTTTGCATAATTGCCCATGTATAGCCTACATCAAATTGCTTGCCATCTCAATGAAGTGGGAGGAGAGGAAGAGAATTTGGAACTCAAAATTTTTAAAAATGAATGTTAAAATTGTTTTTACATGTAATTGGAAAAAGAATTAAAATACTTTTAAAAAATAGGTGATTGGAAGGATGGTGGTATCCCTAAAAAAAAAGGCTTAGAGGACAGGTGAGTTTAGGGAGAAAAATAGTCAGATCTGTTTTAGACAGGTTGAGTTTGAAATTCCTGTGAGATCTACAAGTAAAATTGTGCAACAAGGAGTTGGTGGTGAGAAACTAGAGTTCAAGAGGACAGCCAGCATCCCATTTTAGTCCCTAATCACCTCTCACCTGGACAATTGCAACAGCCTCTTTGCTTCAAGTTTCTCTTCTCCCCAGGCCATCCTCCACACAACTGCCAAAGTTATTTTCCTAATGCACAGGTTTATTCACTACTCAATAAATTCCATTGGCTCCTCCCTATCATTTTACCTCTAGAAGCCAATACAAACTATTCAGTTTGGCATTTAAAGATCTTTACAATTTGGCCCCAAAGCACCTTTCCAACCTTACACCTACCTGCCATTCCTGTACTCTACAGTCTACCCAAACTGACCTTTTTGCTTTTGTCTCATAGTGCACTTTATCTCCTGTCTCTATGATTTTACACAGGCTGTCCCCTATACCTACAATGCAGCTCTTCCTCAACTCTCCCTGTTACACATTCTCCTTTCAGAGCTCTGATTTGAGTATCATTTTCTATTCAAGTCATCTGCTTAGAAATAATAATTGATCTCTGAAAGAGCAAAAAGGAAGCCCAAGACAGAACTTTGGGGGATGGAAGATGGATTATGGTTTAGCAAAGTTGATAGAGAACTGTTATAGAAACCAAAAGGAGGAGTACAGGAAAAGAGTACAGAGAGGAAACAGGAATTTTTGCACCTGAGGCAAGAGGCAAGAAAAAAGCCTTCCTTTGAGATGGGGGAGGAAGGGGAAAAGGGGAAAGCAAAAACTCTGGGACATGGGTGTGAGATATCAGGGAAGGAGCTCAATCCTTTGGATTACCTGGTAGCTCCAATCCAATTCAAGCATTTATTCTGCACCTACTACCTGGCATGCTTGGTCCTGTAATTACCAAGACAAAATGAGAAACAGTCCATGCCCCCAAGGAACTTGCATTCTACTGATACTAGTGATACTGCATTCTGCAAGATAGTACTTATAAACAGATAAGGACATATATGCAGTAGTTTGAAGAGAGTGACTAAACTAGGAAGATGGAGAAAGGTTTCCCATAAGAGACTTTTGCCTTGAAGGAAGCTAGAGATTCTAAGAAGTAATAATGAGTAGGGAGAGAATTTCTGGCATAGGAGATAGCTTGTGCAATGGGGAAGTAGGCCAGTTTGGCTACAACGTAGAGGGCATACAGAATTATATGAAATAAGCCTGGAAAGGTAGGCTGAAGGCACATAGGCTTAAAATGCCAAGCTGAGGAGTTTCTAGTCTATCTCAGAGGCAATAAGGAAAGTTACCACTAAAGCCTCTAGAACAGGGAGAGATGTTAGTTTTGTGCCTTAGAAAAGTTATTTTGGAAGTCACATAAAGGGAAAGAAGACTAGAAGCCCTAAGCCTAATTAGGAGGCTATTAAAATAGTCCAGGTGAAGAGCTGTTGAGGCCCTGAACTAAGGTGAAAGCTTGTAAGGAGAAAGGAGAGCATGTATGCAAGAGATGTTTTGGGTGAGAGAAGTTGTATAGGTAGAATCATTAAGACTTGGTAACTAATTGGATGGGGGGAGATAAAGGAGGGAGAAGAATCTAGGATGTTGCAAACATGAATAACTGAAAGAATTGTGATACTCTCAGCAGAAATCATGAGATTTGGAGGAGGAATAGGACTAAAGGGTAGGTCTAAGGAAGGCAAATGAGTTTTCATTTAGATATGTTAAGTTTGAGATACCTATGGAATTGTTCAGTCATGTCTAATTCTTCATTTGGGGTTTTCTTAGAAGAGATAATTTGCCATTTCCTTCTCCAGCTCATTTTACAGATGAGGAAACTGAGGCAAAATTAAATGACTTGCCCAGGGCCACACAGCTAGGAAGTATCTGAAGTCAGATTTGAACTCAGGAAGAGGAGTCTTTCTGACTCCAGGCATTGAACGCTATCCACTGTGCCACCTAGCTGCCCACAGGCCCATGTGTACTTACAACATTCTAATTTATATTGTCTTTATCTGTGTGCATGTATCTTAGCACTCCTACTATAATGTTCAACTTTGAAAGTCAGTGATAATTGGTTTGGAGTTCATAAGAGACAGAGACAAATACTTAGATACAGATCTGTCTATACATATATACATACAAAATACATATATCTGTAAGTATGCAAGAATACACACACATATATACACATGCATATATATACATACATACATATATGTATATATATATATAGAGAGAGAGAGAGAGAGAGATAATTGAACCCACAGAATCTAATGCTCCCTGAGGTTGGAACCAGGGGCAATTGGTAGAGTTGCAAAAAGACCAAATTAAGCTTGTCAGGAAAACTTTCTGATGATTATACAAGGACCAAAAGTGGACTCTTCCCCACTACCCCTTTTCCCAAACAGCCTCCAGGCTGAGGAGGAGCAGATAGATCCCTGCTATCCCTGCATGGGGAGAAGGTAAGGGGAGAGGAAAGCACCCTGTGGAGGGGTAAAAGCTTGTGGGGGCTTGAAACTGCTCCCAAGCCCACAGCCCATCTCAGTTTTAGGACTGGGGGCTCCCCAGGTTCTTCAGGGAAGTGAAGAGGGCAGACCCAGGCTCAAGGGCCTCCTGCTCTGGGAGGAGGGATTGCATGGTCCTGTCTCCTTAGTGGTGGAGCCAGCCTGTAGAGGAAGCGGAAAGGCAAAAAAAGCCCCAAGGGATCTTCCAAGATAATAACCTCAGAGGGCATAGTTTCAACTAGGGAGTGAGGCTGGAAGTCTGAGACCGATCAAGTAAAAGACTGGAGGATAGCTGTCTTCATAAGGGAAGGTGGCTGGGGCAGGGAGTGGAGATCACAGAGTTGCAGGATTATAAGATCTGGGGCTACAAGGGGCTTCTGAGGCCATCGAGATGAGCCTCCCCACCCCTTTCCCCCTACCCTACCCTTTAAAGTTGAGGAACTTTAAAGACCAGGTATTTTGTCAGTTTTCCAGAGTCAGGCAAGAGAGGTGGGATTTGAATTCATGGCTTACGCTAAGACTTAGGCACATTTGTAGACTCCAGGGAAAGAGGAGCCAATAGATAGGGTGAGCCCTTCTGCAAATTTGCAGGCCAGAGGGAGCAAGTTATAGAGACAATGAGATGTAAGGGCAATGCCATTAAGGATGCATTTGCACTTTGTAAAGAAGGTGAGCCCCTTTTAGATCATTCAGATCTTTCCCAACCCTAGTCCCTACCCCCTTACTGAATTTATATTAGTAAAGGTGTAAAGGGTGAGCCCCTTTCATGTGTGATTGAATCATCCTACACCATCTCTCTCTAACTTTTCTCTAGCTGCTTATTCTTATAGATTAATTACAGATGAAAGTAGGTCACCAGAACCACCAACCCTCCTCCCCCATCTAATTCCTATGTATCAATTCTTCCTCTTATACTTCATTTGTATAAAATAATTACTCTTTTTAGCTGTTCCTAAATGGTTTTACTTTTTAAATTCATATCATATGCAGGTTTACCCCAATCTTTCTTATGAACCACCTGATTATGAATAAGAATCTTAGACATACATTTTACATATATAAAAAGTAAACAGTCTGTCCTTATGGATCCTTTATAATCAGTCTTTGTTATGTACTTTATATTTCTATTGGTTCTTGTATGTCAAATTGTCTATTAAGTTCAAGATTTATTTTTTTAACAAAGTCTTTAAAGTCTGAGAGTTTGTCAAATGTCCATTTTTTTAAAAAATTCAAGATAATACTTAACTTTGCAGGGCCAGACCCCCAGTTCTTTTGCTCTTCCATAGGTTGTGTTCCAAGACCTGTGGTCCTTTGATGTCTCTGCTGCTAGGTCTTCTGTAATTCTAATTGTAGCACCATCATATTTAAATTGTTTTAACCTTGATGCTTTTAATATTTTTTCCTTGAGCTGGAGGGTTTCAGATTTTGACTGATATTCCTATGAGTTTTCCTCATAGGATCTCTTTTAAGTGGTGATCAATGGGTTTTTTCTATTTCTACTTTCCCATCTTGTCCTAATGCTTCAGGACAGTTTTCTTTAATTATTTCTTGTATTATTGTATCAAGATTCTTTTTTTGATTGTAACTTTCAGTTAGTCCAATTATTTTTATATTTTCTCTTCTTGATCTGTTCTCCAAATCTCTTGCTTTTCTTATGTTTCAGTTTCTCTTCCATTTTTCATTTTTCATATTTTGTTTAATCATTTTTTGATCTCTTATAATTTTGCCCAATTCTAATTTTCAAGGTGTCACTTTCTTCCTTAAGATTCTGGATCTCCTTTTCTAGCTGGTTGACTTTCCTTTCATACCCTTCTTGTTTTTCTTGGATTATTCTTATTTTCTCTTTTTAGTTTTTCCTCTATCTCTGCCATTTGATTTTTAAAGTCTTTTTTAAGATCTTCTAAAAATTCTTTTTGGGCAGGTGACCATTTATCATTATTCTTTAGGGGTTTCTTTACTTCAATATCCTCCTCTGAAGATGAACCCTGGTCATCCCTATTCCTATCATATGTTTCTATGTTAGCTAAACACTGGGCAACACTGAAACCCAGAGCCATTTAGTGATTATTGGGCAAATGGCCCTTGCTTGGTTGTGGTCTATCTTGCTGGACAGGTTGTATTTATAAGTCAGGGCATGGTATCTTGCCAAGCAAACCCAAGTTCTCTCTCTGGAAGAATTGTTGAGAGGAAAGGTGAAAGCTCTTCTCTTTCAAGAATGTGGCAAGCCCCAATGCGAAGGCCCTGGATGAGGGATGGGGATGATTTGGGTGGGGGAGTAGAACTAAACAAGACTCTACCCATCATGGGCTTATGATTTCTGTTGTTGAGTCATGACTTCATGAAACCATCTGGGGTTTTCTTGGCAAAGACACTGGTATGGTTTGCCATTTCCTTCTCCAGCTCATTTTACAGATGAGGAAACTGAGGCAAACCAAAGTCAAGTGAATTGACTAGGGTCATATAGGTACTAAGTGTCTGAGGCTGGATTTGCACCTAGGTCTTCCTGACTCCAAGCTTGGAGCTCTATCCACTGTGCTGCCTAACTGCCCTGAGGGTTCCTACTCTTTCTAAGACAACAGGTGGCAGAGACTATAAATGTCCATATAAGAAAGTATTGGTCTGTTCAACAGAGATACTGTATGTCTTGAGAGGAGACCAGCTGAACAAACTGTCCTAGCATCGATGTCATGTGCAGAGGGGAGCTAAGTAAGCACTATAAAAGAGGAAAAGGACACAGGACCTCAAGGTCCTGCTGTCAGAAATTGTGAGCTGATTTTGTCACATGTGTGCCTCCCCCTACTGCTGTACTCTGAGTGTGTGGTTCCTCCTTCATGGATGATTGTTGTGTTTATGGGAGAGGTTCGTGGAGAGGAAAATTTTGTTACTACTGTTTTTGTAACTACTACAACCATTTAATTTGAATAAAATTTATTTGCCAAGAATAATTGAGTTTATTGGCAGATTGTTCATGGGAAACATGTCTGAGTTTGTGAGTACTATCCTCCCCTAGAACCTATGAGAGTAGAAGCTGCCCACTGGGCTCTTTGTTTGAACAATCTGATTAATATGTATCTTTGAAGCAAAACAAAAATAGACAGTGTTCTTGAAAATAAATTATTGATGGTATCTTAAAACAAACATGCCATTTCCATTTGAGACCACATTGCTGAAAGCTTGTGGAAGGGAAAGAATTCACTAAGTAGGAGGGGATGGGGGGAATAGTGAAAAGACAAGCCAGAGAAAAAAGACAGTATGAAGGAAAAAAACACACAGACGGCAACTTGAGATTGCTTATGCTATCTATAGCTGCTGTTACAGTCTGTCAATTCATGTATATTCATATATTCATAGTTGACATAAACCATTCAGTTCTTTCATATTTGGAGAAAGTGAAGAAACCTTTTTCTGAGTGGCTAACAGACTGTCAGAAACAATTTAGAGAATCTTGTCCTAAATTTATAGCAAGTATAGCCTTTGTGTGGAATCTGTTATCAATGAGTTTCTCTCAAATTGAAACTGAAATTGTTGACTCTGACATATCATGAACTGGCCAGCAGATGGCTCCCAAAACTAATTTAGAACAGAACAGCTTCTTACTGTTTGTACAACTGTACAAATCTTTTGGCGTTTTGTTTGTTTCTTTGTTTTTGGTAATCTAAATACAAATTTAGCTTGTATTTATTTTTACAAATTAACAAACAAAATCTCAATATTTAATTAACATTCCTAATAACAAGCAAAATCCCAATATTCAATTAATTTGTTTATAATTCCTAATTAATTTCTCACAAATCAAGTGGAAAAGAGGTTTCCTACCTCCAATCCCCCCCCCCCCCCCATCTAGTATTTACTTTCTCCTTACTTTTGCTCAAGCATTTAAATTCTGGTAGATTATAAATTTTGTGGGTAAGGTGACTTTGGTATAGCACTGACTTCAATAATGGATTAATAGTGGCAATAGCTGGGGTTAATAGCAGAGGTGTTTCAGGGGAACTTTTACATGACAACCGGGGTTAAGGTCCTTGCCGATGAATCCAAGGCTAACACATAGGGAGAGGTCATATCTCACCTCTCTCCACAAAAAAACAAGACTGGAATTACTAACAGTTAGAAAATCACCGAGTTGGATAGGACCTCAGAAGCTTGTCTAGTCCAGTCCATACCTGAATAAAAGAATCTATTACATAATATCTTCAGCAAGATGCTTGGAGACCCGTAATGAGAAAGAGAGAGAGCCCACAATTCTCCGCAAGCACTTCACATTCCATTTTTGGATAATTCTATTCATTAGGATGTTTTTCCTTGAGTCATGCCTAAATTGGCCTCTTTTGACCTTTTTGCTCTACTCTGGCATCAATCCTTCATTGAGAGGTCTGTATATTCACTCATGTAGGCATTTAGTAATGATATACAAATTATAGATAAGGCAAAATGTTGAGAGGCCTTTTAACTCTCCCAACTCTTGGCCAATGCCAAAATAATTTAGCTGATGATCCAGTAAGAGCCAAGACTATCTTTGCCAATAAGTATTGCAAATGAAAAATTTATTTTTGTGGTTCCATCATTTCCATTCTATAATTCAGCTTTTTAAAAACTGCAGTTCTTCATCGCTAATTCATAGTCAGCTACTATCGCAAAACTGCCTAGGCAGAATATAAGAATATGAACGCAAAGCTATTTTTTCATAGTTACTATTTTCTACCTCAAGTAAATGAGGCATAAATGCTCCAATACTCATATGGAGAATACCATTTTAATAGTGTACTCATTACAAAAAGTAGATGATAAAAAATTTTTGAAACATGCAGGGTTGGAATAATCTAATTAGTTTATTGTTAACTGTTTTTTTACTCTCTTCTGTGAATAAATGTTTTAAAATATATTAGATCTTTTAAAACACGGAAGCAAATTACTTGTTAATTGTTTGGAAATCTAGGATCCTATATGTTTCTGCCCAAATTAAACACAACATTTTTTTTCCTGCTAAAAGTGATTATTAAAAATAGACTAATGGTCAAGTTCATAATCGGATTGTCCTTTCCTACTTGTTTATTGCCATTATTCTCAGTAGTTTATTTATAGATAAGCTTGTTTCCCAAGTCCATAGACCAGTGTGCCCTGGGCATGTTTGTACCTGAATAGTTAGAGTTTATTTACTCTTTTGGAAAGATCTGTGCTATTCTTATGAGTTATCCTTATTAGAGAAATGACATTTTTTCCCTTCTGGGTCAAAAATTAAAATAAGTTTCTTGAGATATGAATCAAGATTCCTTGAGGTATCCTGAAATATTATATTAAGACTATTCTGGCCAGAAAGTCTGCTCACAAAAAGTAAAGATTTGGTATCTATCCATTTGATTTGATTATAATTTAAAGTATATCTGGATAATTCCAGACCAAAAAAAAAAATCACTATGGAGTTTGAATTATACAAATGGACATTTAATACTGACCAAATTAATGTAGTACGACTCCTTAACCTTATTAAAACATGTATAGACATAGCCACAGGGAAAGAATTTAAGTCATGACTTACTTAATACTATTAATTATCTACTTATGCTTTGTATAGTAGGGATACTATTTAGTTTCTAAATAATTTTACAGATGGGAACAATGAACACAAATTAAAGCTTCCCTTTCTAGCTCCTTGGTAACCCATAATACTGTTTAGGGGAACAGAATCCAATATCTTGTTTGTTTGTTTTTCATCTGGTATTGGTGATAGACTGTTGTCTGAAGACTAGCCTGACTAAATTTGGAAAGGCTTATGATTAGGCTGGCTACAAAGTGATGAAATTTTTGTCAGTAACCTGTATCAAAGGAGAAAGGAACCATACCAGAAAAATGACACACCCTTGAAACATGAAAACAATTGCTTTCCATACAAATGAGTCTTTTAATATGTTAGTATAGCTGGGCATTTTACATGAAATATGTAACTGAAGGGCAGAAATAAAAACATTTCTTGCCTATTCAAACAAATAGAAGATATTACTTTTGAATTCAAATTTATAGAGCCTTTCACTGAAAGATCTCTAAATGCATTAAAGATATGATAGAGTGGCAAATGGCATCTGTAATTTAAATACAAAGATAAGAGGCAAAGAAAGTTATTATAAACTAAATTAAATATCCGTATATCTATGCATACATATCCATAGCAAATTTAAATCTGAGAATCTTTGTTTAGGGGCTAGTAAATACCATTTAGCTAGCTTATAGAAATTTCACATCTTTCGAATTTTCCTAAATATTTGATTCAGAAATGTAAAATGTTGGTCTTTAGTCTTATTACTTTAAAATAATGTTCTTGATTTATAGGAGCAAATTGCTAGTCAAATGATTGATTGGAAATGACTGCAATGAGTTGGGAGAGTTGAGACAGATTTACATATTTATTTTATTGAACTAAATATTTCTCCAAAAGTCTGTGTCTATGTCATCGTCGAATTCCCCTCTCTTGAAAAAAGGTATTCCTATTTTATTGAATGAGATTGTCTTCCTATAACATGATGGATGAGGACAGCAATACTAGATATAAGCCAAGGTATGTCTACACTAGACTAGAGATCACACATCCTTATGGGAAATATTTAACAAAATAAATGAAAAACAATTGAAAATAGATAATGTTAATATGTGATTTTCTAAGTCAATCTGTGACCTGCAGGGATCCTCCTGCTTCCTGTGGCCGCCTGTCAACAGCCCCTAGATGTATAGCCAAGGGATTGAACTGGCTTGCCAAAAGCAGAAAGAGTTTGAGAAAAGCTCTGTAGCGTGCAAATGGAATCTACCTGAAGCTCAGCAGAAACTTGGTAGTTTAGCACTGCATAACTCTGAGTCTCTGGATCAGGAACATGCCAAAGCACAAACAGAAAATTTAGTGGCCCCTGTTCCTATTCGAGTTCAACCTAGAGGACTTTCTTTTTAAAATGATGTTGGTGTTGAGTACTAACAATGCTGTACTAGGGCTATTACTAGTGGTAAGAACAGAGGAAGTGTAACTACTCACTTGCTGTTTTGCCTCTGTTTTTTCCCATCAAGAGCCATAACATTCAGATAGGAAAGGACAGAGCAAATATGGTTGGTAGGGAATTGAAACTGAAGTGAGAGCATGTTAAGAAATCACCTACTTCCCTGCAGTTTAGTTGAAATCATCCTGGACCAGACCAAGGACATTTCCAAAGTATGGAAATAACTTGAGTATGGGTTTGCATGTCTGTTATTGATCGACATGGAAAAGTTGGAGAAGAGAAGGATGCTGTAGCACTAAAGATGGGCAAATATTATTCTGATTTCCCAGAAGGATATATACAGTTATACAGTTTGCTGGTCTACTTGATATAGATTCCCAGGCATCATTTTAGAATGAATATGAGTAGTTTGGAAAGAATTAGAAAGGGAAATGATGATCATTAAGAGCCAGTACAAGGAGCTAGGTGGAGCAATGAGTAGAGTACTGGTCCTGGAGTCATGAGGACCTGAGTTCAAATCCAGCCTCAGATACTTGCTGCAATAGCTGTGTGACCTTGGAGAAGTCACTTAACTCCAATTGTTTTGCCTTCTCCCCTCCAAAAAAAAAAGAAAAGAAAAAATAAGAGTCAGTATGAATTCATTAAGAACAAATATACAGACTACCCTCACTTATTTTTTGCCAGGGTTACCAGACTGGGAGATTAGAGAAATGTCATATATAAGTTTCAGTAAGGCACTTAATAGGGTTTGTCCATCAAGATAAGGCGATTGGACAAGAGTATTCTTGGAATGCTCCAGATCTGGTTTAATGATCATACACAAAAGTATCAGTTGATGTAATTCAATAAATATTTATTAAACATCTACCACATACAAATCATAGCATTAGGTCAAGGAACTGAACCTTTGATTTCATTAGTACATACAACTGATAGGTGACCCATATTTCTACCAATGGGTTCAATCCCTTCTCTGTGACTTACAGTCTTAGTGAGTTTCTTAGAATGCTGAGAGATAGTCAAAGGGACTTGAAGGCTTCCAGCTGGGAGGCTGGTTTTCTTTCTGCTGCTCCATTTTGCCTCTTGGTAAGACAAAAAGGAAACTATCCCTACCTTCAATTAGCTTATCTTTTGGATATGAATGAGTAGGAGGGAATTTGAGGAGGGAGAGATCAAGGATGGCTTCTCAGAGGAGGTAGCACCAAAGCTGAGCCTTGAAGATAAGATTTTGACAAGTGGACATAAGGTGGGAACACATACCAGGCATCTTATTATTGCACAGAGACAGGAAATGAAATATCAAGGTCAGGGAACTATTAGTATTCCAGTTTGGCTGAACCATAAAGTATATGAAGGGGAGTAATGTGAAACATCATCAGAAACTAGGTTGTACCAGATGATGGAGAGCCTTACATTCCAGGCTGAGGAATCGAAATTTTATTCTACAACAACACTGGGAGGTAGGTGCTATAATTATGGAAACTGAGGCAAACAGAGGGTCACACAGCTGGTAAGTATCTGGGGCCAGATTTCTTTCTTTTTTTTTTTTTAAGCAATTGGGGTTAAGTAACTTGCTCAAGGTTACACGGCTAGTCATTATTTATGTGTGGGTGCTTATTTTCTGAGGCCAGATTTGATCTCGGGTCATCCCAACTCCGAGGCCGGCGCTCTTACTTCACTGCACCACCTAGCCGCCCCTTTAGGGCAATTGGGGTTAAGTAACTTGACCAAGGTCACACGGCTAGGTTTTTGTCTGTGTGGGTTAAGTGTCTGAGGTCGGATCCGAACCCAGGTCCTTCTGACTCCAGGGCCGGTGCTCTACTCACTGCGCCACCTAGCCGCCCCTCTTTCTTTTTTTTAAAAAAAATATTTATTTACTTTTCATTCTCAACATTCACTTTTATAAGATTTTGAGTTGGGAAAAACCAGGAAAGAACAAATACCTAAGAGTTGGGTCAAGTGCTACAGAAAGGTCAAAAAGAATGAAGACTTGAGAAAAACCCATTGGATGAGCAATTAAAAGATCCCTGAAAAAAAGCAGTTGTTGCCCAGGTGTAGGGTTGAACTATTATGACTAAAATGCACAAATCCTCATGCTTCCATGCTCTTCTAGGATGATAGTGGTCCTGGAGTAGTCCAACCCTAATAATATTTGTGTATTTCACCTGTAAATAAAGAAAAGGAAAGGAAAAAATGTGGACTGGACCTAGGATTTCACTGACAATAGGGAACTCTCTGTGAGGAAAAACTCACCCTACTAGATGCTGGTCATTACATTTGCTGCAGCTTAGAATCTTAGAAAGTTACTTTATCCACTAATGAACTCCACTTTGGGATATATTTGACTAATACAATTGAACCTAATGTTACTACTAAGGTACTTAATCTTATCCATCATTGCCTCACCTCTTATTTGATTAGTAATTACAGTAATCCAGTTGCATAAGAATGTAAAGTGAGTTTTCTATATAGGACAGTGCTGTCTCCATAACATTATAGAGTAGACTACTAAAAAAAATAGGAAACTCAGTTCCAGTTTATTTAAATGGAAGTTGAAAGGCTAGGAAAATAAATTTTGTCTTCCTACTATAAACGAAGGTATGAACAAATTTTAAAAAGTCTGAAAATTATAGAAATAAAAATTAATCCATTACCATATAGTTTTTCATTCTAAAAATTTTAGAAGATTGAGTAAATCTGGTCATTTTATCTTAGTCTAAAATTGAAACTGTAGCACCAATGCAATATATTCAGTGTCTCTGGCAGCTATGAATATGCCATAATTCTGAATCACAAAATATAATGGACTCTCTATATGGAAGATAGAACCAAAACATTTATTCAAACACTAGAAAGCCAAATCCCAACACCAGAAAGTCAAATTCATCATAGCAACAAAGTTAATATACCATAACACATCAGACTGTACCACCATCCCTAAGCCTTCCCCCTGCTAGGGCCTTCCAACAAACAAACACTCACAGCTCTATGCTTGCTTCTTCTCTCTCCCTTAGCTCTAACTACTCTGACCAACTTCCTCGGGGCCCTGCTTCAGCTCTGCCTCTTTCTGTTCCACCCATTCAGAAAGCTCCTCCCATCACAGGCTTTTTGTAATTCAAACTCATGTGACTTAGGCTTCCATGTGACTTAAGCAGGTCACATGGGCTTTTTAATGAATGGGAAAGATCTTCCCATTAAGCAAAAATATATTACCATTATAGAAACTTTGTATTAATTTTTTTTTTTTTGCTTTTTGGAGGGCAATTGGGGTTAAATAACTTGCCCAAAAACCTTGCTAGGTTTTTATTTGTGTGTTTGTTAAGTGACTGAGGCCGAATCCGAACTCAGGTCCTTCTGACTCCAGGGCCGACGCTCTACTCACTGCGCCACCTAGCCGCCCCGTACTTTGTATTAAATTTGTAGAAAATATATTCAGTCTCTCCCAATTTATTAAAACACTAAACAAAATATATCTAGTATTGAGCAGATGGATAAAGCACTGGGCCTGGAGCCAGGAAGACCTGAGTTCAAATCCAGCCTCAGATATTTTCTAGCTATACAACACTGGGCAAATCACTTAATCTCTACCTTAATTAATATGAGAATAATACTACTCAATTGAAGTATGAGAATAATAATAGCAACTGCTTCTCAGGGTTGTTGTGAGGATCAAATGAATTTAGCACAGTGTCTGACACATAGTGGCTCTTAATACTTGTTCCCTTTTCCTCCCTTCCTAGACACTTTTTTGGTGGCTAAAACAACTAGTTGCTAAATTCCTAGAGACCCTTATTTGTGCAATTTGTGGTGTATACATACACACAAACATGTATGTGTATGTGCATGTGTATGTATAGGCATACATATATGTATGTGTATGTATATGTATATGTAATGTCAAGATATTAGGAAACAATTGGTTTTCAAAGCTAAAGCCCAGCAAGCAAGCTGTGCCCTGAGCTTAGCATAACAACAATCCTTTGCTCTGGATGATCTTATCCTCTGGCAAAATCATATAATTATTGTATTGCTTTGACCAGTGAGAGATGTTCTCTGAGCTTGGACAAGTAACCATGTTTTGGTCATGAAGCTCTACTATGAATCAAACTTGTCTCATTGTTACTCTTACCCCTCATTGTCAGGGTTACAGCTCACTGTGTAGCCATTGGTTTAAGTACTGAGATCTCCCCACACTGCCTTGAGTCCTGCCACTAGGGTCAGGGACCTGTCACACGTGTCTAATCCGCCTCCTTGCTTGTAAGCCATTGTTCTCACTTTTTTTGTTTGTTTGTTTTGTGGTTTTTTTTTTTTTTTTTTTGGCTTTTTGGAGGGCAATTGGGATTAAGTAACTTGCCCAAGGTCACACAGCTAGGTTTTTATTTGTGTGTGTGTTAAGTGTCTGAGGCCAGATCCAAACTCAGGTCCTTCTGACTCTAGGGCCAACGCTCTACTCACTGTGCCACCTAGCTGCCCTGTTCTCACTTTCTAAATTAAGTTTCTTTGATTCCTGACTCTCTTGTCTCTAGCCTACTCTGTTTGGCTCCAACCACCCACAAATTAGAGGCCAGTTCTGTCTAGTTGACTATATATGGTTACATCTATATCTATACCTATATCTATATGTATTAATTATTTGTATGTTTGTTTAGAGACTGGGTCTCTCTATCTCACCCAGGCTAGAAGTACAGTAGCCACTAATGAACTAAACCACTACTAATTGGTTCTGAATTTTTTACCTGTTTTGTTTTAGATCTGGACCACTTTGCCCCTCCTTAGGTAGGGTGGTGACCTCAGGGATCACAGTATTGGTGCCAGATGTAGTACAGATACCCTGATAGGCTTTAACCCTACTACAGTTTAGAACTCCCAAAGTACTCCACCAGTCTCAATCTCCCAGTAATAGGTAAGAAAGGTATTTACCACCTCCTATACCTTCCCAGCCCCTTTCATTTAAAAAAATAAATTACAACTCATTTTCTTTGTAGTTGGCAACATCTCCCCAAATTTCCATCCTAACTTGAAAAAAGCATATTTTAGAAAAAGCCTTAGTATCTAAGGCAAAAGGTGTTCATTTTAAAACTATTTTTTCACCTTACTTTTACATTTTTTCTTCTGTTTTTCAGTACATGACTTTGCACATTTTCATGGCTGCACAGTTGAGCTCTAAGAGAAATTAGGGAGGACCTATAAAATCAGGTAAAGTATTCCAACTGGCATTAAAGTCAGTTCAATAGACTCCTGATGATTCCTGCTACCAAAGTTCAAAGACCATAGAAAATTGATAAAATTGACATAAGAGAATAAAAATTTCAATATTTGAACATGTAACTTAGAGATTGTAAACTGGAAGTCATTATCTTCCACATTCAATCTAGAAAACATCCCAACCTTACTCATTTGGTTTGGTTTTCAAAGTTTAGTTGATGTAATTGTTCAGTAAGGATACACATATACTTAATCATTTGTATCAGTTTTGACTCCCTTTAATGGTATTAAGAAACCCAGATTTGGATCAAGAGCTCATATATTCTTTTAAATTTAATTTCTTATTTAAATTTATTTACTATTTTATTTTTTCCCCAATTACATGTAAAATTTTTTTGACTTTCATTTGTAAAATTTTTGAGTTTCAAATTCTCTTTCTCCCTCCCTCCTCACTGAGAAGGGAAGCAATTTGATATAGGCTATACATGTGCAGTCATGCAAAACATATTTCCATATTAACTTGTGAAAGAAAATACAGACCAGAAGAAACCAAGAAAAATAAAGTTTATAAAAGGTATGCTGTGATCTGCATTCAGACTCCATCAGTTCTTTCTCTGGAGATGGGTAGATTTTTCATCATAAGTTCTTTGGAATTGTTTTGGATCATTGTATTGGTGAGAATAGCTAAGTCATACACAGCTGATCATCATAAATATTGTTGTTACTCTGTACACCATTCTTCTGGTTCTGCTCACTTTGCTTTGCCTCAGTTCATGTAAGTCTTTCCAGGTTTTTCTGAGAGCATCTTGCTCATCATTTCTTGTAATAACACAATATAATTCCATCACAATCACATTCCATAACTTGGTCAGTCATTCCCCAGTTGATGGGCATTCAATTCTTTGCCATCACTAAAGGACTTGCTATAAATATTGCTGGGTCAAAGGGTATGTGTAGTTTTATAGCCCTTTGGGCAAAGTAAAAGCTCTCAAATATTAAAAGATATACAGAGAAAACATGTAGTCCTCTTAAATGCCCATAGCACCATCACGGTATTGAGAAATCATCTAACTGATATGTACAAATCCAGGAGAATGTAAGTCCCTTGAGGTCAGGGATTGGTTTCATTTTTTGTCTTTGTATATTCTTCAAACCTTCTAAAATTGAGAGAATTCCTGGACAATAAGCACTAGCTCTTAGTTTTATAAACTTCTCTGTCTTTATACACCTGCAGTGATATAAGTCAATCAATCAAACATTTATTAATCTCCTTTTATGTTCCAGATAATGAATTTGTTGTTACTCAGTCCTGTCCACCTGTCCTCAGATCCTGGTGATCCTATTTGGGGTTTTCTCGGCAAAGAAAATGGAGTGTTTTGCCTTTTGCTTCTCCAACTCATTTTGCAGAGGAGGAACTGAGGCAAACAGGCTTAAGTGACTTCCCCAGGATCACATAGTTAGTAAGTGTCTGAGGCCAGATTTGAACTCGGGAAATGAATCTTCCTGACTCCAGATAAGGAATTAGGCATTGAGAATACAAAGACAGTATTAAAACAATTATTGGTTCAAAGAGCTAATATTCTGTGTGAGAGAAAACTTGTAAATATATGTGCATATGCACAGATGAAAACAAGGAAGTTGAGGAGGAAGGGCTCCAATAGTTGGGTTGTGAGAGTGAGAAAGGCTTTGTGTAGAAGGTGGTGCTGGAGCTGTGTCTAGAAGGATTCCACTTGGTACAGAAAAGAAAGGAGTGAATTCCAGGTATGGGGGAAGACCAGAGCAAAAGTGCAAAAGTATGTGTGTGTGGGGTGGGGTGGAGATGTGATGAGGAACAGGGACTACAATTTGGCTAGACTATGGAGCATCACACAAAGAGTAATTTATAATGTACTGTAGGTTGAGGGGCTTTAAAAAGCCAAACAGAGGCAATAGGGGCTACTGAAATTTAGAGTAGGGAGGTCTCCTGGTGAGATCTGGGCCTGGGTATAAATAAACTTTGGCAGCTTTCCAGGAGGATGAATTGCAATAGGGAAGAGATGAAGTGAGGGATACAACTATGAGACTATAATATAGGTGAGATGTGATGAGGACCTCACCTAAGGGTGAGTTGACAGAAGGGCTCAGAATCAAGATATGTTATAGAGGAAGAAAAGGCACCTGATAGACCACCCAGAGAGAAATGGGGAAGAGGTGTTAGAATGCATGGTTTGGAGTACCTATTTAATATTTCATTGGGAGGGAAACAGAGACAAAGAGATCTTTTTTTAAAATCCACCTCTTCACTTTGCCTTTTTTTTTTTAAGTTAATGCTCATTTAGTCAACAAATATTTTCTGAAACCCTACTCTGCACTAGACTTTTTTTTAGAGACTTGGTCTAGCCCTACAGGAGATTTTAAAACATCACTGTGGACATTCCACAGGGGCAAGAAATGAGTAAGATTGATGTTGTAGTTTATTCTTTGCTCTAGAAGAGGAACTTGACATCAGGGAGTTGATGCCAAGATATACAAGTGAATTAGATTTAGGTGAGGGAGGGCTGTGCAAAGTCACCAGCTTCACTTTTTCCTGCGGAGCCATGTAGGTCCAGTGGCCACAAGTAGATCAGGACAACTGGAGATGGCCCTGGATATTGTGGAGTTCTTTGACTTTTTAAAGCTAGAGTTTTTAACAGATCTCGGTTTTACTGAGGCAAAGCCCATTCAGTGATTAAGGTTAAGCAAGAAATAAGGAAAAAAAATTTTAAATAAAAAAAAAAACAAGGATGCAGAGAATGGCCTCTATTACCTAGTCAAAACAACACCACAAAAAGAAAAACAAAAAGCCAAAACAACCCAACGGGCAAGGGGAAGACCTCAGGGTTTTTGGCCAAAACATAACTGCTATTTAACCAGTGTCTAAACAATGACCAATTGAGGCTTGGGCTGGACCTATTGTTGACCAATCAACGAGAGCCAAGTGATTTGTGCTTCATTTGTGGTCCTTAAGAAAACTGGTCCTTGAGCTTGTGAGACTCAGGTGTTCGTTGATTCATTTTGGTGAAAGATTAGGGGTCCTCACACTCCGCATCTCCGGTAACAGACCCAGGGCTTATATTTGTACTATTTGGCTGGAAGTGTATCTCACGTGGGAGGAGAGGGGGCGCGATGAAGGGAGGAATGGAGAGGGGTGTGGGTACAGGAAGAGAAAAGGAAGGGAAAGGGCAAAGACAGGTGAGGGGGTAGAGACCCCAGCTCATGCACGGATGTTACAGTTCCGTAGAAACAAGAAGAGGGCGTGAGAAAAGCGCCAGCAACCCCTGCCTGCAGCCGGGGCGGAGCCCACCCGCCCCACCCCGTTACTATGGAGATCCAGGCGCCAGACGGCACGATTTCCTAAGAGAAGGGGGAATCCTCGTCTTTGACGCGGTCTCTCCACCGCCAGATCCCCTCATCCCTCCGTCTTCTTCAGCGATCCGCGACGCAGAGGGACCAAGACTAGGCCTAGGTCTCTAAAGTTTTGGGGGTTCACCTGGCAGAGGGACCAGCGGGCGAAAGCTTCGGTGTCGGCTCCCATGCGGAGCAGCGCAGTGGCACCGTCTACATTTGAATGAAACGGCCTCCCCAGTGGGAGGGACTGTGGGGCCGTGTGCTGTGCGGGGAGGGCTTGGGCCCCGCCTCTTACGCATCCCGAGGCTATTGAGGCGGGGGAGCGGCCCTGTGACTGTGGTTGGTCTCATCCTCCACCTGTTGTAGAAACCGTCTGGCCCTTGTAGGGGGAAACACCATCCAGCCCCAGGCTAGGGAAGCGTCATCACCTGCCCGCTTTGGGTAAGGGTGGCCCTCCTCCGGGGACGTTCGCTCCCCTTTCTGGGCGGCCCTCGCCGAAGTCGGTCGGCACTTTAAGCTCTCTCCGCCGCCAGAGAGCTCTGCACCGCCCGGGGAGGTGGGGGTGGGGGTGGGCCCCTCCCCCCTCCCCCTTTGTCATTCCCCTCTCTGCATCCCCGTTGTGAAGTGGGGCGGGGAGAAGAAGGCTGGGGTCACATCCCCCTCCCGGGTTTTAATAACTGCCTCCCGGCCCCTTCCCCAGGTACTGGAGAAAAGACCCCTTTGGGGAACGAGCCCCTAGACCTGGTACCTGGGCCGTCAGCCGTGCGAGGTTCCCCGGCTGAGCATCGTCCACGCGGGCAGAAAGGGTGTTTTCAGTGACCGATCTCCTTTTTCTCTCCCCACGCAGAAACCATGTTCAGGATGCGGGTGACACCATCAGCCATGGAGCCCAATGATTCGTGATTTATGATTCCAGCTTATTTTACTGATAGAATTATTGGGAAATATGATCAGCTCTACGAATGAACTGGAGTTTTCCAAAGAAGAAATTAAAAATGAAATATCAAAACTCACTTCCCCGACACATGCGGAGGAATCGGTATCCAAAGAAAAAAGTATAATATGTTTAAATGAAAAAAATGGCTATCAGGACACTATCTATATAAAGGCAGCTAATATTTTTCAGGGCATTAGAATTGAGAAGGCACCCGACAAAGTCTTGATAAGGTATGGCAGCGAACCAGTGCTGGCCTTGCCGGATTTTGAAGATGAAAAATCCCAGCGTTTGTCCTATGAATTAGCTTTCAGTGCTCTAAAATGTAAGTAGATACAGGATTTCAAGGTATTGGAGGAAATGGATAGCTTCAGAATTTCAGGGGTGTAATTGATAATCCTTTGAATTTCGAGACAAGCTTCATGAGTAGGTTTGCAAGTTTTGAAGAGAATTCTCGACAATTTCACTGAAACAGGAAATAAGGGTAATTAATAGGGAGAATAGTTCTCTTGCAAAGTATGTTTATATTTTAAAATATTGTTCACTTGCAGTAAGTGTATCCCCTTAGACTGTATTTTTGTATTATTCATAATCTTATCTGTGAACTTCTATGTTAGGCACTCAGATACATGGTGTAGTTATAAAGTAAACTAAGAATTACAGTTAAGTAACTCATCTATCCCAATGAAATTTTTCCCCTTCAGAGCACAAAATGTATACAAAGTACTCGACATATAAGTGTGTGTGTACATATGTAGGTTCCTATATTTATACATATATCTGCCATTTATTATTCACATAATACTGCCTTATTTTTTCCCCCTTTTGGTAACATTTTCTTTTTTTTTTTTGGAATGGCGTTCAGAGTGATTTCTCTTAAATATCATCAGTGGGTGCAAATCTTTATTCTTTGAATGTGAATTTGATTTTTCAGAATGCTAAAGTCTTCGACCCAGGCAAGTCTGGTTTAGAGGGAAATGTGATAACAAAAATAATGAAATTGGTTTTTGAGGCTACCAAATTGATAGTCCAAAAATATTTTGAGCAATGATAATATTGTTGGAATAAATGCTTTCCAAGCTAACCATTGAAGTTATTCATACATGTATGACCTGTTATGTTTATGTTTTAAAAATCAGTCATATTACATAATTGTTATTCTGAATATTTTCTAAGGCATTAATGGAACTATTTCCTTAATCCTAAGACTTTATTAATCATGAAATTGTGATACATTTTTCTTAGGAAAAAATTTATGACATTTTAGCAAGTAAACACCTTTAGTTTTTATTTTCTGTTGTATGTATCTTAGTCTTGCTCAGTGTCTACTTGTGGATGATGTGGAGAGATTTGGACAAGATGATAATACAGTTAGATTTTTCTCTAGTACAGTGCCACAGGGATCTTTCCTTGATCCTCTTCCCTTTATCATATCTATTCAATGACTTGAATAAAGGTGTATCCCATTTGCAGGTGAAACTTAAGAATAACAGGTTGAGTGACAGAGACAGGATAAAAAGTTATCAAAAATTAACTTAAGTCTAACAAGATGAAACTTAATAGGGATGCAGCCTTATAGTAAAATAGTCCAAAATCCTACTTGTCAGGGAAAATTTGAATCCTAATGACTCTTTGCTAAGGTGTTAACTGACCTTGCCCTGGATACTACTTTGTATCACATGGAAATTTATTGCAAAGGTCTACAGATCAGAAGTTGCAGGGCAGTGGCTTGATTATCAGGGTGATTAACATAACTCTGATGAAGTCAGCATCCTTGGATGTGGAATTTTAAAAGTTTTAGAGTTAGAAAATTGGAATGGAGACAAAGAAGAGACAAAGACTATTTGAAAACTTGGAGGAGGAGCATCCTGTAGGGATGGGCTGGAGAGGCTATTCACATAGCCTCAGGAATGGTATCAAGACAATGACAGAGTATTGGAGGGGAAGCAGCTAGTAGATGGCATAGTTGATAAGAGTGTTGGCCCTAATTGGGAATCCTACCTCAGATACTTTATAGCTGTGTGACTCTAGGCATGTTACCTAATTTCCTTCAGCCTTTTTTCCCTCTTCTGTAAGATGAGGGTAATAATAGTATCTACTTCAGATGGTTATTGTGAGGATCAGATCAAGCAATATATAAAAAGTGCACTCACAGTGGCTATGAATATGCTGGTGTAGTTGTGAATCACAAAATGTAACAGACTCTCCATGTGGAAGACAGAACCAAAACATTTATTCAACTAGAAAGCTGAATCCCCAAACCAAAAAGCCAGCCAAATCCATCATAGCAGACAAGAAATTGACACATAACCAATGAAGTGAGCACCAACATCCCCAAGCCTTCCCACTGTCAGACCTTCAGAACAAAACAGGCACCCTCTCTCATTTACACTAGCTGCTCTTACCATGCTGCTTGTTCCCAGCTGTTCTGGCTTTCTCTTCTATTCCTTCCTGGTCTACCCTTCTTGTTCCACCCTTTCAGTAAGTTCTTCTCCCTTCGGGTGGGCTCCATGTCATTACATTTGACCTATTAAGGGGCAGGGAAGATCTTTAAATTTCTATTATCATTAAAGCTTAAAGCTATGATTATTATTATTATTATTTTACCTAAGGTCCTGGATCTGAGGAACAATAAATGCTACCCATGATTTGGAGCAGCGAAACTGGATCTTATTCTTGACTAGTGCTGTGATTTATGTATAAGTTTTTGCATATATATATATATATATATATATATATATATATATATATATTTTTTTTTTTTTTTTTGGTTGAGTTAAATAAAGCCTGTGGGAGAGAGCCTATTTTATTAGCCTGGGTGCTTGCATGTGATCTAGTGACTTTTTCCCCTTTTTGTTGAAACCAAGAGAAAAAGTCAAATTCTTGCATTATTAGAGGGATAAAGCTAGTTATTTGTGTGAGAAGTTCCTAAAATTGAACCTGTTCCTTTTAAATGCAGAGATGTGCTGGGCCATAGGTTATAGGAATAAATGTAACATTTCATTCACGAATTTAGAAAATAAATTTTTTTTGCTTTCTTTTTTTTGGAGGGCAGTTGGGGTTAAGTAACTTGCCCAAGGTCACATGGCTAGGTTTTTTGTTTGTGTGTGCATTAAATGTCTGAGGCCAGATCCGAACTCACGTCCTTCTGACTCCGGGGCCGACACTCTACTCACGGGGCCGACGCTCTACTCACTGCACCACCTAGCCGCCCCAAAAATAAACTTTTAAAGTAGGGGATGGAGAAAGCTTGTTTAGACATAATTCAATTTGATTTTAGTAGGTTGTAAGCTCTGATATGGCAACCAGAAAAGCTAGGGGTATCTTAGGTTACATTGAAAGTCAGTATCTAGGAATAGGTATTCTGCTATAGCCCAGACCACATCTGGTGTATTGTGTTCACTTCTGGGTTCTGCCACTGTTTAGGAAGAACATTAATAAGCTGGGCAATGACTAGCTAGAGTTGGGCAACCAGGAGTATGAAGACCTTTGATATCATGCCTTAAAGAGGAGCAGTTGAAAGAACTGGGCATCTTTAAGCTAAAGAAGACAAGACTAGGGGTGGGAGAACATGATGGCTGTCTCCATGTCTTTGAAGGGCTACCACATGGAACTAAGACATGAACTATTAGACAGTTCTGGACTTGACAGAACTGTGAGGAGTGGGTGGAGATTAAGGAGAAGCAGATTTTGGCTTTAATTTAAAAATTTATTCTGAACTTAAACACTAAAAAAGAGCATTTCTCACAGCAGGACACAAAAGAGCATTCAATATGAAACTGTGAGTCTCAATTTCATACTGTTTCCTTTAATATATATTATATATATATATATATATATACATACACATATGTAATAAGTTTTACATGTTACTTTCAAAACTATCCTGCTTGTCTGTGCTTCTTTCTCAACTTCTTTACATTTTATTGAATGTTATAATGGACCTCTTTTTAAAATCACTATGCTGACTCTTCCCCTCCCTACTAACTCTTCTCCAAATACAAATCAAGAGAAAAATAAAAGCCGTCCAACAGAAAAAGCATAGGCAGGCAATAGGAATCCATGTCCAAAAATGTTTCTCTTTTTGCACATTTTTTTCCATCAGGAGGTGAGGAACATGTTTCATTATAGGTTTTCGGAAGACAGTTTGTCATTGCCTTAATCAGAGTTTTGAGCTTTCTAAGGTTGTTTTTTTGCGCAGGGTTGCTGGCCCTGTAGAAATTGTTCCTCTTGGTTCTACTCACTTCACTCTAGATCAGTTCATACTACCCAGGAGTCCCTGAAATCACTTTTTAATCATCATTTTTTATAGCATCTTTGTTCCAGAAACATTATTATTATTATTATTTTATTTCTTCATTTCTTTTAGGTATTCATGTAGTCCTTATGGAAAACCCACTTTTTCCTTTGAATTTCTGCTTGTAGTTTGTTACAGTGTTACTCATTCATCCTTCCAAAGAATCTCTGGGTTTGCATTAATTTTTGATACTAGGTAGTGTTTTCTTTGATTTACTCATCTCTAGCTTTAGTTCTGAAATTGGAGCTTTGTGCCAGGGCCAGACTCTACAGGCTGATACAGTTTTGGAGCGATTGGCCATTTCTGTTTTGAATCCCCTGGTTTCCTGTGCCAACCTCTATGACTCCTGGCTTGGCCTTCTTGGATCTTGGAGAATCAAAGTGCTGGAATTTCAGAGTCCTCTCTGACATTTCAAGATGGAATACTGGGTGCCTGGGTCGACCTTATCTGTTACTGATCCCTTCTTGCTGCCACTTCCCTGGGCTTCCAAGTTTATCACCTTGGGGTTTTCTGACTAATTTGGAGTGTTCCCAGGGTAGGTTTCCACTTCTTTTGCCAGTGGACATAGTGCCTTATAGGCTATATATAGTACCTTATAGGCTATATGTGTTCTTGGCTATCTCTGAGCAAGCTAGTCAGCTACTCCCTGCAGACAACTCATATTGACTCAATAGAGCCAACTATTAAATTTTCAGTGTGAACAGTTACACCTTGGCAATTGGTCAGTGCTACAAATCAGAACTTGATTCATTATTTTGTTGATTGTCTCGACTTAGGAAGTGATGAATAAATTATTAATGATGCAGATAAAATTTAAAAGTATATTGTGCATACATGACTTTATTTTTTTCTGGAGAGCTAACCAGCTCTAACAACTTCTCTAACAATCATTAGACATTTCGCTGGCGCATTTGGTTTCAGGCATGGAGGGTCATCAGTTGATTGCGTCTTGCAGAATGATGAGTTTCTGGAGATGATGAAGTCCAGCAAAATAGCTAGGTGGGAAATGATAATATTCTTTATATTAATTGTTTCTTATAATGTATAATTATGCATTATAATGTTATCACAATTATATCAAAACATAATGAATATAAAGAACATTTTATATTCATTGTGCCTTACAGCACAGTAATCATCCATTACATTCATGTACCACAGCTTGTTCATCCATTAATCAGTTGACAGGTATCTTCTTTATTTCTAGTTCTTTGCAACTACAAAAAAAATATTTTGGGGTATTTTTATCTTTGACATACTTGGGAGTATATATCTAATAGTGAGATCTCTGGGTCAAAGAGTATGGACTTTTTAGTCATTTTCTTTATGTAATTCTAAATTACTCTCCAGAATTGTTGGACCAATTCACAACTTTATCAACAGTTTATTTTTGTGTATGTTTTTATTTCACAACCCCTTCAACCTTGGCTAGAGAATGCATTTTAAAAAGTTGCTTTCTTAGGGTTGGCTAGATGGTGCAGTGAATAGAGCACCAGGCCTGGAATTAGGAGGACCTGAGTTCAAATCACTCCTCAGACAATTAACACTTACTAGCTGTGTGACCTTGGGCAAGTCACTTAACCCCAATTGCCCTGCATTCCCCCCTCCAAAAAGCAAAAAAGGAAAAAATAAGTTACTTTCTTAATCCCAAAAGTCATTTGTGTACTGGGAGTTCAACTATTTGATAAAACCAAAAACTAACGTTAGCATCTGCTTAGAAGCAAGAATAGTTTTGGAGCAATTTTCTTTTGAAAGTAGTATAAATAAAATAATATAATTATCAACTCAAATCAACACTTACTGATTGCCAAGACAACTGATTCAATTTTTTGGACAGGTCTAATTGTTTAAGAGCCCCCCCCTCCAAATTTGACTAGAAATTGACGTTCTATAACATACCTACATCAGTCCCAATGTCTCCTTTTGAAGCCAGGCAGAACAAATCTGATCTTTCTTCCACATTAAAAACTGCCTCAAAATATTTGAACAGAAGCAATCAGAATGGTTGTATAATATAACATTATAATGTGAATTTAGGAGGAAGATGAGTTTGAAATATTACTTCTGAAATTTATTAGCCATCTGACACTAGGCACATTATTGAACTCTGGACTCAGTTTTCTTATCTATAAAATGGAGAACACACACACACACACACACACACACACACACACACATCAGAATCCCAAAATGTGTTGAGGCTTAAATGAGAATTTGTGTCAAGTGCTTTCTAAATCTGAAAGTCCCATACAAATGTCAACTATTATTGTTTAAAATATTGTTATAAATGTCTTTTCCAGTTTCATCATTCCTGCGTCTTTGAACCATCCCTGTATGGGTTATAGTTTCAAGCCTTTTCACTATCCTGGTCACCCACCATTCTATCTTTAAATGTGGCACACCAAACTGAGCATAGTATTTTATTTTCCCCTTTAGTTTAACCCTTTTATTTTCTCTCTTTAATATTTTTTCTTTTTACATGTAAAAACAATTTTTTTTTACAATTTTGAGTCCCAAATTCTCTCCTGTCTTGCCTCCTCTGACCATTCATTGAGAAGGCAAGCATTTTGATAAAGGTTATACATGTGCAGTCATGGAAAACATTTACATATTAATCATGTGAAAGAGAACACAGACAATATATTTAATGATTGTATATGTATAAACTATATTCATATTGTATATGTGTAAACTATATTTATATTGTATATGTATAAACTATATTGTTTGCTGTCTTTTGAAGGGGGGTTAAGGAAGGAGGGAGAAAAATTTGGAGACCAAAACCATATAAAAGTGAATGTTGAAAACTATCTTTACATGTAATTTGAAAAAAAATACTGTTAAGTGGGGGAAAAAAGAAGAGATGACAAGAATACACAAAAACTTTACCAGAAAGATCTTAACATCATTGATAACCATGATGATGTGTTACTGATCTAAATAGAGCCAGACTTCCTTGAGAATGAAGTCAGGTGGGCCTTAGGAAACATTTCTAACAATAAGGCTAGTAGAAGTGATAGAATTCCAACTGAGCTATTTAAAACCCTAAAAGATGATGTTCTTAAAGTGCTTCATTCAATATGCCAGCAAATTTGGAAAAAACAACAGTGCCCACTGAATTGGAAAAGATCAATTTACATCGCTATGCTAAAGAACATTAATGCCAAGGAATGTTCAAATTACTGAACAATTAGGCTTATTTCACAAAGCCTGAAAGGTTATGCTTAAAATTCTGCAAGCTAGGTTTCAGCAATATGTGAGCTGAGAATTATCAGAAGACCAGGCTGAGTTTTTGAAGAGGTAGAGGAACTAGACACCAAATGCCAATATTCACTGCATTATGGAAAAACCAAAGGAGTTCCAAAAAATGTCTACTGCTGCTTCATTGATTACACAAAGCCTTTGTGTGGATCACAGCAAAATGTGGCAAGTCCTCTAAGAGATGGGAGTACCAGATCATCTTATGTGTCTCCCAAGGAACCTATACACAGGTCAAGAAGCAGTCGTTAGAACCAAACGTGAAACAACTGATCAGTTTAAGATTGGAGAAAGAAGTATGACAAGGCTGCATGTTGTCACCTTATTTAATTTGTATGCAAAGTACATCAGGCAAAATCCCAGGTTGGAGGAATCAAAAGCTGGAATTAAGGTTGCTGGGAGAAATATCAACAGTCTCAGATACACAGATATCCACTCTGATGGCAGAAAGTAAAGAGGAATTAAGCCTCTTGATGAATGTGAAAGAGGAGGGTGTAAAAGCTGGCTTGAAGCTTAACATTTAAAAAAAAAAGTAAGAGCTTGGCAAGTTGGTCCCATCACTTCCTGGCAAATAGAGAGAGAAGAAATAGAAGCAGTGTCAGATTTTATATTCTTGGGCTCAAAGATCGCTGCAGACAGCAACTGCAGTCCTGAAATTAAAAGATGATTGCTTCTTGGAAGGGAAGCTATGGCAAATTTGGAGAGCATACTAAAAAGCACAGCCATTACCTTGCTGACAAAGGTCTGTATTGTCAAAGTTATGGTTTTTTTTCCAGTAGCAACATATGGTTGTGAGAGCTGGACTATAAGGAAAGCTGAGAGCTGCAGGATTGATGCTGTGGAATTGTGCTGGAGAAGACTTTTGAGAGTTCCTTGGATAGCAAGAAGATCAAATCAGTTAATATTTAAATTAATTCAGGTTATTCACTGGAAGGTCAAATACTGAAACTGAAGCTTAAATACTTTAGCCATATAATTAGAAGACACAACTCATTGGAAAAGACCTTGATGTAGGGAACAATTTGAAGGTAAAAGAAAAAGGGGATGGAGAGATAGCATCATGGAAACAACGAACATAAACTTGAACAGACCGGGTGAGAGTGGAGATAGAAGGACCTAGTGCCCTAGTGTTGATGGGGTCACAGAGTCTAACATGACTGAATGACTAACCAACAACCACAAAATTCAGAAAGTATCAAAATGAAATTTTTAGTCACTCCCTCCAGGTCCTTGTCGGGATTCACATGATGAAGAATTTAAGTACAATATCCCCATTCCCCTCTAATCTTTTTTCCTTTCTGGTAGCTTTTTTCTTATTTTCTTGTTATATTCTCCTGGTGTTGCTTCCCCCATCTGGACTTAAATTCTATGATTCTCTCTTAGCTAAGTGCTGATCTAATTAGACTGATTGAAATGTAAACACACACACACACACACACACAGAGCAAAAGTGAAATCAGCATTATTTAGTAGCTAGCTGCTCCTTGCTTGTTCACCTTTGTAAATGATTCTCTGAATTTTGTAGGGCTTATCTGAGATCGGGGCGGGAAGGGTGGTGCAGAGCATTTGGATCCAGCAGTGTGTGATACAGAGCTCTTAGGTTTGCAGAGTGCCTCTTCACAACAATCCTGTGAGGTAGGTGTTATTATTTTCCCCATCTTACTGATGAAGAAACTGAGGAAGACAGAAATTAAGTGACTTGCTGAGGGTCACACAGCTGGTAGGTGTTTGAGGCTGATTTGAACTCTGATCTTTTCTGACCTCAAGTCCAGGAAGGGACTATTCTAGGAAGGGCATATCTGTTGAAAATTGCAGGATGAGCCTGGGATCAGGCTCATAACAGAGAATCAGCATGTTCCCTTGGTGGAGAATCAGGGCCTTGTTCTACTACTGGACCTTTCTACTTCTCTTTCTCTTCTCCTCTGCGGTACATGGACACTAATGACCTTGGACCAGAGATAGGTTTCATCATGCATCCCCACAAAGTTGAGGTATCCATCTCTAAAGGAGGTTGCATATCTTGTTCGCCATTCTCTGTTGTTTTCCCTAATCCCATCCTCACCTGGTACACATTTTGTGCAATGTGTAGTTGGTGTGGATTTGTATAATTTATTATATATTAGGTTAAAGGCAGTTACCTCGAGAATGCCTGAAGCCTTCTGGTAAAGGGAACAGTAGTTTTGAGAAGAGGAAAGAAATCTGAGAAAAATTCAGTGTATAAATACACAGGAGGGTTAAGCTGCTGAATCATTTTGCTAAAAGCTAGGTCTGACCATGTTGTTCCCTTGCTTAATAAACTCAGGCTCCATTTTACTTTCAGGATCATATATTAAGTGCTTTTTTTCCCTTTTCATTTAAAGGTCTTCACAATCTAGGTAGACCCTTCCTACCTTTTTGGTCTTTTTGCATTCCCTTGATCTCCATGCTCTCTAAAATCCAGCCATTTTGGTCTGCTTGCTCTTCCTTGTACTCACCATTGTGTCTCCTATCTTTGTGCTTTTGCACTAGTTCCCCAAGCCTGACATGTTTTCCCAACCTCTTATTTGTAGAGCCTTTGGCTTTCTTTATTGCTCAGATCCTCTCTGGGAAGCCTTTCTTTCTTTCTTTTTTTTTTTTTTTTAAAGCAATTGGGGTTAAGTAACTTGCTCAAGGTTACACGGCTAGTCATTTGATTTATGCGTGGGTGCTCATTTTCTGAGGCCGGATCTGATGTCGGGTCATCCAAACTCCGAGGCCAGCGCTCTTACTCACTGCGCCACCTAGCCGCCCCTTTAGGGCAATTGGGGTTAAGTAACTTGCCCAAGGTTACACGGCTAGGTTATTTTGTTTGTGCGGATTAAGTGGAGGCCGGCTCCGAACTCAGGTCCTTCTGATTCCAGGACCGGAGCTCTATTCACTGCACCACCTAGCCGCCCTGGGAAGCCTTTCTAAATCCCCTGCCGACCCCATCCTCTTAGGTTCTCTGTTCTGATTTGTATGTGCTGTTTTCCACATTATAATGGAACCCCCTGATGGTAAAGACTTTTTTTTTTTTGCTTTTTCTTTCTCATCAGTATTTAGCTTAGTGCCTGACACCTGTTTTTTGATTAATTTATTGATTCCCTCTGCCTTGAAGTTCACTTGAATGAAAGTCCCAGCTTCAGCTTACAAGGAGGAAAGTCTGTAATGTTAGTTGCAAAGAAAAGGATGGATCTAGAGGCTGAAAAGAATGTTTAGAGGTTCTTTATGAGTGCTGAGACCCAGACAACCCAAGAGTTGCCCAAGACAAGAAGGCAGAGCTGTGATAAAGAGTACGATTCAAAACTAAACTTAAACTTTAGGTAAAACCTGTCAGGACTTGCTAGAGATAAGTAGAGAGATGGAAATAACTGGAAGTAGAGAGGTAAGGAACATAACAATTTTAGAGAAGTTCTTAGACTTATTTCCAGAATTAGGAGACAATTTGAGGTCTAGGTTCAAGCATGGGTTCTTGCTACCTTTTTGTGACTTTGGAAGTTACTTTCCTTGTCTGCACAGATTATGTGATATAATAGAACACTTGACTTGGAGTCAGGCTCTGTTTCCTCTTTTTTAAAACAAGGAAGTTGGATTAGATGTCCTTCCACCTCAAAATCTATGACTGTTTTGGGCCAGAGTTTCTTCATCTGTAAAATGAAGGAATTGTACCAGGTGATCTGAATTCCTATCCAGTTATAAACCTATGCAATTTATATAATATCACATTATAATTTACGAAGCACTTTACAGCTATTACATTATTTTGATCCTCACAAAACTTTTTTAAGTTATCTAGGCCAAGTATTATTATCTCCACTTTTCAGATGAGGAAAATGAGGCAGAGATGGTGGAACCTGTGTCATAGGTACTAAATGGGAGAGCCAGGACTGGAACCTCTGTACTCCAAAATCTGGGTTATCAAATTCATAGCACTTTGCATTACATTAGAATACCTCCTGTAAAGACTTCAAGAAAATAAATGATATTCATATTTAAAGACTAATATTTCTTTGTCCTTTAGATCAAGATATTTTGGAAAATATATTAATAGACAGCTGTTTCTATCCAAATGTGTCAATAGTAAGTAGACAATATTTATACAATTTGGGATATCTTTGTGCTTTTTGAGTTTTTTTTAGAGTATTCTAATTTAACAAATGATTAGTGATTGCTTAATACTAGAGAAGTTGTTAAAAAATTAAAACAAGTGGGTGAAGCTCTGGGAAATATATACTAAGAATTTTTTTTCCATTTCTATGATTGACTCCATGCTCATTCATTATAACCACATACAAATAGTTCCAATCATTCTTTATGTTAAAAGCTTAATTTACAGTAGGTTATTTTTTTCTTAGGGAGTAATGTTAAAATAACATTCTGCTTCTTTATTTCAAATAACCAAAAAGTAGAAAATATTGTTATTGTATGTGACTGTGTACTTTGTTTTCTTTGCATGTATTTCATTTGGCAGCCAGATGATTTGACCAGTCTTGTTGTTGTGATGCTGTATGACTTTCAAGACAGAAAATTTCAAAGTCGACTCATTTCAAATGAGGAACAGTCAATTTCAGAAGTTCAGGAAGTAGAGAATCTTCTTAACAGGTATTACTAACAGTAATAAGGCTGGCAGTGGAGAATACATGATATTCTTTATAGGTAAGTGTCAATCTGTAGGGGGTATTATTGAGTGATGTATAGCTTTAGCAGTTTACCAAAATTTATTTCAAAAATTGCCTTGGCGGGGCGGCTAGGTGGCGCAGTGAATAGAGCGCCGGTCCTGGAATCAGAAGGACCTGAGTTCGGAGCCGGCCTCGACACTTAATCCATACAAACAAAAAACCTAGCCGTGTAACCTTGGGCAAGTTACTTAACCCCAATTGCCCTAAAGGGGCGGCTAGGTGGCGCAGTGAGTAAGAGCGCTGGCCTCGGAGTTTGGATGACCCGACATCAGATCCGGCCTCAGAAAATGAGCACCCACGCATAAATAATGACTAGCCGTGTAACCTTGAGCAAGTTACTTAACCCCAATTGCTTTTAAAAAAAAAAAATTGCCTTGGGAACAAGTTCATTAAAAAGAACTATTTTAAAAATTGAACATATTTTAAAAGTTTAGTTTGAAAGGTAGATCTTGTATACATAATGAAAATAATGAAAAATTTCTACAGGTTTTTATTAGAAAGCATGAAAATTAGATGAATTTCTTAGTCTGTTATTAGTAAATTAAAACAGTTATACATGTGTGCATGTGTTCATAAATCAAGATTTTTTTCCTTAGGCTACTTATTGCTATAGAAAAATCCAACTGGATGAAATAAGAAAAACCACAGCTATAACTAAGGATTCATTAGGACTTAGATTATACCATGGTTTGAGCTAATTATTTATTATAAACATTAATATAGTTCAATAGTTATTCTCTTCATAGAATCTTCATCAGTGAGAATCAAAAATTACAATGGCATTTATAAGATTTTAATCAGTTTTCTTCAAGGCATAATACAGATATATGAAGTAATATGTCAGAATATCTATGAAATGACTATAATTCAACTGCCAAATTTCAAGTGGCTCAAAAATTTTCCTTTGTAAATAAAACAAAGATGCCAGAGCTATTCTATCAGAGTCATGAATGTAGCCTTGATATTTTTTCTTCATGAAAATTTTTGTAAGTTTCAAAATGATACTTAGAGTATCACCTGTTTTAGGCTACTGATTGTTTACAAGTCAGATGTATTTCCATTGTGATTAAAAAATGAGTGAAAATTTTATGGGACATTAAAATATATCAAAAGCTTGAAACTTGAAGAAATTGACCTTACTTAGAATATTCAGGGAGTTCTGCACTTTCATTCAGTAGGCATGTCTCCTCAATACAGTGCTCTTTAAGTTATTATCTTAACATATTCAACTATTATTCTCTTGAAGAGTGTCTTTGTTTTTTTGGTAAATTTCAAAGAATATCACCATTCAGATATCCAGAGACACAGCATTTTATGGATTATTCTTGTATAGATTGCACGATCTATTCATAATTTGACCCTAAAAGATTTTTTGTTCAATTAATGCTTGCTAGGTGAATGGCTTGATAGTCTTAGTAATTTGAAGACTGCTTGCGAGTATGCTTGCCATTTGTTGAAAAATGGAGTTGCAGACAAATACTTTGCAAGATTTCATTCAATTGTTCTTTTTTTTAGATGCCAACTTTTCAATGATGAAGTCGTTGAGGGTTTTTATTTGGTTATATAGTGCCTTACAATAAGTTGGTTGCTTAGTGATGATGTTGTAGAAACAGTAGCAGGAAAAACACTTTAAAAGTTAATTTCTTTCAATTAACAAAAATAAATATCTCTTCTTCTTTCCACATATCTTCCATTGAAAAAAAGAAAAAACTCTTGTAACAAACATCTATAGTTAAGCAAAACAAACTCTTGAATTGACTATGTCCAGAAATAGATCTAATTTTGCACATTTTGCACTCTCAGGAGGTTAATAGAATATTCCTCTGAAATTGTGGTTGGCATTCTTTTTTTTTTTTTTCATGGAGGGCAATTGGGATTAAGTGACTCGCCCACATTCACACGGCTAGTTTTTGTGTTAAGTGTCTGAGGTCAGATTTGAACTCAGGTCCTCCTGACTCCAGGGCCAGTGCTCTATTCACTGCACCACCAAGCCACCCCTCGTGGTTGGTCATTCTTGACTCTTTCAAAATTGTCTTGACAATGTTGTTGTTACTGTATAAATTATTCTTCTGGTTTTGTGTTCACTTGATTCTGCATCAGTTCATATAAGTTTTCCCAGGTTATTCTGAAATTATCCTTTTCATCATTTCTATAACGATGTTCTGTTACATTTGTATACCATAATTTGATCACCCAGTTGATGTCTCCAACTGTAACTGGTTTCCAGTTCTTTGCCACTATTAAAAAGGCTGCTACAGTTATTTTTATAAGTGTATATCCTTTTCTTCTTTCTTTGATCTTGTTGGGGGTGTAGGCCTAATTGTGGCACTATTTCTGGGGGGCTGTTCCTAATCCAGCTCTCTTCTCTGCTTCAAAGGTGATGCTCCTTGATGCTGTTCCGTCTTCTCTGTCTGGGTGGGGTCCTGCTCTCTGCTGGTTACAGTGCCTTTTATGGGTTGAGTAATTTCTCTCCCTGATACATAGCTTATAAAAAACACTTTTAATGCATTTGAAAACATAGTTTCATATTGTGAATTTAAATAAGTTGATACAAGAACAGAAAGAGACCTTAGAGCCACTTGTTCAGTCTTGTAACCTGACTTGAAGAAGCTGAGATTGCCTAAAGTAATATTTGTAGTAAAAGGGCAGAGCAAGGATTAAGCCTTAGATCCTCACATACCAAAGATCATTTTTTAAACTCTATTTGCTGCTGGACTGCTGTTGGTCCTTGGTTTGGAAGGAATTATAACGAGCTTACACGACTGAGAATTAGACATAAAAGTCTCTGGCTTTTTAGTTGGAAGAATTATTTGAAGGAGTGAAGAACAGCAAGCAATACAGGAATACGTTATAAATATTTTATTTCACCAGTGTTTAAAAGCATGTAATCTAAATTTGTAAAAATTTTCAGGAAGAAGAAAAGGCTATTACCCAAGCAAAACCCTGGAAAATGTGTTTATAGTCTTTTCCCTTTAATTTCCTGGGGCTAGTGGTTATTATTTTTTCCTCAGGACTTAACACTTCAAGTCGTTTGATCAGTAGTACTTGATAAACACTTAGAGATTCCAAGCTAGCAAGGTCCTTGAAAACAGTAAAAGTTAAATATGGTCTCTACCCAGTAGGAGGAGCTCTTGACGTAAAATACATAGTTCTAACTCCCCATAAAGAACTAGAAATACCAATAAAAATCTTCATTCTTTGAATTATGACAGTTTAATATTCACATATCTAGCATCCATTGCTGTGGTATCGTATAACTCTTAGACATAGGAACTAAAACAATCTAATTTTGTTGTGGTCAGAGCCTTTTTCAGGGATGGAAGCCTTAGATCTCGTGTTTCCTGGGGGTATTTATGCATCGGAGTTGGGGATTGGGTATCTTTAGTGGTATTTTGAACTAAGTAGTAACCTAGGGAGGTATTTGGTGGGAGAAAAAGGAATTGAGACAGTTGATAAAAATGAATGGGTTCAGTATTAATCTAAAATCTATCAACCTTCTTACCACTTACTCTCCACCCTTGAAAAACTTTGATTGGGACTATGACTCTTCTAGCAACGACTCTTCCCTTCCCCCCATCCCCTTTCTGTTGAACACAGTGAGGTAGCTTATTTTCCCTTTGTTTTGTGACTTTTTTTGCTGTCTTCAAGGCTGTCTTGGTTATTCTTCTAAACTAGATTTCAAGTACATAAAAATGTCACAGGCATGCTACATAATGTATGCTGTACACCATGTATTTTGACCTGGACAATCTTCTATTACTTTAGGAATAAATAACCTTGTTTGTATCATCACAGTTTGGACTTATATAAGACTAATATTCTTTTGGGATTTGAGATATCAATAAAAGTCATGGAGTTTTCAGGATACTGTTTAAAATTTTTTTGTTTCTTTGTGTATAGGCGTTGTTAGACTACGGGCTATTTAGGAGAGAGGAGGGCCAGAATCAGGCTAATGAAAGTTATTAAACCTTAAGACTATAATGTTGAAATCACTGAAATAGAAAAAAATTTTAGGGAGCAGAAAACTATATGACAAAGAAATAGATATGAGAGGGGAGAACAGCAAAGTAAATAGAATTGCTAGATTTTCATTTCAAAAATTGGCAAATTTTATTAAATTTATTTTAAAACATGAAGTGGGATTAAAGGGGAATTTACTAAAATTTGGAGTGGAATTTATTAACATTTCTAATGGGATATTGGTAGTGCTCTATTTTAAGTGCACTTCTCAGTAAAAAGTGGATTTTATATTTTTAGTTTTAAAACAAAATTGGCTGCAGCACTGGCGAGATGTCGAATTAAACATGATGCTCTTTCAATTTACCACATTTTACCAGAAACTGTTAGAAAACAGGAACAAAGAGCTTCTACTTTGCCTCTTTATGCTTGGGTAAATACTTGCAAAATCAGGTAAGATTTCAAATATATATTTTCCCTATGTGCAAGTCACTTAACCTCTTCTTTGCGCAACTATATGAGATAAAGTTTCAGAGAAAGTGTCAACCTGTGTTGGTAGAGGGAGACTCCCCATCAGGGAGTTGCCTATACAGTCCCTACCCCCTCATCTATTTCCCTCATGATAAAACTTTAAAAGTCAATTAAATATAAATTTGAGATTGTCTTTTACTGAAGAAGAATATTTGTATAAAAATAAACACAATTCTTAATTTGTATTCCTGGTTTAATTTGAGATCTAGTTCTAAATTAAAAAATAAAATTATATATCAGTCCTTTTATACCCTAAAGCATGCATCTACAGGTTAACCCTGCAGAGTTGCACTAGATACCTGTAAGAATAATCTTTACATTATCCAGATTAGTTTTCTTGGGTGATATTGACTATTTTTCATGTTAATAGAACAACAATGTGTTAAATTTATATTTACTCTACTATATTTTAATTGTAGTCAAAATAACTAACTGAGTATTGTACCAACAGCCCTGAAGTTGTTTGCGATGATTTGAAGAAAGAAGGATACACCAAAGTCAAATCTGCATTTGACTTTGAGTGTAAATCTTTTTGTGTGGACCAACATTGCAGTGATGTCTTAATTTTCCCATCACATCTTAAAAATGAACTTCTTGATATAGAACTTTGCACAGGTTATAAACTTTTGTTTCAGGTGAGCTAACATTTGTTTTTAAAGGTTCTCTTTACTAAAAAAAATTGAGTAGTCCTAATTTTTTTCCTCAGACAGTCTCCTCAAGGGCTTATAAGCCTCAACTTCCCATCCCATCCAAATATTAAATGTGGACTTTCTATTCATGCTTCTTATGGATTGTAAGGAGGATTTGCAGCTTTTTCTTATTTCAACTTCAATCTAATTTAACCTGGTAACCCCAAAATTTATCAAACCTTAATCCCTTTTGAAGCAGTATGGAAATGACTTCTCTTTCCTTATTCCCACAACTTATTCTTGTGCTACTGGCATCTGGGGAATAAATTAATCTCATCTGAATTAAAAAGTTTAACCTTGAGAAATATTTACTGAGTGATCTTTGAATATCCAAGATCACAGATTTCTCAAAAAGGCATTGAAGTGATATTATTTATACGCCTTTTATAACTTAACTAAGAACTGAATTCTGGATTCAAGCTCTCTAACCCAAAGCTTCAGGGCCTGGGAATGTAATTTAACCTCTCAGTTCTCTAGGCTGTTCTCTGAGACTAAAAGTTACAGGGAAGATGCTGACCTGTATTGTTTTCTTCACCTGGGAATTGTTTATAATAACGAAATTACAGGTCCATACCTTATCCCTATCCCTATGTTATAACCAGAGGAAACCCCAACTTACAAATGGTTTGTGTTCCAAAAATGCATTTATAAGTCAGTGTTTTGAAACTTAGAATATATTTTTCCCATGGAACCAATGTTATAAATGATGGATAATCAGTTAATCAAGTATTTATTAAGCATCTACTATGTGCCAAGCACTGTGCTAGCCATTTATTAAATTCTCAGGCTAGCAATCAGAAGCCTATTTGGCCTATAGTTGTGGCTGAACTATAGTAATAGCATCTCTATGACCCTTGATTTCTGAGCCCCAAATTCCTTGCTCTGTATCCCTTGAACATGAGCATCACTGAGCCGTGGCAGCAAAGATGACAATAGACATTGACAGTGGGCTCCTGTGACTGGGCAATTCCTGTGGTAATGGTTATAAGTGGGTGTTTTCATAACATATTAAGTCAGGTGCTGCCTCTTTTGTCTTATTATGTTAATGACAAAACACAGTGTACCTATTTTAGGTTAAGTTCAGTTATCAAATTTATTCACTATTTAGATTTCCTTTGATTAAATACAAATTAAAGTACTTATAAAAGTAAAGAATATTTCCATTAATGTAGAACAAATCAAGTAAATCATCTGAACCTTATCTTTTGTGATTTCTAATAACACTATTTTTTCACTTGTAGGATAAATCTCGAAGTCTTGCAGTACATTCTGTAAAGACCTTGCTGAATATGGATGATGACATTTTACTGGTTAACATGGGTTCCTGGTACACTGTTGCTCATATGTCGACACTGACAAATCAGAGTACCTCAAAAATATATGTATGTGGAGTAAAATCTGAAGCTAGGGAATCTGAATTGAAGGATCTTTTTGCAAATATGGGATGTAAAAGTATGTGTCATACGTTAATTTCTGTTTGAAGTTTAGTGGCCTCTTATATTTTAGAAGTGATGAAGATTTATTTTGGTGTATTTTAATTTTATTTTTCTTTGTGAAAGACTCTTAAGATAATCTTTCTCAGTATCTGTATGTTGGTATATAAGGTAATTCTTGTAGTAGAATTTCATTGATATTGGTTGGATTACAGGTTGGAATTTTAATACTCTTATAAGGAACAGCATGAATAAATACCTTAAATTTATATAACATTTAAAAAATTTGAAAATACTTACCTGAAAATCTAATTTGATTCTTACCACAGGCGTTGGGTTGGTGTTATCACCATTTAATGAATCAGGAAACAAAAAAAATGAGGTTAAATAATTGGGTCACATGTTACACAATTCAGATTGTAAATATACCAAAGCTAATCCCACTGTACACTTGCAAGTGAATTGGATGCAAGTGAATTTGTGAGGCAGGGCTATGCAAAGTTACCAGCCTAGCAGTGGTATCCCTGGGTTAAAAAGGTATGCACAGTTTAGTAAGTATATTACTTGAGTAAGATTTTGAACTGCCTGCATTAAATTGTTTACTCTTCTTTTTCTTTTCTCTAGAACTCTCATTTTCTTTCCCAGTATTCCTTTAGAGTCCTCATTTCATTTATAATATACATTTTAGGAATTCAAATTGAACTCATGGCAAATCTGTGGTTTTCTTTGAGTCTTTGCATGTGGAAAATGTCGAGTTAGTCTCTTCTTTTAGATTTGTGTTTTTGGTATTCCATACTCCATACTATTTCTTTATTGTTGGTGTTCTTTTTTGTTTACTCATTTTTCCAACCTTACTTCCTACATTAGGACTTTGTGTTGTGATCAGGCCCTGTACACTTCTGGAAGGCATGGTGTAGCCTTCTTTCCTTCTGATCAATATACTGTATTCTTCAATAACTCAGGAGTATCTGTAGTACCAGCCTGATATATCAGGGAGGTTTGTTCACAGGTGTACCCTGATTGATACCCTCCTGATCTTAGGTCTACTGGCTCCTGAACACTGGTTCAGGGTCAGAGTAATATATCTGTGAATTCAGGAGTCTTTGGCTGTCTCCTAGTTTGGGCTGCAGTCTCTCCACCCACTTCTATAGGTTTTAGGCTTTCCTCTGGTCTTTAAACTGGGAAGCTTCTGTAATCTGAAGTCATGGGCCAGGCTTTTCTGACTGGACTCTTTCCCTGATGTCTGTAGGCTTCTGACTATCTCTTTGTGTGGACCCTGGCTGGAAATGTACTTACTTTAGTTTCTCCCTGGATTTCTGGGTCTGATATACTTTTTTCATCCTTGCTGAAGTAGTTGTGAGAATTAGTTTTTCCTTATCAGCCATCTTGAGATAAGTCTATAATTCCTTGTTTATAATATGTAGCATTTTTCATCTACTTGATTTTTCCTGCATGGGTACTAGTTATGTTAAATTTTTTTTGGTGATTATGGATCTTTTTAGGAGCCTTGCAGGCTTTTGGAACTTTATTCAATCAGTATGTCATCTCTGAAGGGTCTGAGGAGCAACCTCTAGAGCTCAATATCCAAAGAGAATCCATTCTTAACTGGGATTCTTTGATGGATCTTCCTTTTATAACAGTGTTATATACTTTAAGCATCTGTCACACACCCCCCCCCCCCACAATATGCCTTCCTTTTTATTAACAATTAGAGGATTTAAAGATGTTTTACTGATGCCTTTTGATTTTGCATCAAAGTCATTTTGACTAGAAAAAACTCCCCTTTCCTCTGTTCAGATTGAACCTTTCTTTGAAGCACAGAAAACAGTTAAAGAAAAATATTAGGTACAATGACCATATTTGTCATTGTATATAGCAACCTACTCTAGTTACTTCCTCCCCTCTGCTGTGAGGAGGACGAGACATCTTCCAGAACCGTCACTGGCTTTTTACTTATTCAGGATTTATTTTCCTTTCAGTGATCATTTCTTATACTGTATACATATTCTTATTTTATTATTTACCTATTGAGTATTAACTATTTCTTGATTATATTGTGTTTGTTCTTTTTATTTCTTTATGAATCAGTTCATATAGATTTCCCCACATTACCCTGAATTCATCAGAAGGCAAAAGAAGAGTGTGGTCAGGGGTGTGCTGGTAAATGTTTAACAACTAGCTCTCCAAAAAAAATGTACACAGAACACACATTTAAATTTGGTATGCTTTATTAACATTTTCTCCATCACTCTCTTATGTCTAGACCAGGATTAGCTAAGTCTGGCCCATGGACCAAATCCAACCCCCCCGCCCGTTTTATATGGCCCATGAGCTAGGAATGTATTTTTAAAAAATAGATTTAATTAAAAGGTAAAAACTATTATTAGTTCAAAGGCATACAAAAACAGCCAGAATAGTTGAATTTGGCCTTGGGACTGGAGTTTGTCAATCCCTGAGTTGATAATCAACAAAACAATAAATCTAGCCCTAATTTTTATAGCATTTGCTGATTTCTGAGATGTAAATGCTTGCACTAGGAATTTAACCATTGGCTCTTGCAATCTGGTTTGAACTGGTTCCAGCACACCCCTGAGTGTAGTTCTTAATATTGATGCAAAATTTTAAAATACATTTGTTAGGGGACTGTAGCAACATATCCAGGAAATATTTTGCTACAAACTAAGATAGATTAATAGAATGCAGGGATAGTTCAGCATTAGGAAGATAAGTAGTATAATCACCTAAATGACAAAAATGATAAAAACACTTGATTATTTCAATATATGCAGAAAAAACCTTTATGTTATGCTCTCATGTTAAAAACCCTAAAATATTTAGGCATGTAAGGACCCTTTCTTTAATTTGTTCAAAGACATACATCTAAAACCAAATAAAGTAATGACTTTATTTGAAATAGAGAACAGTGAAAGCTTTTCCAAAACAAATGAAACTAAAACAATGATATTCTCTCTCTTCAGTATTACTTGATTTAATTCTAGAAATACTAGCTATCACATTAAAACAACAGGACAAAAGTAAAGGTATAAACACTGCTAAAGAGACAAAATTATTCCTATTTGCTGGTTGGTATATGGTGTGGTATAATTAGAAGAAACTTATCAAAATAATAGGTTCATCAAGGTAGCAGGATACAAAATAGATCCACAAAAAATTTGGCATTTGCCTATAGTACTAATGAAAACCAAGAAGAAATGCTATTGCATTCAAATTCCATTCAAAATAACTAAAAAAGTACAAAATATCTGTGAGCTAAACTACTAAGACACATGCAATAATTATGTAGCTACAACTACAAAATAAAGAAGACAACTAATTGGACTAATAGTTGGTCTGTGCTAGTTGAAATGATGATACTGCCTCTGTTAATTAACAGATTATTACTAGGCCAATCAAGTTACTAAAAGGATACTTACTAGAGCTAGATTTTAAAAAAGCAGGATGTATTTGGAAAGGAACAAAAGGTCTAGAAACTCAAAGAAAACAATGCAAAAAAAAAAAAAGGAAAGGAGAAGGAAGAGGTAACCTTTTGAAATTTTATATTATGAGGCAATAACCATCAAAACAATTTAGTACTAATTAAAAAGCAGGAAAGTAGATTGATGGAAGAGATTAGATAATTATTAAAACAATGAAAGAGTGGCGAAATGTGCAATAAATCTAAGAGCATCAGTTATTGTTGGAAGGACTTTTTGTGATGATAACTACTGGGAAGACTGGAAAGCAGTTTGACAAAAATTAGATTTTTACTAGCATCTTACACAGTATACCACAAATTAAAAATGGATATGTAAGCTGAATATTAAAGGTCATATCATAAACAATTAGAGAAGCATATTATGTACCTTTCAAATCTGTGGGTATGAGGTGAATTCTTAGGCTCATTTTCCTTAAAACACTCCTTAGCAAATATCACTCCATTTTTCTATCTCTGTAAAATCATTTTTTGGTAGTTTGATTGGTATGTCACTGGTAAAATTGCCATTTTTATTATATTGGGCTAACTTTCCCATGGGGCTAACCTTCCCATGAGTATTTGAAATTTTTCCAGTTGTTTAGATCTGACTTTATTTGTGTGTGAAAAGTGTTTTGTAATTGAGTTCAGCTAATGCCTGGGTATGTCCTTGGCAGGTAGATTCTCGAGAATTTTATATTGTCTACAGTTATTTTAAATGGAATTTATCTCTTGCTGCTAGACTTTGTTGGTAATATATAGAAATGCTGATGATTTATTTTACATCCTGCAACTTTGCTAAAGTTGTTAATTATTTCAACTAGGTGTTTTGTTTTTTTTTTTGGAGGGGGGAAGGCAGGGTAGTTGGGGTTAAGTGACTCGCCCAAGGTCACATGGCTAGTAAATGTTTAATGTCTGAGGTTGGATTTGAACTCAGGTCCTTCTGACTCCAGGGCCAGTGCTTTATTCACTGCGCCACCTAGCCACCCCTCAACTAGTTTTTTAGTGGATTTTCTAACTATATCATCATATCATCTGCAGAGAGTGAAAGTTTTGTTTCCTCATGGCCTCTTCTAATTCCTTTCACTTCTTTTTCTTCTCTTATTGCTATAGTTACAATATTGAATAATAGTGGTAATAATGGGCCTCTTTTAGCAATGCTTTTATAACCATTTTTCGCATGTTTTCTGTTTCTATCAGACATTGAGCTGCTGCATGAAAATTTTACTGACATTGAAGCAAAAGATCAAAGGTTACAGAAAGTTAAGGTTATTCTTCTGCTGCCACGTTGCTCTGGACTGGGTGTTAGCAATCCAATAGAATTCATTTTAAATGAAAATGAAGGTAATTTTTCAGCACAATGCCTGGCACATGATAGGCAATAAATAAATACTTGTTCTCCTCACTATACTTTCCCCTTTTATCTTATGGGAGGTAAGTGAGAGAAAGGTAGAGGCAATTTATGGACTCATGAGATAATGAGTAGTGATGGAAAGAAGCAAGTTTATTGAAAGCTTGTTTAGATACCCAGTTAAACCATATTACCTTTAGAGAATTTGAGGATGATCCTGGCAAGAAGACAGCAAACAGGAAAAAATATGGAAAAAGATATTTCAGGTTATGATAACAAACTCTTCTCCATCAGAGATCCACTGGAATCTCTATTTCTCTTAACTAACAATTATCATCGTCCTTAATGTGCCACATGAAGAGGTAGATGTGGCACTGAATAAGCACAAATGGTCCAGTCTTGCTTCCCTCCCCCCCAAAGAATACATAGAGGACAGCTTGGCCAGGAGTAACACAGTTGTGAGGGTGTGGATGGATTAATTCTCAAGACATGTAGATGAGGGGGTGGGTACCAAGTGTCTAGGAAACAAAAACCAGTCATTACAGTAAGTACTGACTGATACGCCTACTTGCCTATCTCCACAAAATATTTCACTGAGTATAAACTATACATGTTAGTGGCATCCTTAATGCAGGTATGAGAAATTTCTGGCTTTTGAAAAGAGTGTTCTACAGCAAACCATATCTTATATCTTCATAGTCACAAAAGTGACTATGGTTATTCTTGCTGGCTATAAAAAATTTTAATTTCGTGGAGCAAGATGTTTCATGGGTTTCTATCAATAAAGTATCTCTTATGTATATGTTAAGATTTTATAAGATTCCTTGACAGATGTGATAGAATAAATACCTTTGTTACATAACCCAGTGATTATTAAATTGGAATAAATCAGGGAAGATGTATGTATTTGCTATTTCCATGAAAGAGATCAACAACAGAGTCCAAGTGAAAGATGGATTTCCCAGAGAGATGACATCCTTCAGATGTTCATATTTGCTAATGATATTATACTAACTTCATTAAATCCCCAAACACCACTCTTAATTGAGATCCATAATAATTCAAAATAATTTGGCCTAAAAATCCACACAGAAAAACCAAGGAGATGATTAAAAAATGCCTATAATTCAGATTATGATAATTCCATTGAAAGAAAAGCCTATAGAGCTGGTCTTTTAGCACATTTAACTTAGGTACTATTTAGGTATGAGGTTTGTACAGTCCCAAAGAATTAAAGAAACAGGTCACTGAAAAGTCGGTGATGATATATGGTATCAAAAAAATATGATTGTAACTATAGGGCAGCTAAGTGGTGCAGTGGATAGAGCACTGGGCTTGGAATCAGGAAGACTCATCTCCATGAGTTCAAATCCAGCCTCAGACACTTATTAGCAGTGTGACCTTGGGAAAGTCACTTAACCCTATCTGTCTCAGTTCCTCATCTTTAAAATGATCTGGAAAAGGAAATGGCAAGCTACTCCATTATCTTTACCAAGAAAACCCCAAATGGGTTCAGAAAGAATTGGGCATAACAGAAAAATGACTTAACAATAAGAACAGTGACTAAAAAAAGAATTGGACAAGTTGTGTAGCAAGATCAAAAAGTAACTGGTGGGGGTGGCTAGGTGGCGCAGTGAGTAGAGTGCTGGCCCTGGAGTCAGAAGGACCTGAGTTCGGTTCCAGCCTCAGACACAACGCACACACAAACAACAAACAAAAACCTAGCTGTGTGACCTTGGGCAAGTTACTTAACCCCAATTGCCCTCCAAAAAGCAAAAAAAAAAAAAAAAAAGTAAATGGTGGACATCCTGTATGCTTGTAGATAATATAGTTAAAGGAAAATATCTAATCCTTTGTTGATAGGTAGGATTAGAATGTGGGTAGGAAATCACATAGATGAAAAATTGAGTTTTGGGAAGGAAAAATGATCACTGATTGATTAAATACCCCAGGTCACACCAGTAGTAAGTATCAGCACTGGTCCCCTAGACTCTACTTCCAGTGTTCTTTCCTTTATGCCAGGATGCTGAAATGGTGAAGAGAGAAAGTTAGCATGCCTCCAGAAGGTGGAGGGCAGGCGAGATTGTGGATGTGTTCCATGTTTGACAAGGTAGCTGGCACTAGACCAGGGGACCCAGAGCAGGACATTTCCCCTCTCTGAGCTTCAGAGTCATCATCTATGACATGGAGACAATGAACACAGTTGTTGTGAGGAGCACACTTAAAAGGGATGTGAAGCACTAGTTTAAACTTTAAAATGCTATATATGTATCAGCTATTTTTACATTGTTTGCCTAGGGCAATTTCTTAGAATCTCAGAGGAAAAAATTATTTACTGCTGAATTAGAAGAACTATAACTTTGGACATATATTCTACTTGAAAAAAATTTTAATTTGTCAAGGAAATAATAATACTGGCAATATCTAAAATATATTAAGTACATTGTTTCCTTTTCCTATTTAGATGCAGAATTGCTTAAAGATCACTCTCAAGGCTCTATCGCAAAAGAGAAACTTAATGTTCTTGCTGAACAGCAGTATGAACAACTAAAACATGCAATGGAGTGTAAGTTAAATTTCATCTCAATCTTGTTCTGCCCCCAAATATATACCTCATTACCTTATACCTAATATCTCATTTATCTTGTTATCAAGGCGTTCTACATAAATGAATTTTCTTAACTTTTGAACTTATCTCTTTAAATGCTAGATTTTATATCTAATTATTTTGATAAAAACCTCCCAAAATGTAATTACATATACATAGATATATGTATATGTACGTATAAGATACTTAACAGAAATGTGTCTCCTCATGATGACTAAGAATTCCTCATGATGAAACATCAATTTTTGTACTATATAGTACAAAAACTATTCTGTTTGCTATAAGCTCTTGCTTCTTCTGCAGGTTTTAAGCCTGTTTTTTTTTTTAATTATACTCTCTATCTTCTGTCTAGTTTACTACTTTGAATTTTCTGGGAAGCTTAGTTTGTTAAAATAAACAAATGCTCTAAAATGATCATATTAAATAATACATCAAGATCCTAAGTGGGAGCATAAGTAATAAAGTATATGGTTCAGTGTAGGGAAATTTAGATGTCTATTTTGTTTGCTTATATCCCTTCTTTTTGCCTACTTCTAGGTTTAGGGCTATCTTTAATAAGATTGAGGCTGCTGCAAGAGTTTTCTCTACATAAATGCAATGTTACTGTAGTTTTGGTGAGCAGGAAAAAGTGCCAACTCTACTATCTATCACCAAATCATTTTATCTTTAGATTTTTAGTCTTTGAGTTTAACTTCCTAATCTAATTAATAATTAATTTCTATATTTGAATGAAACCATTAAATGATCATACATTTGTTCCCATTTACTACCATTTATCAAAGAATGAATAACAGGTTTAAAATAAAATTATAGCTAAGTTTTCAAGCTAGAGATTTAAGATATATACGAAAGTACTAAATATTTTCTAAAGATGAATTTATTCCTTTAATAGGCCAATTAAAGATTTATAATACATTACTAATAAGAGAAACAGTATCTGTAGTAGATAGAGAGTTAGTCTTGAGACCACTAAGACCTGGGTTCATCTTTGGCATCCAACATATCCTAGCTGTATGACCCTGACTAAATTACTCAACCTTTCAGTGTTCTAGGCTGAAGTGCTTTCTTGATTAAAATGTTTTGGGGGAGTGTTTAACAAAGTAAATAAAAATACAATACAAAATAAACAATGTTAATTTGTGGTTTTCTAAATCTGTATGCGGGGGCTGGCTTCTGTTTCTATTTGAGTTTGACACCACTGCTAGGCAACCCTCTGAGATTATAAGTGTCAGAGAAGGTAATGATTGACCTGCATTAGTAGAGGGAATTTTTTTACCAGTGAAATCACAGTAACAATCCCTTTATCCTATACTTAACTAAAGTCTTCCAGATTTGAGGAATATTAAGATTGATATCTTTGAAAAATTATATGAATTTCAGCTATTTAGCTATTCTAATGATGGCTTTTCTTTGGTATTAAAATTAAATAAATTGAACTGAATTTAGGAACTATAATTTGTCTCTGACCTCAGTAATTATAGTACAGATGGTCTTTGATATAATATGCTCACTCATATTATATGCTGACTTGCAGTTGAAATCTCCTGTATTCTCTAACCCTATTAGAGTATGAGTTCCTTGAGAACAGTCTGACTTTTTTTTCAAGCTGAATCTCGTATTCTATAGAAGCAATAATATGATGGGGGTTTTGTTTCTAATAAAAGGTCTAATTCCTAACTTTAATAGTCACAAGCATGGTATTTAATCAGTCATAAACAACATAGTTATATATTAAGCAGTATAAAGTTTTCTAAGTTAGCTATAAATCAATGAAATTAATATAGTGGTCAATCACAAATTTAGCATAATGTTTTTAAGAGATTTTGGAATCTCTTATGAGATCACAAGGAAATAGCTGGATTATCACTAAGATAATGACCTAAGGCCAGGAATTGTGTGAATGGTCTGGCAGCTTGCAGCTTTGAATCACAGGGGTTGGCTCTTATTTTCGGGAGCAGATTGCTTAGGCTACTTAATTTGTATATGATGCTTTAAATGCTGTTAAGCAATAGCAGTTGTAAGTAGATCACCAGTAAATAAGTCTGTCAATGGTTTGTGATATACAACTAGTATCAGAAGAAGACATGATGTTCAATTCAAGCATTTACTGAGTATTATGTTCTTTGTATTGTAGAGAATAAAAAAAGAAACATAGTTTCTAAATTTGTAATATATTTGGGAAATGACACCTTTGCAGTACATGAAACAGTTAAGTAACAAAGTATGACATGTTTAAGTGCCAGAAATACTATAGTATTTTAGGAGTTGAGAGAAGGGAGCTGAAGTTACCAAAGAAGACTGTTTTGAAGAGGTGGGCTTGAATTGAATCTTTAAGAAGTAGATAGGCAAATAGGTGGTATATTTTAGAGTAAAGTGTTATTTATAGATGGGGATAATAGTTTTCTAGGCAATATTTTTTTTGGAGGGAATTGGGGTTAAGTGACTTGTCCAGGGTCACACAGCTAGTAGGAGTCCGAGGCCAGATTGGAACTCAGGTCCTTCTGTCTGGAGGGCCAGTGCTCTATCCATTGTGCCATCTAGCTGCCACTCAAAGTTCAGATTTTTTAAATTGGACTCTGCTTGCCTTATCCCTAAAAATGTGGTTAAAAGTGACAAATTTAAACTTGGTACAAAAAAGATGAAGATAGAGATATGTCTGTTTACCCTTTTTGTTTCTTACATAGTCCTCCCTCCCCCTTGCCTCCATCACTACCTTGTTGCAGCAGAGGAGCTTGCTTATCCTAATTAAACCATGAGCTATGCTGCGCAGGGTTACCCAAGATGGACAGGTCATAGTGGAGAATTCTGACAAAAGCCGATCCATTAGGTGAGAATGAAATGGCAAACCACTCTAGGGCCTTTGTCAAGAAAACCCCATGGATGGTATTAAAATGATAAAATATATGGCATTGGAAGATGAGCCCCTCAGGTTAGAAGGTGTCCAGCACACTACTGGGGAAGAGTGGAGGACAGCTAAAAGTAGCTCCACCACTAATGAAGTGACTGGGCCAAAGCAGAAAGGAAGCTCAGCTGTGGATATGTCTGGTGATAAATAGAAAGTCCAATGCTTCAAGGATTGGTATTGCATAAAAACCTGGAATGTAATTATCTGTAAACCAAGGTAAGCTAGATGGGGTCAAACAGGAAATGGAAAGTCTAAATGTCAATATCTTGGGTATCAGTGAACTCAAATGGATAGTAATGTATGAATTTAATTCAGCAGGTGATCATTACATATACAACTGTGGGCAAGAATCCCTTAGTCAATAAAAGGGTCAGAAAATCAGTATTGGGATAGAATCTCAAGAATGACAGAATAATATCTGAATCCAAGGCAAACTGATCAGCATCACAGTAATACAAGTCTGTGCTCCAACCACTGATGCTGAACAGGCCAAGTTGATCAGTTCTTTGAAGCCCTACAACATCTAGAAATAACACCAAAAAATATGCCACATTCATCACTGGGGATTGGAATGCTAAAGTAGGAATCAAAAGTTAATTAATTAAGTAATAAGCAAGAGTGTAAAATGCAAAATGAAGTACAGAATGAAGCAGAGCAGAGACTAATAGAATTTTGTTGAGAAAACTCATTTGTTGACTCCACACATGGACATCATCAGGTGATCAGCATTGAAATCAGATTTATTATATACTTTGAAGCCAAAAGTGAAGCTCTAGGGACAGCTATGTCGCATAGTGAATAGAGCACTGACCCTGGAGTCAGGAGGACGTGAGATCAAATCTGGCCTCAGACACTTGATACACTTACTAGCCATGTGACTTGGCAAGTCATTTAACCCCAATTGCCCTCCAAAAAAAAAGGCAAAAGTGAAGCTCTACACAGTCCTAAAGATGCTCTTGAAGTGTTGCACTCAGTATGCCAAGAAATTTGGAAAATTCAACAGTGGTCACTGGATGGAAAAGATCAGTTTAAATCCCAATCCTAAAGAAGGGTAATGTCAAAGAATGTTCAAATTATCAAATATTTGTCCTCATTCAACATACCACAAGGGTTATGCTTACAATTCTACAAGCTAGACTTTCACGATATGTGACTCAAGAATTACCAGAAGAACATGATGGTTTTCCAAGAGGCAGAGAAACTAGAGACCAAATTGCCAACATTCACTGGACTATATAAAACCCATATGTGGCCAAGAAGGAAGAGTTAGAACGGAATATGGAACAACTGATTGATTTAAGATGGGAAAAGGAGTACAACATTATGTTGTATATTGTATATATTGTGACCTTATTTATTTAAATTATATGCAAATTACCTCATATGAAAGGTCAGATTGGATGAGTCAGCCAGAATTAATGTTGTCAGGAGAAATATTAACAATTTCATATATGCCACTCTGGCAACAGAAAGTGAAGAAGAATTAAGCATCTTGAAACGGGTGAAAGAAGACAGTTAAAAGAACTGGATTGAAACTTAACATAAAAAAAACCCCCAAGATCTTAGCAACTGGTCCCATTGCTTCCTGGCAAATAGAGGGAAAAGTAATGGAAGCAGTGTCAGATTTTATATTCTTGGGCTCAAAAATAACTACAGACAGCAACTCCAGCCATGAAATTAAATGATACTTGTTTCTTGGAAGGAAAGCTATGACAAATATGGACACTAAAAAGGAGAGATAATGCCTTGCTGAAAAAGGCCCATATAGTCAAAGTTGTGTTTTTTCCAGTAGCAATATATGGTTGTGAGAGTTGGATTATAAGGAAAGTTGAGTGCCACAGAATCAATGACTTCAAATTATGCTGGAAAATTGGAGAATTCCTTGGACAGCAGGGAGATTAAGTCAGTCAATACTTAAAAAAAAAAATCACTGGAAGGTCAGATACTGAAGCTGAAGCTTAAATATTTTGACCCTATAATGAGAAGACAGGACACTTTAGAAAAGACCCTGATACTGGGAGAAATTGAAGGTAAAAGGGAAAGAGAATGATAGAGGATGAGATGGACGAAATTGGACAGACTCTGGGAGAGAGTGGAAGATAGAAGGTCCTGCTGTGCTATGGTCCATGGTGTCACGAAGAATCAGACACAACTGAAAAAACAACTCACGTACTGATAAACTAGCACTATAACCTCTGCTTTGGGATTTCCAGGTGGGAATAGTGTCTCAGAACCCACTAAGATCCTACAAAGAGCTTCTAGTAATCTTTTTTTAATTATCAAATATTTCGTGTGATATAGTCAGTTTTTAATTTATATACAGAGGTTTGTCTTCAGTTACCTTAGCTGATGCAGTATGTTGCTAATGAAGTTGAGTTTTGATTCTTCTACGATCCAGGTAGACTTATATTTTCTATGATCTCAGACAACATCTTAATCCTGGAACAACTGTATAGAAAGTATGTATGAGACTTCAGGAAAGATGATGGAATAAGCAGTTCTAAGTGAGCCTCTCTCTTTATGATCCCCCCCCCCCCCAAAATAACAATAGAATTGTCCAAAACAGAATTGCTGGAAATTCTCACAAGGAAATAAAACTCAGTAAGAAGATAAGCAAACTGGGGCGGCTAGGTGGCACAGTGAGTAAGAGCACCAGCCCTGGAGTCAGGAGGACCTGGGATTGGTTCCGGCCTCAGAAAATTAGCACCCACACATAAAAAATAACTAGCTGTGTAACCTTGAGCAAGTTACTTAATCCCAATTGCTTTCAAAAAAAAATTAAGAGAAGCAAACCCAAGAAGAGCTTCATTAAGAAAATAATGATAGAGCAAGAGTTCTCAGCCTCCATGGGGGCTATGTGTACTCCAAAGGGTATAAGCGACTTGTCAGTGGGGATGGGGGAATATTTGCTAAATATATTATCCTGGTGAAATATTCCAGAAATTACAAATTTATTTCAAAAGCCAATATTTTTGGTCTACTTTTAGGGAAGAAAAGTTCATCTCTTTATTTTATTTTTTATGGATGTATGCATAACATGCCCTTTGTATTTTGTTTCATATTAAATAAAGCATATTGGAAGGTTTATGTAATAAGCCAAATAAGGCCATGGACCTCAAAAGATTGTGCATCCTGTAAGAGAAGAAGGCAAAACAGAAGAAGAAAGGCACATTGAAGCATTTTTTTTTAAAAAAGGCATCAGAAACAAAGCAAAAATAAAGCAAAACAAAACCTAACCCTGTAAGATATGACTAACTTGAAACAGACACACAAAAGGAACTAAAGGAAGAACTGAAATCATCTCAATAAAATCAGAAAAATTTAAAATAGAACTGAATACACACACATATAAGCCTGGACAAAATTAAAGGAAAAGCAATGTAGCTAAAATTTTGTGAGACTATGACAGAACTCTGCAAAGTGCATAAATAAAAAAACAAGTGACTCTGAAAATGCTAGTGGATATAACCAACCAAAATGATTAACACAGCAGAAACTAAACAGCAGATGATAATTGAAACAAGTTCTAAATAATTTAAATGGAAAAAATATTGGGGAGACTCAAAATGATGGATTAGGTGGAAAGGTAACCTTAGAATTGGTGGATTCCCAGAAATCATTTTTTAAAGAGAATCTGATTGTTTTGTTTTTAGAAATTACATGATAAAACCTTTCAGAAAAAAACAAAACAAAACACCAAACAATATTCTTCAAAGAGACGGAATCCATATAACCTCTGAATAAGAGAAATTAAATTTGTACATTATTCATCAGACTTCAAAACTCTGAAAAGGAAAAAGGAAAAAATTCCCAACTTCCAGAATGAAAGAAAGGTTTTACTTATAAACTCATTTAGTGCAGAGATTTTTTTTATTTTTGGCTTTTCATTCCCAAGCACCTAGCTCAGTGCTCGGCATACCTATTAGACATACACATGCTTTTTGATTGATTTTTTAAAAAAGTCTCTTAGGGAATGACAAGATTTTTCTAGTCAAGAAAAAATGATCCCTAAAATTAAAATAATACACATAAAATTAAAAAACATGGGTCTTTTTCCTTCACTCATTTTTACCAGAAAACCTAAGGACATTTAAAGGACATTTAAAAAACAAGAAAAGCTTAAAGAATTTTTGGAGGAAAAAAAGTCATGCCTCTAAAGTCTTTGGAAATGAGACAGAGAGTCCTTAAAGAGTTAAGTATTTAGAACAATATATACTTTTCAGTTGTGATTAACTAATTGTTACAATCTTAATGACAGTGACTGTATAAAAGGATTGCACATTATTACACTATTATCTTGGCTAAATTATTGAATTATAAAATTGGGATTGAAAAAAGAATAGCAACAGATAAATAAGGAAAGAAATTAGATTTTTACAATTAAGAGGATACTATAAATTAAAAAAATGCAGGTCATTGAGGATTATGAGGGAAGAAGATAAAATGAACTTTTACAAAGGCGTAATGGTGTCAAGTTGTTTTTTTTTTTTGTTTGTTTTTGAGGGCTATTGGGGTTAAGTAACTTGCCCAAGGTCACACGGCTAGGTTTTTGTTTGTGTGTGTTAAGTGTCTGAGGCCGGATCCGAGCTCAGGTCTTCTCATTCCAGGGCCGACACTGTATTCACTGTGCCACCTAGCTGCCCCGGTGTCAAGTTTTAAAGTTATACAAGTTTTAACATAAAATTTGGGAATTCAGTATTTTTTTTTTTGGAAGGCAATTGGGGTTAAGTAACTTGCCCAGGGTCGCAAGGGTAGGTTTTTATTTGTGTGTGTTAAGTGTCTGAGGCCAGATCTGAACTCAGGTCCTTCTGACTCCAGGGCTGGCTCTCTACTCACTACTCCACCTAGCCGCCCCCTCTTCAGTATTCTTTGACTTACAAGTAGAATTAATAAAATAAGAATGCTATGTTCCCATCTAAAAACTGAATAACAATTTAACAAGAAATGGTAGAAGTCTAACTTATCATTTGCAATAGGGAATATAAATGCTGTGACCTCCAGTATAAAAAGGAAAATAATTTTGTAAAAATTTCTTTTTAAAAAGGTAGTAACCTGTCCAGAGAGGGGTCTATATAGAATTTAAAACCCAGTTTATTGAATAATACCTGGGTTAAAGAAGCAATAAATTTCACAGGTTACCTCAGAAATAGTGGTAGCAAAAAAACCCAAACTGTCAAAGTTTATGCAATGCAGCTAAAGTATTACTTAAAGGTAAATTTATATCATATATATTGATTATGATTATGCAAAAAAAACCCCATAGCAACCAAACCTTATGAAAAGACAGGAAAATATCATAGAGCAGATTGTTGTTGTTATTATTATTTTATGTTCATATTTTTCTTACCTTAAAATGAGATTAGAGAGTATGATTTTATTTTGGATTTGATTCTTCATTTTGCTCACCCATATTTGTTAATATTTTTATTATATAAAGTATTTTCAAAAATGCATGTTGGTCCTAAGGAGGATCAGGCAGGATAAGATTGTACATTTGGCTCATCTCAGATGCATCACTACTACCACAATTAGAAAAACATTTGCATTCATATTCAGTTAATTAGGTCTAGATCAAGTGCCACTTTCTCCTTGAAGGCTTCCCTCGTTCTACTCCTCTTAGAATCTCTCAGGCTCTTCTGAAGTTTTTTTGTGTTTTTCAGTCCCTACTGCTGCTGTAGTATCTGGCGCAAAGTAGTTAATTAATAAATGCTTGTTGATTGATTATATTTTCTTTTATTTTTTTTTTTGGAGGGGGAAGGGCAGGGCAATTGGGGTTATGTGACTTGCCCAAGGTCACATGGCTAGTTTTGAGTTAAGTGTCTGAGCCTGGATTTAAACTCAGGTCCTCCTGACTCCAGGGCCAGTGCTCTATTCACTACGTCACCTAGGCACCCCTTGATTGATTATATTTAATGAGTACTTTAAAATACATTTGTTGAATTAAACTTAATAATATACCAATAGTTATCTTTAACATGCAGAGGATATTAAGAATAATGTTATTATTCAGATGAAATAGGAAATGAAGTTATTTTAAATTGTACCAGATTTGTATAGGATTGTTAACATGAACAGTGACCACATTTTCCTATTAAATACAGTTAACAAAGCACAAGCAATTGTTTACTGCACATGTTCAGTTTATCCAGAAGAAAATGAAGTTGTTGTTAAAAAAGCACTGGAACTTGGTGTCGAAGGGAATAATAAAGTACAGCCTTATAGGTAAGGGAAAAAAAAGATTCTTCTAATCTATCTTCACAAAGTAAAAATCTGATTTTTGTAGTAAATTGTATGACTCAGAACCTTCTTTTAGACCTCAATATGACTAAATAATAATATACTTTTTATAACTCACTCTCTAAAACTTATTCCTTTTAGAGAGGACTGTGTTGGTAAGTGTTTTAACAACCAGCTCTTTTCAAAAGTACATAGGGCACACTTTTAAGTTTAATCTGCATTATTAACATTTTTCTCCATTACTTTTAAAATTCTAGACAATTAATAAAACAGTAAATCAAAATCTGATTTGTCATATTTGCTAATTTCCAAGGTGCAAATGTTCACATTGAAAATTTAACAGTTGACTCTCAAGAACCTGTTAGAGCTGACTCCAGCATACTCCTCCTTCTAAGGGTCTTCCCATTTTATCAGTTTAGCAATATTACTCTTATATTGTTAGGTAGCATAGATTTTTGTTATTCTGGTGGAGGATTCTCTTTCATGTACATTGTAGAAGTTTACTAGGATGGATCAAAATTCTATGTATGTTTCAGAAATTTTCATTAGATACAACATTCAAAATCTTTTTTTTCTGAACCAAACTTGAAAACTTCTACAAATATGAACATTTCCATATACAAAATAACATCAGAAAAGAGGATTCCATTTGAAACCTTGAATCTATTAAATAGTTCTTTTTTTTAAGCATATAATAAATCAAACATGGTTTCAGAACAGCCCAGCATGATTCTTTCCCTCTGAATTCAGTTTTGTTTTCTTCTCTGGCTTTAAATTATACTTCCAGGACCCTCCATTTCTTTTTTTTCCCTTATTTTTGGAATCTCTATCCCCAGCTCATTTCCCCTTCCCAACACCCCCCCGCCTAATTTTTAAACACTTCCCCTGTAACAAATAAGTATGGGTAAGTAAAGAAAATCTACACATTGACTCTGTCCCTTTAAAACACAGGTCTCACTCTATACCTCTGGTCTGTCACCATGACTGTGAGGATGAGGTTAGCCATGTCCTCATCAGTCACTGGTCATCATTTCAAGGTTATTAAGTCTTTCAAAACTTTGTCTTGTTTTAATTTATAGCATTGTTTCTGGTTGCATTGTTCTTCTGGCTCTGTTTACTTTACTCTGCATCAGTTTGTGCAAGTCTTCTCAGGTCTCTCTGAACCCATTCCTATGGTTATTTCTTGTAGGACAATCATTTTCCATTAATGTGCCCATGTCCTGCCTGACCAATTGGTGCCTCTTTAGTTTCCAGTTCTTTGCTATAAGAAGTGCTACTGTAAACATGTCTGTACATGTATGTCCTTCTCTGTTTCTCTGATCGTTGGAGTTTGTGCCTTCTAGTTTTGGGTCAGAAGCCATGCACAGTTAGGAACTTCAGGGATAGCATTCTAAATGCTTTCCAAAATGGCCAGAAAGATGCACAGCCTTGTCAATAGTGTATTTATATTCCTGGCCTCCTGCAGATCCTCCAACAATTGTGATTTGCCTTTTCACTCTCTGATAGGTATGAGGTAGAGCTGTAATGTTGTTTGAATTTGCATTTCTTCTACTATGAACAACGTGGAACATTATTTCATATGGTTGTTGCTTGCTCAGATTTCTTCCCTTGGACTGTCACTTCATATTCTTTCACCTTTTATTAATTTGGGTATGACTTTTATTCTTATATATATATATACATACATACATACATATGTATATATATACACATATACACACATATATATACATATATACATATATGTGTGTGTATATATGAATGTATGTGTATGTATATATATTTGCTTTTTGGAGGGGGGAAGGTAGAGCAGTTGGGGTTAAGTGATTAGCCCAAAGTCACATGGCTACTTTTTTGTGTTAAGTGTCTAAGGCTGGATTTGAACTCAGGTCCCCCTGACTCCAGGGCTGGTGCTCTATTCACTGGCCAGATACTTGGTAGTAATCTGATTGTAGAGCCAAAAGTGAACTGAGGAAAAGCAGGAGTGAAGTGTTCTGCAGTGGAGATGTACGACTCTACCTTTGATCTGGATTATGATTTTCAATGAGATTATTATAATAGGATGTACTCCTCCTCCCATTGCTCATTCTGTGGTACCCTCCAAATACCAATGTGTATCAGGAAACACTTCCCGCAGAGGCAAAAGGGACTTTAATTCCAAGAGTGGGCAGCAAGGCTCTTCATCCACATCTGACGAATTGAAAGGCGATGATCTTTAGACAGTTAAGATGGCATTGACCCAGATAAAACAGAAAGTGAATTCTTTATCGGAGGGCTTGGAAAAAATGAGAAAGAACAAAGCAAACAAACAGGAGAGATGAAGAATGATAAGTCAGAAGAGGAGCAGAGTGACAGCTCCCTGAAGAAAGATGAGACTAATGTGAAGATGGAATCTGAGGGGGGTGCAGATGACTCTGCTGAGGAGGGGGACCTATGGATGATGAGGATAATAAAGATGGGGGGATGAGCAGCTGAAGTTGATCAAGGATGATGAAAAAGAAGCTGAAGGAGAGGATGACAGAGACAGTGCCAGTGGTGAGGATGACTCTTAAGCACATATTGGGGTTTTAGAACTCATTATTTCTTTACCTAGGCACTTGTCTTAGATCAGACTTCTCACCCATTCCTCCCCCTTAGTATCTTCCAGAACATGTTCACTTCATCCTTCCCATGTTCATTAATTCTGCCCTGTGCCTAGTCCCTTTGCCACTTCCTTCAATTCTCTTAGTAGTTATAGTAAGTCTCCTGTAATTTTACTCTTTTAATTTTGATACCTCTTTATGACTTAACAATAACAAGGATGTATGGTGGTTTTTTTTTTTTTAAATAAGGGTCTATCAGTACAACAGATTAGGCATATGACAGAAGGAACAAGTAAACATAATGTTCAATAAACCCAATGAGACCCCAGTTACTAGAGTACACACTCACACAGATGCAGTATTATGTATGTGTATAACTATAAAATGAGGATAATAACACCAGCCTTGCAAGATTGTTGTGAGGATCAAACGAGATACTTGTAAAGTGCTTTTGCAGTGTCTGGCACATAGTAGATTCTATATAAAATTTTTCCCCTTCTATATAAAATTTTTCCCCTTCCCCTACCCCCTTGTTCCTCTAGTTGGTTTATGATTTCACCTATCTGTATGAAATATCCATTTGGAGTTTATTTGGTATACTAATGTATACCTAATTTCTGCCAGATTTTGTCAAATAGTGAGCCCTTACTCTAGTAACTGGGGTCTTTGGGTTTATTGAACATATTACTATGCTCCTTTTCTTCTCTCTGTTATATACGTAATCTTTTCCACTGATTAACCCTTATTTTTTTTCTTTTTGGAGGGCAATTTGGGTTAAGTAACTTGCCCAAGGTCACACGGCTATGCTTTTTATATTTGTGTGTGTGTTAAGTGTCTGAGGTCAGATCTGAACTCAGGTCCTTCTGACTCCAGGGCTGGTGCTCTACTCACTGCACCACCTAGCTGCCCTTATTTTTTAACCATTACCATTAATTTGATGACTCCTGACTTACAGTTGAAATCTGATACTAAGCCACCTTCTTTATCATTCCCCCCCCCTTATTTTCCTTGAGATTCTTGACCTTTAGTTTCTCTAGATGAATTTTATGATTCTATTTCTATAAATAAAGTCTTTTGTAGTTTGATTGGAATGGCACTATGTAAGTAAACTGATTTAGGCATTGTATTTATTGCATTGGCACAACTATTCATTAGCAATTAGTATTTCTCCAGTTATTTAGATCCATAAAATATTTTTATTTCTATAAAGTATACTTTATAGTTGTTTTCGCATGGTCATTGCTGTGTGTAGTAGATATTTTATACATCCTGTATTTATTCTGAATGGAATTTCTTTTTCTGTTTCTTCTTCCTGGGTTTTGATGTTTTTGGGGGTAATATGTAGACATGTTGATAATATATATGTAAATTTATTTTATGTCCTGTAACTTTGTTGAATTTATTATTTCAGTTAATTTTTAGGTAACTTTGTAGGATTCTCATTGCCTGAAAAATTAATTTTTCCCATCTTTGCTCATGTTTATTCCCTAAATTTCTCTTTCTCATTTTATTGCTATACTTAGTATTTCTTAGTACTATGTTAAATAATAGTGGTCATAATGTACATCCCTGCTTTACTTCTGATCTTACCAGAAAGACCTCTTGGGTTGTTTTTTTTCTCTATTACATATAATACTTGCTCGTCACTTTATTAAGAAAAAGCCAGCTTTTTCCTATGCTTTTTTCTTACAGAAATAGGATTTGAATGTTGTTAAAAAGTTAAAAGATTTCAGAATCTATTGACATTTTAAATGCTTTTTATGTTATTAATGTATTTTATTATACATATACACATATATGTATGTAGTCTTCCTTATATTCAATCAACCCTGCATCTGTTATAAATCCAACTGCATCATAGTATAGAATATTTCATATTTGCTGTAGCCTATTTGCTAATATTTTATTTAAATTTTTTGCATAAATGTTCATTAGAGATATTGTGCTGTGGTTTTGTCTATTTTGTCTCTCCGTAATTTAGGGATCAAAGCTGTATTTATATCATAGAAATTGGGAGAGTCCTTTCTTATTTTTGCAAACAGCTTATGTAATATTGCAATTAATTATTCATTGAATGTTTGATTCATTTGTAAATCCTGTAGTTTTTTTTTTTTTGAGAGGTCATTTATAGCACATTCAGTTTCTTTTTTGTGATATTGGGTTATTTAAATAATCTCTTTCTTCTTTCGATTGTCTTAGATATTTTAAAAAGTATTCATCCATTTCCTTTAAGTTAAGTGTTTTGTTGGCATATAATTAGGTAAAATAGTTTCTTTTTTCCTTTTCAATTGTTGTGAATTCTCCTTATTCATTTTTGACATAACTTGGTTTTTCTTTTAAGAATCACAGTTGGGGCGGCTAGGTGGTGCAGTGAGTAAGAGCACCGGCCTCGGAGTTGGGATGACCCGAGATCAAATCCGGCCTCAGAAAATGAGCACCCACGCATAAATCATGACTAGCTGTGTAACCTTGAGCAAGTTACTTAACCCCAGTTGCTTTAAAAAAAAAAAAAAAAGAATCACAGTTAATTGTTTATCTATTTTGTTCAGATTGTTTTTGTCCAGAATTTTTTTAAAAGGCTCCTAGTTTTTTGTTTGTTTGTTTGGTTTAGCTTTTTGGAGGGCAATTGGGGTTAAGTAACTTGCCCAAAGTCACACGGCTAGGTTTTTGTTTGTGTGCGTGTTAAAGTGTCTGAGGTCGGATCCGAACTCAGGTCCTTCTGACTCCAGGGCTGGTGCTCTATTCACTGTGCCACCTAGCCGCCCCAAAAGGCTTCTAGTTTTACTTAACATTTCAGTGGGGGTAAATTTTTTACTCTTAGTTTTGTTAATCTTGATTAGCAGAATTTCTTTAATCTCCAAAATGTCTTCTTTGTAGTTTAGTTGGGAGGTAATTGATTTGTTGTTCTCATTTTTTTTTTCAGTTGTATGCCTAGTTCATTTATTTGTTCTTTCTCTGTTTTGTTGATGAAAGAATTTAGAGATATAAAATTTCCCCCAAGGACTGATTTGGTGCAATTCATACATTTTGGTATGTTGTATCATTATTGTCACTTTCTTTAATGAAATTTTCTGTTATTCCATTATTTTTTCCTTTGACTCACCAATTCTTTATGATTAAATTATTTGTACTCCAATTAGTTTTTAATTCTTTTTTAAAAAAAATCCTTTATCAAATGTAATTTTTATGGCATTATGAACAGTAAATAATGTGTTAGCATTAGCTATCTTTTGGGAAGGTTTTTATGCCTCAAAACATAATCAGTTTTTTTAAGGTGCTATAAATAACTAACAATCATGTTAACTCCTTTTGTTTCCTTTCAGTAATCAGAGATCTCTATTATTTCTAAAATTCTATTCTGGTTCTTAATTTTTTTCTTGTTTATCTTTTAGTTAGATATGTCTAGTTCTCACAAGGGTACAATGAAATTCCCCCACTATTGTAGTCTTGGTATCAATTTCTTCCTGTAATTCAATGAACTTTTCCTTTGAGTATTTAGATGCTATGCTATTTAATGCACTTATACTAGGTATTAATTATCTGGGATGCCTTGAAGCATAATGCATAATTCTTGGCTTTTCTTTCTATCATGTCTATATTTACTGTGGCTTTATCTGGAATCATGATTGGTATGTCTGTTGTTAAAATTTCTGCTGAAGCATAAGCGATTCTGCTCTAGCCCCTCATTTGAACTCTGTGTGAATCTTTATGTTTCAGATATATTTCTTGTAAACCAGCATGTTGGATTCTGCTTTCTAATCCATTCTAATATACTTTTCTTTTATAGGTAAATTCATCCCATTTCTATTCACGATTATGATGGTTAATTGTGTGTTTCATTCCATTCTCTCCTCTTGTACTTTTTCTTCTCTTTGTCCCCATGGCCTTCATTACAGTTAAGAAGGTAGTAAAAGTGGTGGGGGAGGGAGGAAGAGTTTGCCTAATACTTGTGATCAATAAATAAAGAGATCTGTTCTGTTGCCTCTTTTCCTTTTACTCTGCACGCAGTTACAAGATTTTACTCTTTCTTATGAATATTCCCTTACCTCTCCTGCCTTTCCTTCAAATATCTCTTTTGAGTTTAATGTTTTCCTGTACCACAATCTGTGTTAGTATTCTTATGTTCCATCTTCCTCACCAATTCAGATGAAAGCAGGATTTATGTGATGCTCATTCTCTCCTTCCTCTTTGTTTTTGAATACTCTTAATCTTTTGCACTTCTATTACATGAAATAGATAGTGATTTTCCTCCCTTTCCTCCTCTTTTTCTTCTCAATATTGTTCCCTATCATTTCTATCTTCTCCTATGGCCATCAGAATATAGAACAAAACCACATCCAGATCCTCTGCTTTTCTTATTTATCTTTCTTTATTACCCTTGAAATTATTAGAATCCTGAGAATTTTTTTCTTATCCTCCTCTTAGCATGTAAACAATTTATTCTCATATAATCTCTTACAATTAAATAACTGTAACTTCTTATGTTTTTCTTGATTCTTGTGTTTACATTTCAAAATGTCCACTTAATTCTGGCTTTTTCATCAGAAATGACTGAAAATCTTCTATTTCTGTAAAGGTCCTTTTCACCCATATTGCCAGGTTAGTTGTTTGTTATTGTGAGCCTTTATCTTTTGCCTTTTGGAATATTTATTTCAAACTCTCCTCCTCTTTATAGTGGCAGTTGCCAAGTCTTATTGTGTTCCTAACTGTGACTCCTTGGTTTTTGGTTATTTGCAGTGGATTTTTTTGGACCCCCCCTCCCCGCCCCCGCCCACCGGAGCTCTGGGTTTTTGCTCTGATGTTCATGGGAGTTTTCATTTTGGGGTTTCAGGAGGTAACCAGTGGATTCTTTGTGTTTTTGTTTTGCCCTATGGATATTCAGGCAGTTTTAAGTTATGATTTCTTGAAATACTGTATTCAAGGTGTCTGGGTTTCTTTTTTCATGATTTTCAATTAGTGCAATGATTCTTAAGTTACCTTTTCTTAACCTGTTTTCCAGGTCAGTTGTTTATGATACTATATAGCTCATATTTTCTTCTGTTGTTTCTTTCAAACTTTTGATTTTATATGACTATTTCTTGTTTTCTCATTGAGTTATTTTCTGTTTGGACCATTTTTCAGGGTATTCAGTTCTTAGGAAAGTTTCCTGCTGTTCTTTCTTCCTGGCTATTCAATTTTTTTATATATTATTTCATTTCTTCCTGTTAATCTTAAAATCCTTCAGGTCATGATATATTTTTTTCTGAGTGTCTCTTTGGACTTGATATAGAATTACTATTATGTTCTGGGATTGTTTCTTTCATCATCTCTCAGTTGATGCTATTTTTTCTGTGGTGTTTGGCATTTTCTTTGATTTATTCATATCACCGGCCTCAGGTCTGGATTGAGAATTTGTGTTTGAGTTAAATACCAGTCCTGTACTCCTAGATAGTATGAGTATCCCAGAGTTCAGGTGGAATTCAGCAGATTGGAAGTGCTATAGTCTTAAGTATAGTATTTTAAAAGAAATTAGAATATCCATTTTCAGTTTTTATTCCTGTCACCATCTTCTGTATTTTTTCCTATCTTTCAACATTTACTAGGCACCAAGCACATGCATAACAACCTCTATCCCACCTCTCCCCTCCCCCCCATTTCAATTATTACAAATTCTTGTAATGCAGGTAACTTTTGCTTTTTTGCCACTTTTTTTTCTCTTGATCTGCATATTGGTCCCTGGGCTCATTTGTTATTTGCTTATGGGTTAATATGGGTTATTAACTCCAAATACTTCTGATCATCAGTTTTATTTCACCATATAAATGAATGAACATCATCTTTTAGCAAAATTAGTAACTGCTGTTAATAAATAAAGGTAAGGTTTGGATAAAATTAGATCTCACTTTTGTCTGGAATACCTGATCTTCAAAAGTGAATTTTAATGAAAAAACAAGGATGGCTTATATGCTTTCTAACTTCATCAGCATTTTTTCCAGGTAAGATACAATAAACAGGCAATTCATAGACTAAAAGACTAGCTCATGTTATATTTACATACATCTGAGCTTTGAGTACAGGTTATAGGGAACAGATTCAAGAACCTTATGTTAATCATCAGAAGTCCAGTGTGTGGTTCTGGGGTATGAATTTGGGGATCTTTTGTCCTAGGATTTTTATAGTCTTTTTGGATATTGGGTACTATTGGGATTCTAAATTCTTTTATAATAAGTTAAGTTCTATTATGGTGATCTTAGAAGGGATCCAAGTTCTTTGGTTCTACTAGAGTTAAATTCTACTCGGTATTGTTCAAAATATCATAAATTTGGAATTTAAAACATTTTTGTTACAAAGATGTTTATTGTATTGGTTGATGTATGATGTAATGTTATCTTACATGTTTATATGTAGATACTATAATTATAATTATACATTTAAATATATTTATATATACATATACATTTATGTATACACATATATTTATATATATAAATGCATAATGATGTATGCTGTAAAATATTAAACTGATAAAAATAATAAACTGATTATACTTTCCTCTTAACATATAAAATATACAGCACAGTCTTTTCATTATTACAGTTTATATAGCAAAATAATTGAGCCAACCAAAATTTATTGACTAGGCTTAATACTTTTAGCTGACTGATTAGAGGGCAGAATTCTGTCCTGTTCTTTTGAATCCTACATATGTACAACAGTTTTTGCAACCTAGAGAGATCCATATGAGCACCAAAGGACCATAATGAGGGTGCTAGTCAGGGTGGAAGAAATACACATTTATATAATGCCTATGATGTGCCAGGCCCTGTACTAAGTGGTTTTTACAAATATTATCTCATATGATCCTCATGACAATTATGTGAAGTAGGTGCTATTGTCCCCATTTTATAGCTGAGCAAACTGAGGTAAACAAAGGTTAAGTGACTTGCCCAACATTATACAGCTAGTAAGTGTCTGGGGCCAGATATAAATTTAAGTCTTCCTGACTCTAGGTCTGCCATTTTATACACTGTGCCACTAACTATCTCTATCCAGTAAGAAGCAGGTTCTCTCATTTCAACAGAAGACTTTCTGAAAGGCAACAGAGTAGGTTGGTAGCATCACAGTGGGAATGCTGTACCAAGCTCATCTCTGATTTCTTTTTCTTGAGGAACTGGTTAATGTAGATAAATAATAGTTGTTTCATATAAGCGCAAATTACAAAAACTTCCTCCTAAAATATCTAGCTTCTCTTGAAGGATACTCAAGTTAATTTAACCAAGTTGATTTAACTTGTTAGGGATAATAGAGGGTATTCTTGTAGAGAGGATTTCTTCTCAGGGTGAGATATTGGACCAGATTCTGACTTAATTATGTAAGCTTTTTTTTCTTTTTTTCCCCAAATACTTTATTAACTTCTGGTTTACATCATTTATTTCTGCCAGATTTTGAGTTACAAATTTTCTCCCCACTTTTCCCCTACCCACCACACCAAAATAGTGATCCTACTGGATATCCTCTCTTCCTATCTGCTCTCTCTCCTATCTTCTCCCATACCCCCTCTGACTTTCCAGTAGGGCACAGTAGATCTCTATGCCCCAGTGCCTGTATATCTTATTTCCCAGTTACATGTAAAATAATACTGATAATAGTATATATTTATTTTTAAACATTTGATTTTAAAACTTTGAATTCCATATTCATTCCCTTCCTTCCTTGTCACCTACCCTTACTGGGAAGATAAGCAATTCAATATAGGTTGTACATGTGGAGCTAATGCAAAACATTACCATAGTAGATATATTATAAAAAACTGATTATATTTCTCTCCCTCCTATGCCACCTCCCACTTGTTCTATTCTCTACATTGGTCCTATCCCTTTTCAAAAGTGGGTGCTTCCATTTAGTGCCATACCAATTAATTTACCAAAAAACTACTTTTTAGAGTTAGGCAAAATAGTAACAACATTTATCTGGAAAAACAAATGGTCTAGAATATCAAGGGAATTAATGAAAAGAAATGCTAGGGAAGGTGGACTAGCTATACCAGATTTTAATCTGTATTATACAGCAGCAGTCATCAAAACTGCTTGGTACTGGCAGAGGAGTAGAGTAGTGGATCAATGGAATAGATTGGGCGCATGAGACCCAGCGCTTAATGAATATAGTAATCTATTGTTTGATAAACCCAAAGACCCCAGTTTTGGGGATAAGAATGCGCTATTTGACAAAAATTGCTGGGAAAACTGGAATATAGTATGGCAGAAACTGGGCATAGACCATTATCTAACACCATATACCAAAATCAAGTCTAAATGGGTGCATGATCTAGGTATAAAGGATGATACTGTAAGCAATCTGGGAAAGCAAGGAATAGTTTACCTGTCAGATTTGTGGAGAGGGAAAGACTTTAGGACCAAACAAGAATTAGAGAGCATTTTAAAATGCAGAATGGATAATTTTGATTAATTAAATTGAAAAGCTTCTGTACAAACAAAGCCAGTGTAACCAAGATCAAGAGGGAGGTGGGAAATTGGGAAAGAAATTTTACAACTATGTCTCTGATAAAGGACTCATTTCTAAAATATACAGAGAATTGAGTCAAATCTATAAGAACGCAAGTCATTCCCCAATTGATAAATGGTCAAAGGATATGAACAGGAAATTTTCAGAGAAAGAAATTAAAGATATCTATAAGCATATGAAGAAATGTTCTGATTCACTGTTGATTAGAGAAATGCAAATCAAAACAACTCTGAGGTACCACATCTCTCCAGTCAGATTGGCTAAGATGACAAAACAGGAAAATGACAAATGCTGAGGATGTGGGCAGATTGGAACACTAACGCATTGCTGGTGGAGTTGTGAACTTATCCAACCATTCTGGAGAGCAATCTGGAATTATGCCCAAAGGGCTATAAATAATTTCATACCCTTTGACCCAGCAATACCACTTCTAGGGTTATATCCCAAAGAGATCATAGAAGAGGGAGGAAGATCCATATGTACAAATATTTATAGCAGCTCTTTTCATGGTTGCAAAGAATTGGAAATTAAAGGGGTGCCCATCAATTGGGGAATGGCTAAACAAGTTGTGGTATATGCATGTAATGGAATATTATTGTGCTATAAGAAATGAGGAAGAGATGGTTTTCACATTTACCTGGAGAGGCTTATACAAACTGATGCTGAGTGAGAAGAGTAGAACCAGGAGAAATTTGTGTACAATCACAGACACAACATATGTGTGATGACCAACTATGACAGACTGGACTCTTTTCAGCAATCCAATGATATAAGTCAATCTTGAAAGACTCATGAAGGAGAGAGATGTGACAACCAGAGAAATAACCAGAAAGAACTGAGCTTGAATCCTGATGGAAGCAAATTAATTGATCTTTTTCTTTTCATTGTTTGGTTTTATATCTCCTTTACCATTTTTCACCCCACCTTGTACAATACGCCTTTGTAACTTGACTAATGTCTAATATGAAAGTATTTGCAGATCCTATACTGGACTATATGCTGTTGTGGGGGGTGGGAGGAGGGAGGGAAAGGAAATTGGAAACTCAAGGAACTATGGAATTGAATCTTGTTAACTAAAAATAAACAAATAAATTAATAAAAAAAAGAAAAGAAAAAAAACCTAAAAAAAAAAAGTGGGTGCTTCCAACTTCCCTCTCCCCCAGCCTGCCCTCCCTTCTATCATCCCCTCTCTCATCCCCTTCACCCCTACTCCCCTGTAGGGTGACATACCCTCCCTGAGCCAAATACAGTATGAATAAGGTTGACCCATTCCCTTTTGCCTTCCTGTTCTTCCCTTCCATTGTAATCATTTTCCCTTGCCTCTTTTATATGAGATAATTTACCCCATTTTGTCTCTCTCCATCTCCTCTCATTATATTCCTCTATCACCTCTTAATTTCACCTTTTAAGTATCATCCTTTCATATTAAGTTGGTCCTCTGCCCTCTATCTATGTATACCTATCAACATATATGCACACATTCACATATTCGCCTTCTATTCCCTTCAATTATTTTCATACTGAGAAAAGTTTCATCAGTTACAATGATCATTTTTCCATGTAGGAATGTAAATAGTTCAACTTTGATAAGTTCCTTATGATTTCTTTTCCCTGTTTACCTTCTCATGCTTCTCTTGCTTCTTGTATCTGAATGTCAAATTTTCTATTCAACTCTGTTTTTTTCTTCAAGAATACTTGAAAGTCCTCTATTCCACTGAATGACAATATTTCCCCCTGAAACATGATACTCAGTTTTGCTGGCTAGGTGATTCTTGGTTAATCCTAGCTTCTTCGACCTCTGTAATATTGTATTCCATGCCCTTCAATCCCTCAGTGTTGAACCTGCCAGATCCTGTGTTATCCTGATTGTATTTCCACAATATTGAAATTGTTTCTTCCTGGCTGCTTGCAGTATTCTCTCCTTGATCTGGGAATTCTGGAATCTGGCTACAATATTCCCAGGAGTTTTCTTTTTGGGATCTTTTTCAGGAGGTGATCAGTGGATTCTTTCAACCTCTATTTTGCCTTCTGGTTCTAAAACACCAGGGCGATTTTCCTTGAGAATTTCTTTTTATTTATTTATTTGTTTGTTTGTTTATTTATTTATTTACTTACTTACTTACTTACTTACTTACTTACTTACTTATTTATTTATTTATTTATTTATTTATTTATTTATTTATTTATTGCAATTGGGGTTAAGTAACTTGCTCAAGGTTACACGGCTAGTCATTTGATTTATGCGTGGGTGCTCATTTTCTGAGGCAGGATCTGATCTCGGGTCATCCAAACTCCGAGGCCGGCACTCTTACTCACTGCGCCACTTAGCCACCCCTTTAGGGCAATTGGGGTTAAGTAACTTGACCAAGGTTACACGGCTAGGTTTTTGTTTGTGCGGATTAAGTGTTGGAGGCCGGCTCCGAACTCAGGTCCTTCTGATTCCAGGGCCTGCGCTCTATTCACTGCGCCACCTAGCCGCCCCTCCTTGAGAATTTCTTGAAGGATGATTTCTAGGTTCTTTCTTTGATCATTGCTTTCAGGTAATATGATAATTTTTAAATTATCTCTCCTGGATCTATTTTCCAGGTCAGTGGTTTTTCACATTGCCTTCTATTCTTTCATTTGTTTGGATCTGTTTAACAGCATCTTGATTTCTCATAAAGTCACTAGCTTCCATTTGTTCCAGTCTAATTCTGAAGGAATTATTCTCTTCAGTGAGCTTTTGAGATTCTTTTTACGTCTGGCAAATTCATCTTTTTAAGGCATTCTTCCCATTGTCTTTTTGAGCCTCTTTTGCCATTTGAGTTAGTCTATTTTTTAAGGTGTTATTTTCCTCAGTCTGGCTGTTGACTCATTTCATAATTTTCTTGCATCATTCTTATTTTTCTTTCCAATTTTCCTCCACTTCTCTTATCTGGTTCTTAAGGTCCTCTGTGACCTCTAACCAGCTCGTATTTTCTTTTGAAGCTTTTGGTGCAGGAGCTCTGACTTCACTGTCTTTCTCCTGTTCCATGCTTTGATCCTTTTTGTACCCAAAATAGGAGTCTAATGTTGGATTCTTCTGTTTGTTTTGCTTCCTTTGCCTGGGCATTTTGCCACTCAATTACTTGACTCTTGGGCTTGTTGCCACGGTAGGACTCTGCCAGCAGACAGGGGAACTTCATCCCAAACACTGGGGTTTTCTCAGCTGCCAGAGGTATTAGTTGGGTGCCTTCTCTGAAGCCTCCACATGCTCTGGCAAGCTGGTCACACACCCCAGGACCTCCACCCTAGACCACAGTCCAGGTCTGAGAAGGTTAAAGCAAGAGCGATTACCCCTCAGACTGGTTTCCTGGTCCCCCTACAGTCTGTAGGCCAGGAGCTGAAGCTGCTGCATGGCTGTGGCTGCGCCATGGCTCCTCAGCAGCTTCTTGCCCTTGGGGGGGAAGAGGCTGATGCACTCACAACTAGTGGGTCCCAAAGTCCGTACAGCACTGACCTCTCACTTTGTCCTTAGCATCTATGTGTTGATAATTCTGGAAATTGCCACAGCTGCTGGTGTTCTGAAGTCCCTCCAGCTGGCTACTGGTCAGGCCCGCCTTGGGGCTAAAATCTTTGGTTCACTTGGGGCTGGGGTTGGCTCCCAGAGCGCTGTGCTGGCTGATTTCTGCCAGGCTGCCAGGCTGTCCTCAGCAGGAGGTTAGCTTCTCTGTGTCATTTTGTGGATTCTGTAGTTCCAAAGTTTGTTCAGAGTCCCCTTTTACATAAATTGGGGAAGGTGGGAGCCAGAGCTGTGGGGAAGTTAACACAGAAAAGTATTAACACCCAAGTTTTGATTTAGTCAAAAGATTATTTGCTTTTACCTACTAAATATTCAAATTCTAAAGTAATTATTTAGAAGTAATTATTTAGAAATGATCCATTTTTGTATTAAAGAAGATAATAAACATGAAAAACAGCAGGTTTCATTTAAAAGTATTACTCTTTAAAAACAACAACAACAAAAGCCCTGTGATTTCAGCAACATACAAAACCCCTGGGAAGGAAACTCTCTTGCCTAGGCAGATATGCAAATGTACAATTTTAGAAAGCTGCCTGGAGTACTGAAAAATTAAGTGACTACCCAGGCTTACAGCCAGTGGGTGTCCGAGGTGGGACTATTCGTCTTGACTCTAAGGTCAGATCCCTAGCCACTAGACCATACTATCATTGATGAAAACTTAACTATTTGCATTTTTTATGTAAAATCTCTTGCATAAAAGTATTTAGCACACAGTGAATACTCAGATATCGAATGAGAGGATCACTTATTTAAATGACTGATATTGTGGAATAGTTGTATTTATAAGCACATTCAACTTTGTGATCATGTGCTTTGAAAATGAGACTAGAAAGGAAGCCAGGAACTCTTGAATTGTCTAAGTTACCTCTTTCTCTTTGCCTCTGGTAATTATCTTGCAAAAAGGATAATTTTTATAGTTAGACATAAGAAGCCATAAAGATATTGTAAAGTATGATATAAATTTATAAAGCCTTTATTTTAACCACGTAGGAATTTTTAGACTAGACTTTTTGTTTGATTAGTCAAGCATAGTGAAATTATTTTTATTTACATTGAAATTTAGTTGAGAGAGTAGAATGATGTAGCTGAAAAAGTGTTCACCTAGGGGCAGAAGAACCAGGTTCAGACTTTAGCCCTGCTATTTACTTTGTGACCATGGATCAGGCTCTCGGAGTCTTGTTTTTCTCTTGCTACCTCTCTTTCAGGACAGGTGTAAGGAAAGTACTTTGTAAACCTTCAAATACAATGACTTATGACTATTATTAATGGCAGCATATTTTCTCCTCAAATTTGAAGTTTTGACTGCAGACTGTTTTTGTTATCTACTGCAGGCTAAGTCCTCCTGTCCTTCCACTATGTTCTGTAAAAGAAATCCGTTCATCTACTGATAAATATTTCAAAGTAGAACCATCTGAAATTACCAATGGTTGTTTCCTTGCTGTCCTAACAAGAGAGGTAAGTCTAAAAATGACCCCAACTTCACACTTCAATGTCGAAGTTTTCCCCAACAACTAAATTCAAGCTTTCATAATCAATTACACTCAAATTTATTTGTTGACCGCTTCCCTTGATTTTCCAATGTAGGGTCATTTCTTCCTTTGAGAGTAATGAGTTATCATTAGTGATTTACTTTTATAATTATCAGTAAATTTGGCTCCAGATATGCTGGTCCAGCTCATTGTTCCCAGTAAGTTCCCCACTCTTGATTCATACCTTTGCTAAAGCTATAGCCACTGTTTAGAATGAATGGCATCCCCACATGTCTTTCAGTTGAAATTTTATCCTTTAAGAATCATCTCAAATTCCATCTCATCCATGAAGACTTTTTGTTTTAATCCCTTCACTCAGAAGAGATCTCAAGTGCCTAAGAATCACATCATAATTTGTACCTCTCATTCACTTTTCACTCTGGAGCTTATGTTACATTTGTTAGACTATCACTCCTATGTGTAGAAGCCATGTTTTATCTGTAGGATGACTGAGCTAGAGCTGGAAGGGAACCTAGACCACCACCCTTGTTGTATAGAGGAGGCCCTGGGAGTTTGTGATTTGGTCCAGGTCACCAGGTAGAGGAAGTCAGGCCCCAGGACTCCCAGGGCCATGTGCTTCCTGTTGTCCCACGCTGCCTGTCACCTGTGAGGTCTCTTGCTTAGTACAATGTCTCACATACAATAGTTGCTCAATGTACTAGACTGAATTTTGCTATCGTGCTTTAATAAAATGAAGCTGCAAGCATGGTAGCAAATGCTTCCATGTAAGGCTCACTATTTCATTTTTATTATCACTGAGTTTCCTTTAGAGTTTTTAAATTTGGCTAATAAGACATCAGAAATAGGTGATAGTGTTAATAATGGTATATTACTAAGTAGAATTCAGACATATCCCTCCCCCCCATTTTTAACTTCTGTTTTCTGACCTCACTCTGTGAGGTCAGTCCTCTCCTATCCAGAGACAAGTCTACATCAGCCAATGTTCAGTACACAGATGAATTTCTCACTTTCATAGTTACTATCCTTAATTGACATTGATTGTCATTTTTATGTCTCAGCCCTTTAGGGTATAAATGCCTTTATGGCAAGGATGGTCCCCCCCTTTTTTTACTGTATTTTAAATGATGTATTTATATTCAATATGGATCCAAAATAACTGGGGAGGTCCTTATGCCTTAGGGCCAAAGACAGTACCAAAGAGATTTTGTCAAGTGTTCTTTACACTAGTATTCTCATCTTTTAAGAAACAAAATAGGAAAAGAAATGACTGCAGTTTTTTCTGCTAGTGGAGCATGACATCTAAGAGTCATGTTTTTGTGTAGAGGAGAAAGAATGAATTTACAAATTACAAATCTGTTCCCATTGAATATCTGGAATGCACTCTTCCCCCTACCTCTACCTTATAAGACTCCCTAGCTTCCTTTAAAGAATAAATTCTACCGGAAGTCTTTCTTCATCCTTGTAGTTGCTAGTAATCTCTCGCTCTCAAAATTTTTTTCATATACAGTGTGTCACAAAATTCTTAAGGGCAGTTTTAAATTATCAAAGTTTAAAATTATCCTTATGGAATACCCTTTATTTTGTATTGACTTGTGTGTATGTGTTGTATTCCTAGATCCCAGTAAGCTGTTAGGGCAATGATGTATTTCTTTTGCATCCCTATCACCTATAATGGTACCCTGCTAGCTCTTGGGAGGCTTTTAATGTTTACTGAAATGAGTTCATATTAAAGAACTTGTTTCTTAACTCTCATATATAATCTAGTGATTCTCTTCTTAGCTCTTTTTTTTTAGCTTTGGCTCTATGCTGGGTTGTTTCTTTGCTTGTTTGTTTGTTTGCCTTTCAGTGCTGTACCTTTAACCTTGAATAGCTTCAGTGTTCATTTCTTCCCATATTCAAAAGTCATCTCCTTCATGAAACCTGTCCTGCTTACATAGTCATTTAATCATTCTTATATGATATCTTTTACCCTCACCACTAAACTTCCCATAAAACAAAAATTATTAAAAACATTATTATTTTCCATTGTGACTTTGGTGTCCATTATAGTAACAGTATCTTTTAAAACTATTGATAATTTTGTATACAGTATCTTAAATAGCCTTCCATGAGATAGCTAGCATAAAGACACTTAGTCTTAGAGAATAGGTAAATGATGGAGCCAGGATTGGGAAGTGACCATGTATTCTCATTCCCAGATTGCTTCTCTTTCTACTAAATTATGCTGCCTTCCTTAAATGGCCTCTATCTTGTGTATGACCCAGTTGCTTTCTAATAAAACAAAGTACATTCTACCCTCAATTCAATCAAGACACTTTATAAACATTTGGTAAACTTCATAGCTTAATGAATAGAGCAGTATGCTTATAGATAGCAAAATGCTAGCAGAGAAAGATGAATGCTACATTGCCTCTATATGCTCCTTCATTAGTGATCTAAAACACTTTGCTACCTATCATCCATTACATTTTGCAGCACATCATTAAAAGGGAATGTTGTACTTTTCCATCTGTCTAGTTCACAGATTAGGAAATGGAAAACAGAGTCCAAGTCACTTGCTGAGTCCAAGTCTGTGAATAAGTAGAATTGATCAATTACCATTCATCTGTTACTCTTGACCATATAGTATAATAAAGATACTCATTTTAAAAATTTGCTGCTGAAATGATACATTTAAAACATCAGAGGTGCATCATTTAATAGAACACTTTTTTAAAAATTTCAGCGGGACCCATCAGAGACAGTGTCTGTCAAAGACGTTTTGGCACGTGCTGCAGCAAAGGGATTGCTAGATGGTATTGAGTTAGCCAAAACATCAAAAAGGGAGAAGAAGAAAAAGAAATCTAAAACAACACTGGCAAAAACTTCTGTTAATGAGAGCATGAATACACAAATAAAAATCGCAGAATTCCTGAACCGAGAATTGAGACCACATGTTAATCGTTCAGAGACATTAACAGCTAAAGCATGTCATCCACAGAAAAATACAAATCAAACAAGTACTCCACAGAAAAAAACTGGCAAGATGTCCCCAAATACATTGGTGCCTACATTTATGAAGAACATGCCTTCCACGTCCAAGGTATCAGAGAGACAGATGAGCACTATAAGGCCACGCCCTGAGGATAAAATGATTGCACTGAAACCTGTAGAGATTGTTTTGCCTCCAGTAATGATGTCATACTCTGGTTCCCCAGCCAACAAAAACCAGATTCCAGCGCAGTTCTATTACCGTTGGATTGGAGGCAAGACTGGTGGCTTAATTGCACCTTCATCATCCAAAAAATTGGAAAAACCTAAAGAAAACTTACCTTCCTCTGCAGTGAGGCATCCTCAACCATGGCTTTGATCATCACCTGTTATTTTCCTGGGGTCAAAGGGCAGAGTATTTTGCTCCCAAGTTTTACCCTTCTCTAAAGGTTAAATATCCTAGCATAGATATTCATCCTTTAGGTCTTCGAGCCTCTACTGTGAATCTAAATGGGACACTACATTCAGAGAATTAAGATAAGTGACAATAATGTAGCCCAGGAAATTAAGCAGAATTCACTGGATAGCTTGGTACTTTATCTATTTAGAAAGCAACAGTTGTAGATTCACTATCAGTTGTTAGACTTTTGTTACTTTTGTAACTTGGTCAATAGGACATCAGAGTTTTAAAAGAAACTTGAAGTAGTAGTGTCTTACCTGAAGATAATTATCTTTTTATCTTACCCACCAAATTTATTTAAGAACTTAACTTTTAAGACAGTTATAGGAGTATAGTTACAGAAAAAGATGCTGGTCCTCTCAGATGAAGTTTAAATTCTTATTTAGCATGCATCTTATTGTAACTTTATAAGACAGCATGTTCAATTCAGCCTTTAAGCTGAACTTTTAATGTTCAAAAGTTAGAGAGACTACTTTGTGCTGATAGTGAGACTGATTACAAGCAGGAAAAGTAGGCGGTTCCAATGACCCCATGGGTTGTATAGAACAGATGTTCTTTTACACAGTGAAAAATACCTCTCATATGGTGAGCTTTCCAGGGTCTTGAGTAGGGTGAAATGGGCACAGCTGTCTTTGACCACTTAGGTCAAATGCTTTTAAAAATAATGACTTAAAGCAAGTTTACTCCTGAATATTATCAATTCTAAGAAGATGTAAAATTGTTGAATCCAAGTAACATCAGTGGTTGAAGAAATTCCTTAAAGATTTCTAGTTCCACTTAAAGATCAGGTGAAATGTGAAAAGCTACAAGTCATTTCAAACTGAAAACAATAATCAAACTTTGGCAAATCATTTCTGTTGCACAATCTGATAAATTATATTATAGCATTTTGTTAATTATATTAAATGCCAATTCATCTTCCAAGCATTATCAACTGCCTACAAAGAATTAGTTTGATTGTCATTTCTGGGTCTACTAACTTTTTTCATCATGGCAACAGAAATTGTTTGACAGTAAGTTGAACAAGTTACAACTTTAGTGTCTTTTTTTATACTGTTCAAAATACATTTTCATAAAGTCTGAATTTAAATGATGTTCTACACCCAAAGGTCAGTAGTGTTGGACAGTGTTGTGTAAATTACTCATTTCTAAATATTTAATTCAGGTGACTATAGACTATAGAATTTTAAAATACCTTAGATGGTATAATTGTAGTAGCATGTTAATGTGTTAAAATGAAATCTTAGGTATATATTTGGAAAAAAAGGAATTTTGATTTTCATTTTAATAAATTGTTTTCTATTTTAGTTGGAGGTTTACATTGTTTCATAGGTTAAATGTTAATGGAAAAAAGAATAAAAGGGTCCAATGTTTTACACAGGAAAACACTTTTACTTGGAATCTTCAAAGGAAGAGCTATGTACTAATTATGATTTTTAAAAATGTCAAGGAGTGCTGCAGTGTTCTTTTTATTTAACATCATGAATGTATCAATCATGAACCCCAAATACCACAGTTGATCTAGTTGCCATATGTATTCATACTCCTCTTTATAACTGGGTTAGAATTCTCAATGCTTTCATGAACCTGTTCTAGTTAAAAATCATATATTTCATCTTGGCAGCAACAAATCCATTATTTCCCATGACTCTAGTATTCATTTTCCCACCAGAAGTAATTCTAAGACTTTGTCTGCTTACTCCAATGGGGGAAAATAGATTTCTTCCACCATTATGAAGCAATTTAGGGTACTTTTTCCAACCTCTGTTGTATCTGGTTTTTGTAATTCTGTTAGAACTTTTAGCTGTTTTTTTTTTTTTAGTATTTCAAATAATATAAATCATTGCACTAAATTATTTCCAATTTTTCTCTGTATGTTTAGCATTATATAAACATTCTGAATTACACAATTGTCCAATTAAACCTGCAAGTTTCTTTGGAATGTAAACTTAATAAGTACATGATAAGCTTTTAATGATCAAACATTGATATACTTTTTCATAATGAGAAGAAAATACCACTTAGAAATATATCCTACCTGGAGGCTAAGCCAGGGGCTTAGACATTGAGTCTTGCTGGTCTGGAAATGGGCTGCATACCCTAGTTTTGTTATCAGCTTAGATTATGAAGATATCAGTGCATTGTTATCTTCAGTCAACCTATGTGAAGTCCCTTGGTCCTCTATGAGACTTAAGCTGTTCATCCTTAGGTGCTCCCATGTTTAATGTGAGGGTGACAGAAATGCCTAGAGTACCTCCATCAACTCTCCAGTAGAAGAGTTTTGGTTGAATGGTTGTGTGTATTTAGTGTTATATCAGATTATCTATAGGCAGTCACTGAACCAAGAGTTTTAAAGAGTTAAGTGTGAAAACACTAATGACAGAGTGCTGGTCACACTTGACCAGTTATTTCCCCTGGGAAGTGAAATATATTTTTTTGAAAAAGCATGAGGAAGACTGTTTTATTGATTATCCTGGTTCCTTAGCTCTTTTGTGTTATGGTGTGATATCACAATTATCCAAGTGAGAAACTTGATAGTTTTTCTTTTTCCCCCTAAAAATTACATTTGATTTTCATGCTCAGAAAAGATCTGGATCTCAGGTTCTCATGGTAAGTGAAATATAATACTTCCTATTCTCAACCAGATAATACTTCTTATTCTCAACTAATCCTTCATTAGAGAGACCAGTTCAACATTTTAAAAAAATAAACTTTTTAAAAAATAAACTCTTAACTACTAACTGCATGGCCCTATGCTAGAAGCTAGAAATGCAAAGATGAAGGATGAATCAAAGACAAGAAAGCCTAGGCCAGTGACAAGGCTGTTGTTAAATTAATTTAGGGAGAAGGGTGGTGGTTTAAATGGAAAGAAGAGGTCAGATGTGAGAGCTCCTGTGGAAGTAAAATACAGGGATTGAGGGAGAGGGAAGAATCAAAGATGGCAGCTTTAAGCCTGGGAGGAGAGTACAGCCTTTAGCAAAAATAGAGATGTTCAGCAATCAGCTGAAAATACAAACCTGGAGCTCAACAGAGAAACCAGGATTGGTTAGCTAGGTTTGACAGTCATCTATCTAAAGGTGATAATTGAGCTGGAAGATGAAATTGCCAAGGAAGAAAGTGTACAGATGAGACAAGAGATCGAAGGACAAAACCTTTGTGGGATACTTACAGTTCAGGTTGGAAATAAAAAGATGAACCAGCAAAGACTGAGAAGGTAAAAGCAGAGGATCAGAAAAGTGTTGCCATTGAAGCTAAGATAGGAAAGAGTGAGAAAAGATGTCATGTTAAGAGTTTCATGAGCTACAAAATGGCTCAAAGAAAATAGGAACTTAGATAAAGGCTATTGGTCTTTGGCAATTAAAAGACCAGATTTCTTGCAGATAGTAGTTGTAATAGACTTGCAATATCATAGCTAGACTGAAGGAGGAAGCAAGGGCTACTCTTTGTAGAATTTTAATGTAAGAATTACTTTTGGTTCTCTACCCAAATATTATCTGTCCCATTTGGCTACCACACTGGCATTTTGTTTGGAATTTAAATAATATGCCTTTAAATAATCAGTTTTATCTGGGAGAGGTGGCAAGAAATTTAATTGAAGCCTTTATCTATGATTAAATATGAAAAAAGATAAAACAGACATCTTACATTACTAAATTGATGTTTCAAAAGCAGTTCAATTTTGGAGATTTTGAAATAAAATAGCCAACATGGACCAAATGTGTTTAGGTTTCTGTCCCCCCAAATATGACTTTTAAGTTATTTCAGATAAATGAGTCAAACATTTTATGCAGCTAAGTTTATTCTCACAACAAATTACATTTAAATGTGTAAAAGTGGTCAACAGCAAAAGGAAAAAATAAAGGAAAGCAAAGGTTTCATTTTGGAATAAGCTGCTTTGATTAGAAGTGAACTCTTTAAAATGATAAACTGTGAGCAAGTGTCCTTTCCTGAAGTTCTACCTTCCTTTTGCTGACTAAAGCACATGTTGGAGCCATATATTAAGATAACTAAGCTTGTTGAACACAGAGCTAATAATGTTTTTAATATTAAAGCTGAACTAACATCAGCTTTGAAAAGAAAAGCTCTTCTAAAAGGGTCTAAGAAACATTTTGTTTGCTATACAGGAAAAGGAAAAAAGAATTAGGGTTTGTAGGAAATTAGTGCAGGATAGTCTTACAACTTTCCATTTTCATAATAGAAGGTGGGTTTTTTTTTAAGCTCTAAGAGGTTGCTGTGCCCACAGTTTATCATCTAAAAACTCATCTTAATGGAAGTGGGATTAATAACCCATCATGCATTTTAAAATAGTTTTCTAATTAATTGTAGATGGTCTTATATCGAGGTGGGGAAAAAGGGGCATGTATACAATCATAAATGAAACAGCAAGTTATTTTAAAGGACACTAAAAAGTACAACTTAGTGTTTCAGTCTGCAAAGTAAAAGCTTAAACTATAGACGGTGTTGGCTACATTTTCCTTGTTCTCAAGGAGCATATTATGAGGTGGTATGTCTGCATCTATCTTTCTAATTGCTTTTTAAAAAATAAAAGAAATGAACTTTACACATTTTGCCATTTCTTCTACATACTCCAATAAAAATATGACTACAAATCATTACAAAACCACCTTTTAGGTAACCTATAATACACGGAGATTACTTAGAGCTGGATACATTGTGAAATAATGTCCAGTAAAGATAATACATTAACATAATAATGCAGTATATTTCAGTAAAAATAGAATAAATAAAATAAAAATATTTTAAGCTGTATTTAACAGGTTAATTCAAAAATGACACAAGACATACAAGGCATAGTGCACATGGCTGCCTGCTTACAGAATCACTAGATAGAAAGAATGCATAGATAACTGAAGTGTCACTACAACATTGGGTAAAACTGGTATTCTCCCTCTCTCTCGATCACACACACACACAAACACACACACACACACACACACACACACACTCTTCATACATACTTTTTGGCCATGGCAGAAAGTGTCTGAACATACTGTTTAAAATAATCAGTTTTATAAAATTAATTAGCATTTAGGTAAATATGCAAAGCTATTTTAAAAGCAAAATATCTGCAAATATGTTTTCATATGTAATGTCTATTATTTGTCTTAATGCTTCCTATAATTGCATATATATAGAAATCAGTTTGTTGCTCAAAGCTAGCTCAGTGTTCTTGATCCTGACAACAAAACAAATGCCTTGAAAAGAAAGAAAAATGAACTCTCAGTTCTGATGGAATTTTTCCAAATGAAAGTGGCTTATTTGATTTTTTTGTTGTTGTTGTATCATACTGAATGCCATTTTCCCTTGGAAATCACCAAGTTGGAATGTCAACATGATGGAATTCTGGGTGGAATTTTGAACAGGAACTTCCTAAAAGGACATAGTCAGGGTTTTCATAATTTAGAATTTACTTCTTGATTCATTGGCCATTTCAGGTAGTAAATACCAGTAGGGGCCAGAATTACTAAATGCAAACTACCCAGCTAGTGATCTGGAACTCAGTGGATTCCATTAGTTGGGGATTTGGAATAAAATGCTCCTATTTCCAGAGTTAACAATAATGCCTAACATTAGGAGACCAACCACCAATTGCCTTAAAAACTAATCACAATGTAGTAAGCAGCAGAATGAAGTCCTAATTTTCAATTTACTGACAAGTCACATAGATTAAGTGAGCCACGTAGACAGAAGCATCTATATTCCCCAAGATGTTTCGCCAGAAGAGTTGTATGCGTGAGCAGGGAAATTCAAGTAGCCCCTGCTTCTACTCTACACATTATTTTTGGGGGGTGGGAGACTGACTCCCTACAGTAAATTCTTTTGCATGAATATACTCAACATCATCTGGACCTATTTTCCCCCTGTTTATTGATAGGAATTCCAGAATTGCCTGAAAATGAATTTTTCCATTCTTCTTCTTCTTCTTTTTGCATTTGCCCTCAGGCTTTTGAAAGGACTCTTAAGACTGGTGTGGAGACAGCCTGATAGAGTAGAAAGGACACTGAAATAAGAGCCAGGAACACCTGGGTTGGCATCCAGGCTCTCTCGCTAACTTGACCTCAGGCAAGTCACAACTTATCTGGAATTCAGTTTTCCCCCCAATCTGTCACCAGTTTTGTCTGTCTCACAAGGTTATTATGAGGCTCAAATGAGGTAATGACTGGAAAATACTTTGAAAGGCTTTAGGTATGTTACAGATATACAGGATTAATATACTGCTGTAATTAGTGAAAGAAATAAAATTTGATATTCTAAACAACATAGATGACCAATATTTAGATTGATCACTTTGATAATGTCCTTTTGAAATAACAGCATCAATAAGTCTAGATTTTTCTGCCTGTTCAGTTAAGAAGTCACATGTTTAGATAGAAACAAATAGGCAGAAAATATTGGGCAAACTCTATGTTCTAGCATACCTAGAAATATTTTGTTCTAATCTGAAATAAAAAATATTTCAAATTTTAAAATAATTGAAAAAAAAACCAAAAGAAATGAGGAAAAGCACCTAATACTGATATAGAAATCTATATATCCTGTTCTTCAATGCACAAATTTGATATATTGTTACTGCTATATGAAAAAATATGATAGCAGAGATTTCTAAGCAAAATGTAGTCAACTAGACTGAGCCAGGTGCAGAATCTCAACGTAATACCAGCTAAAAGGTGGTTAATGCAGATAAGACCTCACACCAAGTGGTGAAATCTAAATGTATGTGAATAACATTGTGTGAATGGCATTCCTTCAATTATAATTTGCATAACAGAGCAAGATCAAACTCTAAGGATGAAAAGATATAGATAGGTGGATTTCATTTTAACGGTGTTTACATAGAGAATGACTGTACTGAGCTACAGCAAATAGCTAACATTCTCTAGTTGCATTGTTCAGTGTAAGGCAGAGTATTGGAATACATCCCACCCAAAATGCATCACACTTTCATTTTACTGTTCTCATTTTTTAGAGTTAGTTTGAAAATCATCTGATGGAAGTAGTTGTCTGAAATGAAAGGCTGATTTTTTTGATTCCTCAAAATGATGCAATTTGACAATTTTCAAGCTTAATTTCCCCCTCCCCTCCAACATCATAATACATAAACAGTAGTCGACATAAAAGGGTGTCCATGGTTCAAAAGCATGTCAAACAAAGCTGTCAGGTGGTTTCTAGACCAACGTCAACAAACGATTTTGTCAACAAACAGATGTTATTTTGTAAGAAACAAAACCAAACAAAAAAAATCTTGTAATTCTATCCTACAGGAATTCAATGCTAACTATATGTAGTATCTACTCCAGTGTTGCAAACAGGGCAAAGTGCTGAAGGACTTTAAAGTTGCTTGTGACAAATCCTGCTCAAAAAAGACAGGGAAACAATGACCTCAGGCATCCTTCACGCCAAGGACTTAGCCTTTAGTTTACTAGGAGGGGTGTGGCCACCTTCTTCTCTTGTGTGTGTGAATTGAGGTCCTGTTCAGAATATTTACAATAACAGACCTTCCACCGCTCATGATGTAACAAACTGACAGCGAAAAAATTATTCATGCTTCATTTCATATCACATGATGGTGGCAAGGACGAGAGAACATGCTTGTCTAACATTGTTTCATTAAGGATTTATTTTCTGAAGACAAAGCATCAGCAATTGAATGGAAGGCAAAATAGTTCATGTTTCTGTAGTATATGTAGCTACTAGATCTTCAGGTAAGTATCACAGAATCCTTTAATGTGTGCAGTTATGGCGTTTCAGTAACAGGACGTTTCTGTTTCAAAGTGTCTATGAGAGATAAGACGCCTCGTTTTACGTTGGTTGTGACTCTTCTGGTCACTGAGTCTGCTGGAGGAGGGGGTGGCCGAACTTTCTGTGAAGGAGGTCGGGCAACCAAGCACTTCTGATACCGTAACTGCAAGTAAAGAAAAAAGAAAATGTTCTATGATGGTTAGTAATGTATAGACGTTTCTTGTGTTCATTTCCTTGGTATATGTTAAATTTGTTGTAAATAATTCACCCTCAAATATTAAGACTTAGTTCCTAAAAATAAATCTAGTGACCTGTTGTTTTACCAATCCCAAAATTCTAAAATAGTGATTTTTGACACAGCCTTTCTTACTCATCACCACCAAATATACATACATACATACTTATATATGTACAGACATATACATATGCTATAATAGATCTTACAAAGAATATTCAAAGACAATTAAGCCCAATAAATTTGCTTTGAGACTATTTATCAGTGTCACCCCTATGGTTCCTACCCATTTCTACCTTTTATTGCTCACTTGTATGTTAACTTGAGCAAATACAGCCGCCTGCTTAGAACAAGGATACCCCATAGTCCTAGTAGGATGTAAGCTCCATGAGGGCAGGGACCATTCTGTTTTGTCTTTGTTTCACCTAGTGATGGGATCCTTGTGATGTATATATGTCTGTAGTATCAATCTGTAACATCAGTTTGTAAATGGGGTGCTTTGGGATCTATGTCTGTAAAATCAATTTGTAAAAGCAGTCTGTAAGATCACATTTCCACCCCCCCAGCCTCAGAGCATTGACTTTGCCCCTTCCCCCTTCCAGCGCTCTGCCCAGCAACATCTCATGACCTGTTTATCTCTGTTTGGAACAATGTTATGTAAATGTTATCTCCCTTAGTTAGAGTGGCCAGCCCCACCATGAATTCTTCAATACATTATCTATAGGGTAACTCCTTAGTCAATTATAGACCCACACTGTCTCTGATGACCTTGGTGGGTGGCAGACTGGGTACTCTTTAGTGACGTATCAGGCCTAGAACCACACCTCCAGCTAGACCCCCTCTTGAGCTATTTCCCAGTGAATCATGGGCAATACACCTGCGCAGTTGATATTAAAAGTGTATGGTCCTTTGAGCACTGACCACTCCTTAACTCCTCCCTGATCCCACCCTTACTCACCTAGTTAGCATAACTGACCCCTTAAAACTATGTCTGCGGCCTCTGCAAGTTTGCAGGTTCCATAAGAATCTAGCCCGCTGTTCTCTACAGCATAACAATAAACTTTACAATTTCGGCTTCAAAGTTTGCTCGAGCCTGGTGAATTCCTTCCAGACTGGATGCCAGGAGAGGTATCCCTGGCAGAACCACTTACCCTCCCCCCCTCCTTATCACCCTTCCCTCTTCACTAGCATCTCACACAATGGCTTGTACGGAGTAGATACTTAATGTTTATTGAATTGAATGGGTTTTCTATGAAAACTAAATTAAAAATAAAAGAGGAGAGTAATAACACAACTAAATTTCTCATTAGTCTACAAAGACCAGTAGCCTATTTGATGGATTTCACTCTTTAACAAAGAATGGGGTATGGTTTAGCATTTTAGTAACCCTCAGCTTATTCATAAGCTATTTACAATACTCCAATCTAATGGATTGATGAAAAAAATTCATTAGTATTAAATGTAGTGGACAGTTTTGCACAGATATATAACAACAATAGGTCTCACTGCTATTTTTTTCTGATTTAATGAAAAGATCAAATATATTTTTCAAAGCTGGGTTAAAGTTGGAAACTTGGAAAATTTACTTACTTTTTTTCTCCTAATCAAAACCTTTTAAACAATGCAGTGCTGGCTTTAGAACAAATTATCTTTTAAAAGCATCATGACATAGAGGATAGGGATTTAGTCTCAGAATCAGAGAAACCAGAGTTCAAGTCCTGTTTCTCAGATATACCCCTTGGTGACTATGGGTGAACAACTTCACCTCTCTGGGCATAAGGCAACTCTCTGAGGTTAAATTGCAAAGCAGGAACTGATTTGCATGGATATAGGGAATTTTGTCACTCAAAGTTCCTTATATGCCAATGAAGTGACTCAGTTGGTTAAAAAAGAAATAAAGATAGAAAACAACAGTAAAGTGGTTTAAAAAAACAAAGTGTAGGAGAGATGCCTGTGGATTTGGTGGCAGGGGATTTGAGTTCAAAGCCCAGCTGACTCCCTGTCTCCCTGTCTGAGTCAAAGCAAGTCACTTGAAATCTGAGCCTCAGTTTCCTCATCTGTAAACTAAGGAATCTGAACTAGATGCTCCAAATCTATCATGTTATAATCCTAAAACTGTGAGATTCTGGGAGCAAGGTTTTACATGTACCTTGCATATTCTGGGATCAGCCACATCTAATCCAATTCAGTATTTATCAAATGCTTACTATTTATGTACAAAGTATTTCCTAGGCATCCTGCCTCTCACAAAGCTTGGGATTTCACATAGAGTATTAGGTTCAATGTCCCAGGAAGAACAAAAATGAATTTAGTTGATGAATTTCAATAAGCTCTTCCACTACCAGATTCTACCAAGGCCTATGTAATCACAAAAATACTACAATGTTGCAAAATTTGTTTTAAAATTAAAGTTTCTTTCCTTATTTTCAGAGGTGGGGGGATTATGGGTATGGAATATTGAATATATTGTCACATATGATTGATGTGTTGACTAGTTTTGACAAGCTGCTTTTTTTTTTAAACCTTTTAAAATTTTTTTGTCAATAAACGTGATTCTCACTGGGCAGGAAAGAAAGGTGGGTATATATTCAGAATTAAACATGATGAGAAAACAAAAGATAAGCAAAAATGGAATGCAATTAAAGTTGTTTTAAAGAATAAGTCCACAAATGAATTTCCAGAACTTTTATTCTGATATCTATGCTACAGATGCTGAGATTAACTTCAGCCTTTTAAGTTTACAAGAACTGGACATTCAGCTGTATGGTCTCTCATTTGCATCAATAGGAAAATGGCTGGCTTGGAGATGCTGGGGTGGAAATAGCAGAAAGAGGAGGAAAGTTGCTTTCAATATGTTTATGGATAAACCTCCTTAGAAGGGCTTACACTGGGCTGATTTTCAGCAGCTTCAGTTGGTGAATTAATGCAATGAAACACTCAAGTAAGTGACCATAAATTCTCTATAAAAACAAACAAAAACTACTTTGCTTCTAGACAGGGAAAAATTGGATTTGGGAATCTGAGAAAGCAAATAGCTGAAATCAATAATGAAGTTAAGACTACCTCAGGCACTGCATAGCAAGTGGTCTGCTTGAGTCATCTTAACCATTATTAAATATTCCAATATGGCACTCAGCATCCAGTTGTGCTTCTCTGAGTGATGCCACTCATCCTCGTGCTTTCTAATTTATTCTTCACTCTCTCTTGCCTGGCCATTTGATTCCTCACGAGGCCTCCTTCTTCCCAAAATCTTCCCAATCTGTTCTTGAAGTCAGTTATTCCTTAGAGTAAGAAGCAGCAAACCAGTGTTTTTAACCATAGCCCTACCTCAAATAGAATCTGATCAGACAGAGGGAAATTGAAATAGAGGAAAGCGGGCCAAGGCCTTGTATGACTCTTATCCCCTCTCACTTTGTACATTTCCAGGTTTGCACTTGAATTTACTTCTACTTAGTTTTAGATACTAACTGTATTCCCACCAATGAATTACACAGATTGCCTTTTGGAAAGAACTAAGCAACCCCAAGATAGCATTGATCAAAAGTGAAGAATGGAAAAAAAATGACCAGTTGGGATGACAAACGTATGTTAGCAGTTTTGCATCATACAACGTAGTATGTTCAAATAATATGCACTTGTTTACTCTCTTAAATCATGGACTAAAACTAAATATCTCTACCAGAAATGCCAAATACCAAGGAAGGAAGGAAGGAAGAGAGGAAAAGAGAGAGAGAGATAAAGATAAAGAAAGAAATAAGGGGAGAAAAGCTGTGTGATTAGACTTGGGTCTTTTAGTTGACTAGCAAATCTAAGCTTCAATAAAAACTTTATATTCATGACTGAAGATGCAGTTCCCTGTGTTTACAGTTAAATGCCAGTTAACTGTTCAGTTGCTGACTATTCAGGCCTTTTGCTTCTCTACCACCAGGCTGCCTCACTATTTTACTATCAATAGTTTTAACACTGGAAGTAATGGCAGTAAGATTTAAAGCTGTAAATTATGCTCTTCGTCTAAATCATCCTTGTTGAGATGGTCTGGTGGGAGCAGAAGTGAAATATACTGAAATAAAGTTTAAGTTTGTTACAGATAGCATTCATTTATGATCTTCTTGCCCATTACACCAGAAGTGGCTTTTAGTCATGTTTTCATATATGCTTTGAGGATATACTTGGAGTTTTTTCTTAAAATTAAACATCTTGGAGAGCTAGCTGAACCAGCCTCCAAATTCAAAGTCAAGTCCTCCATTTTTTTTGGGGGGGGTGGATATTAAAGCATAAATGAACTGCTTCTAAGTAACATCCCATAGCAGTGCAGTTAAGGCAACCTAAAGAACCATGACCCCAGTGTTCACAGCTTTAAGGGCCCTTCTTTATAATAATGCCACTTTATCGAGAACTGCCTCTTTCAAGTGACCCAGTGTTTTGAGATAATGAAGTAAACTTGCCTTATAAATTCTACTTGTAGTAATGGAGAGTCCAAGTTCACTTTGAAGAGTGCAGAATAGCAAGGACATAGTTTAGAGATGAAGATTTGGAGATAATTTTTTAGCTTTGGGGAAAAATCCTTGGGAAGAAAAAGAGGGAAGAGAGGACAAAAAACTGGACAGGTGTCAGTTCTGGGGTTACTCACCATGCATGCAGCCTGTACTGCTTCTGATACATTGCCTGCATTAGGCTCGCACCAGAAAACATGGCACTCAAAACGCTGATTCCCCGTGTCCATGATGAAGGCAAAAGTATGAATGTCTTTGCCGACTCCCATGAAAGACAAGAATCGAACACGGCACTCCACCAGAATTTCCTCTTCATTCTATAAGAAACGACTACTCAGCAAGTGTTTATGATCTGCTTAAAGGGGTTGACAGTCATGAACTACAGCTTTCAGAAATGCCTTTCAACAAAGCACAATGAAACGAAAGCACTGGTATGAAAAACACTGCCAAATTTAACTGGAAAAAAGCCCGTTAACACCCCCACCCCCCCAAAAAAACAAACCATTAGTATAAATTTGTCTAGAATGACCAGGACGGTCATGAATATCGTCATATAACTTAAATCAGTCAATTTGCACTTAGCCATTATGTGGGTTATTTAAGCAATCTCACCCTGTCTTTGGGCTATTTGGTAATTTATTGGCAACTTAATACAAAGTAATCAAATTAATACTTAAATATTCCAAAGGTGAAAAAAGGAAGCTACTGGATAAAGAGGTATTTTGATATCTAGATTTCATTTGCCTTCTCCCCATTATCAAGTACAATGGAGAATTGAAAGTTATGAATCCACTATTTTAACTGATAATAGCTAGTAATAGTAAATACTAGCTAGATATTTAGCTAGTAATACCAAGTTTAATCACCTTTACTGTTATAGAGTATTAACATACAGTGTTAAAATGGAAGTTTCTTAAGGGCAGGGCCTGTTTGATTCTTTGTCTCTGAGAATCTTTAGAAGAGGCATAGTGCTTAGTGGGCAGTTAATAAATGCTTCTTGACCAACTGACTGATTTATCCAATAGTCTGAACATGTCTATCATGTGACTTTAATAGATACAAATCTGATCCCATTTTCATAGCAGGCCTGAAAAGGATTAATTCTCACAACACTTATGTCTCTACCGTTTTAACTGGTATTTTGTTTTTATTTTTGATACTGCATTATATTTAGCTATTTCATAGGTCCAACCAAGTCAGTCTTGTTTCTCCAAAAAGCTTACATGCTCACTGAGGGCAGAAATTATGTGATCTATCTACTTCTTATGCAGCCCCCAAGTCACCTAAAATGGGCAAGGTCAATAAATAAGTAGAACTACTAGGGTCATTCACCTTTCAAAGACCAAAGTCCCTCAACAGCAACTTGAGAACCAAAAGGTAGGGCAGCTACTATAACTAGTCAAAAGCCAACTTTTGTGCAAACTTCACAGCAGTTGGACAACTGACAACTAATCTTTTATTGTTTTTTTTTTTCTTTTTGGAGGGCAATTGGGGTTAAGTGACTTGCCCAAGGTCACACGGCTAGGTTTTCAACTAATCTTTTTTTTTTTACTTTAAACAAATGCTTTATTAACTTCTGTTTTACATCATTCATTTCCACCAGATTTTGAGTTACAATCATTTTCCCCCCGTTATTCCCCTACCCAACCTCCCAGAATAGCAGTCCCACAAGATATCGCTTCCTCAAATCTGCTCTCTCCCATACCCCCTTCGACTTTTCCATTGGAGGAAGGTGAATCTTTGTGTCCCAATGCCTGCACATCTTATCTCCCAATTACAAGAAAAAGAGTATTAATAATAGTATTTATATATATTTGAAACATTTAATGTTAAGACCTCGAATTTCAGATCCATTTCCTTCCCTTGTCACCCATTCCCGCTGGGGAGATAAGTAATTCAGTATATGTTGTACCTGTCTAGCTATGCAAAACATTATCATAGTAGATATATTGTACAAGGCTGCTTATAATTCCCTCCCACTCATCCCACCCCCTACCTGGTCCAATCTTTTTTTTTTTTAAAGGTATTACTATACACAAGTAAATAAATCAAATTTTTAATAGGAAAAATAAATCTCAAAGCTTTAAATTGAGCTACATTTCAGCTATTACAGACACAGACAACACAAATGACCAAACTAAAATATAATGCCAGCTTATGTTTTTCTTTATTAAAGCAGATCTCTAAATAAGAATATTAACAATGGGTTGACTAGGAGTTGGGAAGAATGATGAGATCTGAACGGTACTTTTCTTCCTGAGGCAGAAGGATCTACTGAGAGAGGTCCTTGAAAGGTGGTTATGCAAGACATAACAGACATCAGAATTTCAGGGACCCTAGGAATCCTCCAGAGTTCTTACTGCCCTAGGGGCTGTGGCCTAGTCTGTGCCTGAGGTATTGACACTATCACTGCTCTTCCAAGACAGACCTACGAGACCTTAACTGGTGTCCTTTCTAGAACAAGGATATGTGTATAAAAGTATTCAAAAGTAGACAAGGAAATGGCTCTGTCAAACAACTTTTTTTTTTAAAAACTAAGTCAACATACAGCCCCTGGAATCTTTATATGTAGCTCAGCAATCCATTTCTATTTGAGTTTGACAGCAACTAAGAGATTAACCATCTTTTTTTTTTTTTAATTTCAAGGGGGGAAGGCAAGATAATTGGGCTTAAGTGACTTGTCCAAGGTCACACAGCTAGTAAGTGTATCAAGTGTCTGAGGTCAAATTTGAACTCAGATCCTCCTGCGTCCAGGGCTGGCATCCTATTTACTACGCCACCTAGCTGTCCCTCTGTCAAATAACTTTGAAAGACTCAAAAACTCAAGTCAATGCAGTGGCCTGATGATGGACATTATTCAGAACAAAAAGGTGGTGTATTCATGATGCAGAATCAGACAATTTTTGACATGCAGGGCTGATACAGAAATTTGTTTTGTGTATTTGTTACATGGTTCTTTTTCCCCCTTCTTTTTCCCAATGTGGGGGTGAGAGGGCTGGGTAGGAGGGATAGAAAATAAATTACTATTAGTTGAAAAAATGAAATAAAAAAACAACAAAAATTGACCTTGATACCCAAAATGTCACTGATCTTTTTTTTTTTTTTTAAAGCAATTGGGGTTAAGTAACTTGCTCAAGGTTACATGGCTAGTCATTATTTATGTGTGGGTGCTCATTTTCTGAGGCCGGATCTGATCTCGGGTCATCCCAACTCCGAGGCCGGTGCTCTTACTCACTGAACCACCTAGTCGCCCCTTTAGGGCAATTGGGGTTAAGTAACTTGCTCAAGGTTACATGGCTAGGTTTTTGTTTGTGTGGATTAAGTGTCGGAGGCCAGCTCCGAACTCAGGTCCTTCTGACTCCAGGGCCGGCGCTCTATTCACTGCGCCACCTAGCCGCCCCAATGTCACTGATCTTTGAGGAGTCCTGGGAGACAGGAGAGGTGGCTAGCATGGGTTAATGTGTACAGGGCAAATATAGACCCAATTTTCAAAGAGGAGAATAAAGTAGATAATTCAAGCCTTAGAGGCTGGTGAAACTAAACTCATTATACTTCATTAAAATAAAATATTGTTAGTATAGACTAGGAGATATAAGGGAAATACTATAACAATATGATATGTGGATTTCAGCAAGTAGATGACAGTTACATTCTTGGGAACAAAACAGGGAGAGATGGACCCAATGATAATATAGTAAGCGACTGACAGAATGTACCTAAAGAAGGATGATTCCTGGATGAAGTGGGTCTGGGGAGGTCTCTAGTGTAAACAGGAGATTCACACTTTGATTGAGTTCTGTTCACTTTTTAATTAGTGATTTGGATGAATCCAAACATGCCATGCTTTTGCCTCAAAGCTAAAGTCTAGCAGATTTGTTTGATGACAAAATTGGGATCCATAAGGATCAACAATGTGAAAGGTGAAACAATGTGCTCAAACAAATAAAATAATATAGGAATAAATGTAAAATCTTATACTTGGATTAAAAAAACCTAGCATAAGTACAGAGTGGAGAAGATAGAGCTAGAAAACAGTTCATCTGCAAAAGATCTAATGGTGTCAATAGGTAAAGAGTAGAATGCATGAATGTGTGTGTATATGGTTACAGTTATATATGGATAGAGGGCATAGGTTGAATTTGTTGGGAAGGGAGAATACTCAAGGGATGAAATTATGAGGTGAGAGAGGAAAGTGGCAAGAGGAGATGGGGAGAGACATGGTAGGGTAAACTATCTCATGTAGGGGAAGTGGGTGCAAAGGAGGAGGAGAATAAGGAAGGCTAAAAGGCAAAACCACATTCACATTGAATTTGGTTCAGGGAGAAAATGATATACATACTAAATGGGATATCTCAACCTGCAGCAGGATAGGGGGAAGGGGGATGAGAGGAGGGATGATGGATGGGAGGGCATCCTTGGGGTGAGGGGAGGTTGGGAGTACCCACTATAGAAGAGGGACAGGATCATGTAGGGAATGGACCAGGTGGGGGGTGGGATGAGTGGGAGGGAATTATAAGCAGCCTTGTACAATATATCTACTATGATAATGTTTTTGCATAGCTAGACATGTACAACATATACTGAATTACTTATCTCCCAAGAGGGAATGGGTGACAAGGGAGGAAGGAAATGGATCTGAAATTTGAGGTCGTAACATTAAATGTTTCAAATATATATAAATACTATTATTAATACTCTTTTGCTTGTAATAGGGAGATAAGATGCGCAGGCATTGGGACACAAAGATTCACCTTCCTCTAATGGAAAAGTCGATGGGGGTATGGGAGAAGGTATGGGAGAGAGCAGATTGGAGGAAGCGATATATTGTGGGACTGCTATTCAGGGAGGTTGGGTAGGGGAATAATGGGGGGAAAATGATTGTAACTCAAAATCTGGTGGAAATGAATGATGTAAAACAGAAGTTAATAAAGCATTTGTATAAAAAAAAAAAGAGTAGAATGCAGCAGCCAGAAAAGCTAATGAGATCCAGGCTGTATTGCTGAAGTAGAGGGTGTAGGAGGGTAGTGAGAGAATTATTTATATTATATATATATTTATTATTTATATATATTACAAAATAATAATTATTATTTAATTATCTGTAGTCTCATGTCTAACTCTGGGCATCGCATTCTGGCAAGAACACTAACAAGACAAGGTAGGCCCAAAGGCAGGCAGCCAAGATGGTTAAAGGCCTGCAAATCATAACATATCAGGATTGTCTGAAAGATCTGGGGTTTATTTAGCCTGGAAAAGTGAAGATTTATGTGGGATATATTAGCTGTCTTCAAGTATTTGGAAGGTTGTCATTTAGTCACATAGGACCAATGGGGAGAAGTTACAAAGAGTTTTCAGCTCAATATAAGGAAAAACTTGCTAATAATTGGAGATATTCACAGATGGAACAGGTTGGCTTAGAAGGTTCTCCATTACTGGAGATCTGGAAATAGAGCCTGTATGACCATTTATGATACTAGTAGACAGGATACCTTCCTTGGGAAAGTGTTGGACTAACCTCTAGTTCCATGACTAAGTCTATAAAAAGTAGAAACTAAAGTAATGGTTTTTTGCAAAAACAAAACCCACAAACCAAAACAAAAAAACCTTAGATCTGACACATGAAAGAAGTACTTAAATGTGTAATCCAGTCTCAAGGACACAACCAGACATGCAGAATATAACACTTTGTTTTGACATAGGTCTGAAAAAATGTGGTAAAGAAACATTTAGAATTTAGCTGAATTTTGGCAAAAACCAAACCAGTTGCCTAGAATGGCTTCTGTAGCACATTCCATTATGTTTGACTATATATGCATGCTATATATAGGTTTTATACCTCAATGCATTCATGATCCTATAAATCAGGAGTTTATAATTGGTAGTTATCTCCTCTACTGATGTGGATCACAGCTGATTCACACCTTCCCATTTTATGCCACCACTGTCCATGTGCTACCTCATATCCTCAAGAGAAGATCTACCCAATATGCTCTAGGCCTTTCTCACTACAATATTTAAGCTACTAATCTTTTATCTCTCACTCTCACTAAATGACCAGTCTACTTCCTTTTCCAATCAATACATGTATTCAAAGAAAAAAGTTAAAAATTATCTTTGCTTTAAATACTGTTGAATCTCAAATATTGCTGTAAGCCAGAAATATTGAGCACATGTATTAATTCTTCCTTACCTTTTCACTGATGACAGTCACAGTGGCATCAGCAACATTCATGGTAACTGGCAGCCAATCTTCTTTGTTTGATGAACTCATAAGACTTTCTATGGCACTATTCAGGGTATCCATACCTATGGAAGAAAACAGCAAAAGGGAATAGGCAACTATAAAAAGCTCCATGACTGTCAACCATACTGTAAAGGAAAATTCAGACAAGTTCACTGACTGAAGAAACCAGGCCGATCATATGTCTCAAGCCATCTGGGAGGGAAAGCTAAGCAAAGCTGTTTCTCAACAATTTTCTCAGACTAAGGATATGATGGCTGCTTCCTTGAAAGGTATTGCCCACTCTTACCTGGTCTCTACCATGAATAAAAAAGCAGGGCTGGTTTCTACCACCAAGAGGGCATATAAATTCCCTCTAAGATTCTGAAATAGGAAACAACATAACTATAGCAATCAAAGTGAAATGTTATTACTGTTATCTCCAAATTCATTTGGCTCCAAATATACAAACAAAAGAAGTCTTGCAAATAACCTCAGCCTATCATTGGGACCTAAGGTCTCAGGGATACCACATTAACAAGGGACACAGGAAAAATAGGTATTGATAGGGATTTTTCACCTTCATTCCTTCATTTAACTTTACTCTTTCAGATCAAATGTAAAGGGTAACTCATTTTATAGAGAGATGACCTGTTACTCTACATTGGTTACCTACAGCATCAAACAGACCATTTAACCTATCATCTGTCTTGGTTTTATCTAAACACAGTCTCATTAATACATTAGCACATTGTCCTGTAATGCAGGCATTATGTACTGAGTCATTTCTTTCCTTTTACACGAAGAAACTAAGAACAAGGGGAAAAAGGGATTTATTCCAAGTATAGACAAAGCTCAGGAAATGCGCTTTGTGGTTATTTAAAAATTATCCCTTTTTCTAATTATCAAGCATTTCTCCTCCTCCCAACGTCACCTAATTCCACAAACACAGTTAAGCAAAAAAAAAAAAAAAATTCAGTATTGGTCACTTCCAAAAATGTGTTTCTTGTTCAGCATATTAGTGTATCACCTCTCTATCATGAGGTGGGCAGAATTCTTTATCAGTCCTCTGGAATTATAGTTGACCCTTTAGTTGATGAGAGGTCTTATTTTTAAAAGACTGTTCTTCCTCTCTTAGGTCAGATGATTTCTGGGACTTTTTCTAACAAAAAGAAAGAATTATTATAGAATAGTAAGAGTAGGGAGGACCTCAGTAGCTTCCTAGTTCAATCTATTCCTGAGCCAGGAATCTCCTTTACAACATGATCACCCAGTCTTTCCCTGAAGACCTGTAGCAAGGGGAAAATCATTCCACTCTGGGGCAACTCTACTGGTTAGGAAGTTTTTCTTGACATCAAGTTTAAGTTTGCCCCTCTGCAGTTTCTATCACTTGCTCTCACAGACACAAGTTTAAGCTCACTTCCCCATTTCAACCCTTCAGATACTTGAAGGCCATTAGCATGCCTTCCTAACTCCACCCACATGATCTATTTTCCCATCTAAACACCTCAAGTTCTTTCAACTAGTTTTTTTCTGGTATCATGTCAAAGCCCTACTGGTCACTTTCCTCTGAACATATTCCAATGTTGTCCTTAAAACACCAGCTTCTAGAAGAAAACACAACATTCTGGATGTGGTTTGACCAAGCCAGGGTGTGGTGAAAGTATCCAACTCCCAGACATGACATCTGTCTCTCTGTAGAAAAACAGACCAAGGGGAGCAGCTATCCATGCTTTGTCCATTTCAGAAATGACAAGGTTTTCAGATAATCTGTGATCTAGCTAATGAAGGTTATGGCTATGGGAAGAAGAGGTAAAAAGAAAGAAAAATGGGTGATGGATAAGATTTGGCTATGGACAAAAGTGAGAGTGGAATAAGATGGAAGAGTTGGAAGAAAGGAACAGAGAACAACAGAATGTGCTAATCCTCCCCTAAAGGAGGATTGCCATACCAGCAATGGTGCACCCCCTCCCCCAACCAACACCTCCCAAGAACTCCCATAAACATCCAGAAGAGGAAGAGATGGCATTACATACCTACTGGCTTATCTACAGGTAACATGCCCAAGTACTGTACATGGAACTTCTGTACCAGCTCAGTCTTTGGTGTTGGGAAATCTACTACATGGAACAAAAAATAATGGCTCTTTATCAGCACTTACAGACTTACGTGTTAAAACTTAAGTAATTTTTTTTAAAAAGCCCTCACACATTTATGTCAAAGAATTGCCAAAAGAACACCTCCCCCAACCCCCACCCCAGACTGTTTCCTATTTGCTTGTTTCCTAAGAGCAGAGATTATAATTCTTATATTACTACTTCATCTTTCATATCTGCGTTTGGGGCACAGTATAAGTCATAGCCTTTTAAATTGGCCTTCCCAGCTGGGGCAGCATTCAAAGCTGCTTATTTTACTCTACACTGTTAAAAGTGCTATTGTCTGCTGGCTTGCTGTATAAGTTATATTTGGGCCTGCAGGCTATTTAGTCATGAAGAGCAGAATCTTAGATGTGAAATAACTAACTACACGTACAAAAATTTATCAACCCACAACTTCTTTCCCTCTTTATGCAGGACTCCTTCCCTGAAATAATACATGATTCATAAGGCAAGAAAATCAACATTCTTTACTACTAGTCCAGCAAAAAATCATTCCTAGCCCGATCCCACTGACAAAGAGAACTTAAACCATGTACCCATGAGGCACGCAGATTTTGAGTGTCCCATAGTAGATATTCAATAAATGTTTGCTGACTTGAATTCAATTGGACATAATTTTAGAGGGGAAATGAAATAATATGAAGAAACATCAGACTTTGTAGCTGCAGGCTTAGGCAAATGGTGGTATCAGTAAAATCAACAAGTATTTAACAACTATATGCTAGGCACCGGATACAAAGGCACAAGCAAACAGTCCCTGCCCTCAGAGGAGTTTACATTCTAACATTTTTACATTCTAACAAAGAAGACAAAAATATGCATATACATGGTTACATGAAAGACACACACATATAGCAAAAACAAGGTAACTTGGCTGGGGAAGGTACCAGAACCTGGGGAGAATCAGAAAAGGCCTCATGCAGAAAGAGAAAGGAACTGAAAACTTAAATTTAAAAATAAGGACTAAAAAGGAAAGGGGGAGGGTGATGGGTAGGGAGGCCAACTTTCTTAGAGGTCCAGAAACAGAAGATAAAGTGTTCTATGTGAGGAACAAAAAGGATGGTTTGACAGGACAATAGAGTATTTAGAGGTAAGTAATGAAGCAAGTCCAGAAATATAGGATGGGATCAGGCTATAAAAAGCTTTTGAATGCCAGAGTCTGTATTTGATCCTAGAAGTAATAAGGAGGCATGGGACTTGCTTGTTCAGTGTTTCAGTCATGTCCAACTCTTCATGATACTATTTGGGGTTTTTTTGGCAAAGTTATTAGAGAGGTTTGCCATTTCCTCCTCCAGCTCATTTTATGGATGAGGAAACTGAGGCAAGCTGGGTTAAGTGACTTGACTAAGATTTCAAAGCTAGTGTCTGAAGCTGAATTTGGACTCAGGTCTTCCTGACTCCAGGCCTGGTGCTCTATCCCCTGCACCATCTAGGTGCCCCCCACTGGACTTTGCTGAACAGAAAAGTGACATGATCAGACCTGTGCTTTAGGAAAATGACTTAGGTGGCTGGATAGAAGATGGATGAGAGAAAGTAGGGACTGGAGGCAGGGAAACAAATCAGGAGGCTGTTGCAATAGTCCAGGTGAGATGTGATAGAGCCTGAACTATGGTGTCGATTTTGTGAATGGAGGGAAGACAGCGTATATGAGAGATATTGTTGAGGAGGAAATGATAACACTTTGCAATTGGTTGGAAATTTGGGGTAAATGGGAATGAGAAAACAAGGACGACACCAAGCCTATGAACCTGCACAGCAGGAAGGGAGGCAGTTCCTCCAGCAGAAATAGGGGAGTTCAGGAGAAGGGTGGATGTTAAGGGAAAGACGATGAGTTTGGTGTTAGACACACAGCTTGAGATACCTGTGGAACATCCAATTTGTATGTTATAGGAAATGATTTTTTAGCTGCTCTAAGAAGAGAATAAATGGTTAGAAGAGGACATTTCATCTGTTAACTTTCTCCTGGGGGAAGGAGAGGATTGTTAATGAGAATAGGAATCCAGGCTTGCTGACCTACCTTGCAAAGGAACATCAAGATTCCCATTAGTTCTTTCCTGTAATGAGCTGCAGGCAACAGCTTTGGCATTCTTCCGTTCAGCCATAATCTGGGGACAAGAGCAAAAACACAGCATTGTTTCCATTACACGCTTCACGTGCGCATACACATCAGCCAGGCCATCCCGTAAGTGGGTTCCATTTCATTTCTAATTTATTCTCTGCTGCTTATTTTTTTAAATGTTTTTTTCTAACTGCTTATTTTAGATTCCAACTTTGCTATATATTTTGATGGGATTTGTACTCATCCGTAGGGACAATAAGCAAATTATTACTTTTCCATGGATAATAGTCTCCTAGTTCTTTCAAAGCAGTATCTATCTATCTCCTCAGCCTGCCTTCAACAGATCTCTAATATGAGCAGTAGCCTGAACCAATATATCTGTTATGGGCGGGTTGGTCAGCAAACTCAGATTAGTGCCAGCTGGGGCTACAAAACATTTGTCTTCATGAATGTCACTGTTAATTTTTGGGTTACTAGGAGTTCTTTGTATATCAAAAAAGACTGATGTTCAAACTGATTAATTTTGCCAGGCTACTTCATTCATTGATGATCTTCAAACAAAATACCTTTTCTTTCTTGAGAGTTATCAATGTTTCTTTTCTCTTTATATCCTAATTCAGTTGAATAAGAATTTATTAAGTGCTTACTACATACAAGACAATGCAATAGGTTCTAGAGGTACAAAGAAAGAAGAAAAACCTGTCCCGGGCCTCAAGCAGCTTACATTCTATTTGGAGAAGAGGGAAGATAACATGTCAACAAATTAAGTATACAGATGTAAATTTTGTGTATAAACAGCTAAAAGTGTAACAGCTCAGGAAAGACTTCTTGAAGGATATGGCACATAGATAAGTACTGAAGGAAGCTGGAGATTGTGACTCTTGTCACTCCCCTCTCTAGGGTCTGAGTCAAATTATTTGTAGCTGAATACAAATAAAGTCCCAAAGAATATCACTGTAGGCTTTCAGTGTCTTGTCATCTAAGTTGCTCTGAAAGGTGCCTCCCCATTGATCCTTACCAACCCCTGCCTTGTGGTTGAAGGTTAGAGGATTAGTGAATTTCTTCCCAGGCCTGCAGCACAGCCAGATGCTAGCATTCCCAGAACACCTCATCCTTTCGGCTCCAACTCTCATCATCTCCCATTCTATCTAATTTTTGAGATTTGTTTCAGAAGATAAAACATGTTGGCCCTAGGAGGCAGGAGGAATGGAGACTAAGAGAAGAGGAAGCTAGATTCCATGGGATACTGATTGGTTGTACCCTCTTTAAAAGGCATTATCTATAGTTTATCAGCTGTTGTTTGGACAGGATCCAGGAGATGGGCTGAACTGGAATGGGCATAGTACTTGTGGGGAAAAACACAGGCTCTGGGAAATGTGATGCTTTTGTGGAGGAGGATCTAGCTCCGCCAGGTACAGAGTCATAGTAAGGGACTTAGAAGTCATTTGCCCACCTTCCCCTCCAGGTAAATAACCCTAAGCCTCAGTATATAATAATTAAGGAGGTGGACAGTCAGGCAAGACTGTTGAGAGCCAGTTTTGTTTTGAAAAATACAGACTATCCTGTCACTTTCACTGAAGGACAGGCTTTGTGTGACATGTGCAGTGTTGGGCTTCAGGCTCTTACCATAGATACTCCTTTTCCCTGCAGGCATTTGCAGACACCTGAGAAGTTAACCACTTGCCATCAGCAATGAAAGAGAGATTCTCTTCCCAGTCTTTTCCAAAGCATGGGAATATCTCAAAGCCAGAATGCATCTGGTGCTTCCTTGCCAAGTACATTTATTAAGCTGAAATGGGCTAAAGTGGCAGACAGCTTGGTTATTCTAATTAATTAGCTTAAATTCCTTGAACCTTCCCTCCTGCTTCCACTGCACTAGGTGTCTCTGGGACCACTTAGTTCAGGTGGTTAGAGCATTAATAATGAGGTCAAGGGCACTCTTTTCCATGACCCTCTCCCCAGATGGGCATTTTAGGAATAGCTACCATTGTTCAGAAAGGAGCATGAACTGAGGCATGAGAATAGTTCATGTCCTCAAAGCACATGCAATGCTAATGGCCACCTTTACGCAGCCATATAGAGAACCTTGCTAAAGTGTTGACCAACAGGGACCATTTGATACCTGGGGTACCAAGTCATTGCCTATAAGCAATGATCTGAGCAAAGAAAATTATCTTCCCAATTTTTCCCTAAAATGACCATCTTTTAGGTCTTCTCTAGGCCTAGCATAAACTAATGGTATCTAACCTTAGAGATAATTCAGTAGAAGACAGGGGAGAACTTGGCATGAAATGTGAAAAAGACCTAAGGATTATAGCTGGCCATGAGCAGGATATAAGCCATTAGTGTGACACAGCCACTAAAAAGAGAGAATGCAGTCAGGCTAATAAGGCACCCATCTCTATTTCCTGCTATCCTTGGCACTGCCCAGACTGGGCGTGGGGCATGTGCTCAGTTCTGGGCACCACATTTTAAGAGGGATACATTGACAGGCTGGAGCATATCTAGGGATAGAGGAACAGATTGTGAAGAGACTTGAAACCAGATCACACCCAAGTGAGATGAAGGTTTAATTTGGAGAGGAAGACACAGCATCTCTTCTCACATGTCAAAAGGGTGAGCACATCACTAGATAGTCGACTTATCCACTCTGGCGCTCCAGAGCAATGGGTGAAGCTACAGGGAGTAGACTTCAGCTCAGTTGCTGTAAAGAGGGGCATCATGATCAGAGACGCCTGTCAATGGTACTGGCTGGTTTGCAAAACTGGGAATTCTTTGTCACTGGAAGTTCTCAAAGAAAGGAAAGAGGGAAATTGTAAAGGGCATTTCTGTGGATAGGAAAGGGAACTAGATGAACCTTAGTGAGCTTGTAGGGTCCCGGGGCATGTCTATGGAGGTGGCTGGGCCAGGAGTGCCTCTCTGGGACGTGGGCTGCCCAGACCAAGGGTTACCCGATAGGCTGCCTCTGGCCACTTTGTTTCCTTTTGCCCTTTCAGTTCTACCTCTGCAGCCTGGCCCAAGCACTGAAGGGAAGCACCTGTATGCTATATTCCCCTAGTAGAGCACAGGCTCCTTGCGAGCAATAAGAATTTTTAATTTCATCTTTGTTTAAATGACGCTTGAAGCCTTGCACACATTATATGCTTAATAAATGTTTCCTAGATTGTAATGTGATGACTCAATTGATACAAACTTACCTTAGAACAGATTTCGTGAAGACTTGTGGCAATGGCCTTTGCTGGAGTATCACATCGAAATACGTGACATTTCAAAATTCTTGTGTCTTTATCTCTTGCTACATAAGCAAAATCTCTGTGCAAACAAAATTTATCGACAGATTAGAACGTAATTCTTTACCAATGATGCCAATTTTAAGAGTTAATGGAGCAAGCGCCCAGCATGTTTGAGTCATTAGTGAACAGAATGTATGTCTTGGTTAGAAAAAAAAAAAGCATTTTTAACTGGCTCCTTGAAGCAGAGGGACAGCCTGAGGAATCACATTACAAGGAGATTTAGGAATCAAATCATGGCACCTTCCTGCTCGTCAAAGCCACTGAACTTACAACCACTAACAACTGTGAACGAATGAAGACTGAAATTGAAAATAACCCTCTACTTAATATAGGTACAGATAGGATCATTAAATGGAAGAAAGAGACTGGCAAATGAATTTGTATGAATGATGAGACAGACAAGCCAGTGTAGATGAAACAAAGCCACAGCAGTCAGGCCATAAAACTAAGAACCAAGGGAGAAGAGAGTGTCCTTCTAGGATGCTGACTGGAACTCACAGCCCATAGAGGGACACAGAACAAGCACCACAGGCAGAAAGTCTCCCAAAGGACTCCAGCTTGACAAATACTCCTCTTGTTGAAAGATCTCCCAGTCAATGAGGCTTGGCTCAGAGGCCCTGATGAGCACAAGGCTGAAGCTTGGTTTTAGCATCTGCCTTACTAATTACAGCAATGCCAACCAAGCCTCTTCTGTAGGGCAAGAGAATTCTACAATTTGATTTCTGTTACCCAGTCTTCAGTTAAAAGGTCAAAGTTTAATGCTATCTTTTACAGAAGCTAAAAGCTGAGCTATACTTATTTGCTAACCTGATTCCTGACCGATTCCCCTGAATACATCCTTATACCAGGAGACCTACCACAGGCACAATCAGAAGAAAACTTAATTCTATTAGAAAGAAAATAACCTGGCAGCCTTTTTGTGATCTGTAATTAAAAATGACCATGTGGTCATGGCTATAATACAAAAAAAGGGCTATCTTTGAGGTTCTAAGGTTTGCTGCTACTGTTATGTTGGCAACATGGACCTGTTGTCCATGTGGGAACCCAACAGAAACCTCACTGGGAAAATGGTGCATGTGCAGGACAGCAGATTGCATGCAGCATGATCGAGGGTCAGGATGTAAGCTGTGAATAAGCAAGGGCAAACTTCCTGTCACTCTTCCAGGTTTTTCACAAGACTAGGTCAACCTCTTTTAAATGTGAACGTCAGCCCAGTTGTCCCTATTCCAGTCTGGTAAGACTAGCTTCAAAGAGAATCTCAAGTGACTTGTAAGCTGCTCTGAAGTCCTTCTCTTTGCCCTAACAAATCCAGTTCTTATTTTCCCACAAAGGTTCCATTACTATTTGACCTTCCTGAATGTATGCCCTTCCAATGGTTTCCTATATAATAATGATGATAGTAGCAGCTAGCATTTATATAGTTCTCATAGTGTGCCAGGTACTGTGCTAAACACATTCCAAATATTATCTCATTGGATCTTCACAACAACCCTGGGAAGTAGGTGCTATTATTATCCCCATTTTATAGTGGAAGGAAGTGAGGCAAAAAGTGGTCAAGTGACTTGCTCAGGGTCACACAGCTAGTAAATGTCAGATCGGAACTCTGATCCTCCTGAATCCAGCTGTACTTCTGTGCTTTGCATCTAAAACCCTCATAATCTGCTTCATCTCCATCCTTGCTTCTCAAAGATAGACTGGGTTGTTCAGTGTACCAGGAAGAAGCCATCCCTCTCTGCTCATGCTGTTCCTTTGTAAATCCTGCCCAGTCATTCTTTTAAGCCACAATGATTCCAACCTTTAATCGTTTCCCTCACCTACAAACTTCTATAATATTGAACCATGTTTACATAACAATTGGCCAACTGTATCTTGTTTTGCACTGTTTGCTCTAGGTTAGCCCTCTCTAGGAGACAATGATGATTAGGGAAATAATTTCAGACTGAGAATCAAAAGCCCTGGCTACTAACTGTGTGACCTTGGATGAATAATGAAATTTCTTTGGATTTCAATTTTTTATCTGTAAAAGGAAGAGGCCAACAGACTAGGTGACCTATGAATTCACAACAGGTCCCCTCTCAAATCACAAAATTCTCCAACTAAATTATAAATTCTTTAAGGGTAGGGACCATCTTTTGCAGGTCCATCTCCCCAGAGCACTTAATACTGGCCTCAGCACATGGTAGATCCTTAATAAATACTTGTTGTTGGTTATTGATTGGTAGCACTCCAGCATTGGTAGCTTCCCCACTCCTTTGTCATGACCCAACAGCAGCACTCCTCACTCCTACAAGATTTCCCCTGAGATAATGAACATAACAGAGAATTACAGAAACTACAGAATGCTGAAGTGTATGTGTGTGTGTGTATGTCTGTGTAGGGGGCAGGAGGTGGGCACTTCACAAATTATCTGGTCTAACAACTTTATTTTACATATTAGGAGACTGAGGCGCGGGAACATTATATGAATTGGCCAAGGTCTTATAGCCAATTAGTGGCAGAACCAAAATGCAAACCCAGGTCTTTTACTACCAGCTGAAGGCTTCTTCTAGTGGATTAAGATATTCTTAACCTGGGATCCGTGAACTTGGTTTTTTAAGAAAATATTTTGACGACTGCATTTCAATAGACTTGGTTCCTTTTGTAATCTTAGGTACTTAATTTTATGCACTCTGAAAAGGGGTCCATAGGCTTTACCAAATAGCTAAAGGGATCTGTGGGACCAAAAAGGTTAAAGAACCCTGTACTATCCCAGGTGGCTTCAACATTTCCTTCGTATTGGAGGGCAAGGCCACCAGAAGAACAGATGTCATGACCTTCACACTGATGATGGGTTGCATAGTATAAGGAAAGTAAAGGTAAAATTCTTGGTTTTTCTTGCTCATGGTACTCAGCACTATATCCTTATAATACCTGGGACTCACTACTTTGCCCTCCACTTATCTAGAGTATATGAAAATATGACCAGGGCTGGGCTAGACTTTACAAATATATTTTTTTTAATGATTTAATAAAATTGACTATAAACAATATCTGGGGTGGGGAGGCATATTTTACTTGCTTAATTGAATAAACTATTTTTAAGAACTTAGAAATTTAAATATTTGTAATCCAAATAACTCTTGCTAATTCCATTGACATTGGGAATTTCCAGTGTGAAAACTCCTTGTAGCTCAATTCTTCTGCCACAATGAGCGAGAGCACTGAAAAGTCAGATGATTTGTGAATGGTCATGAGGCTGGTATGTGCCAGAGCCAGACCATCTGGATTCCATTAGCCCAGCCTTCTATGACATGCTATCTCTCCTTTTATTAATTATATTTATGGTGCTAGCAGTAATCTTTCACAAACGTAGGCCTGGGGTGGGAGAGATTGCGCTTGAAAATATTGTTATCTTCTAGTGATGTAACAAGTATTTACTGGACAACTATAAAACTAGCACAGGCAAAACACTGTGTTAGGTGGGGGTTCGGAGATGACCCTGTCCTGAGTCATATCTTCTCTTGACGTTGACATTTACTCTACAGAAGGCTATCTAATTTCTAACAAAACTCGAATGTTTCCTGTTTGGAGAAACAGAAAAGATGCAAAGTTTCCATTACATTTTCCTCACCATCACTACTGGCAAGCTTACAAATGCAATAATAGCAAAGTTACACAACTGAGGACAAAATTTCTTGGAACGGTATCTGTTCAATAATCAATAGATCAAAGCTTTCATGGCTTAACTTTGTGCCCTTCATTTTCACATATGGCATCCCTTTGGAGTAATTTCTTTTATTGATCTTAATTTTTCTCTTCCTCAGGGAAACATGATTAATGTTTAAAATATAACCATCTGGAACTTGCCCCTTTCAAATAAAATTCAGCAGTCACATGCTTCATTTGGGGAGAGTTTGACAAAATTTCAGTCTCCATTTTCTATATTTCCTCCCAGGTGAAAGGAAAATACATTGGGAAGGCTAAAACTGCTCTATTGGCTTTAAAATAGCGAGGGAGTCTATGTATCTCAGGGATTTAACTCCCTCAACAAGAAAACTGGTTTTCTCTTTCTCTGTTACCTTGAACATTAAAACATTTGCGTGCATTTATTAATTTCACCCAGACAGAAAACTGAGCTACTACCTAACATAGTTGCAAACCCAGAATATATGAATTTGCACAAAGATAGACAGGTCACAAGTGTGAATTTCCAAAATTTAGAGTAGTTTGACTGGCTTCCTCTGAGAGTGTGAAAACATATGGCTGATCCCAAACAATTATTATTCAGAACAGAATCCAAAAAACTCTCAACTGAATTTCTTAAAATAAGGACTGGATTTTTACCATTTACCTTTGCATGAAATTGTTCTTTGGCTCTAGATTTGTGTTCTTTATCATTAAACAGCAAGAATAATTAGTAATAGATTGTAAACTAGAGGGGCAGGTTTAAATTTGTTAAATATTTTGATTAAATCAGTATTATATTATTAAGAGATTTCAGAGAAGCATTTAAGAGGAATTTGTTATTTTCTTTAAAGTGTCTTACATTTTAGGAAGGATTAAAAACAAATAGCTAAAACCAATTTCTCTTAAATTCCTCCCCCTGCCCAATGGTCACTCAATCATGCAGAATAAACAGGAAAAAACCCACTTTTAAAAAAAAAGCATGCATAGTGAACCAAAATAAGTTCCCACATTAGCCATATTTAATAAATGTATGTCTTATTCTTCTTATTGAGACCATCACCTCTTTTATCATCTATCCTTTGGATTATAGTAAGTCATCATGTTCAATTAGATTTTTAAAAACTATTCATTTTTACACCATTGTCATGATTGTATAAAGTGTTCTCCTGGACCTGCTTACTTCACTCTGCATTAGTGCATGCAAATCACCCCAGGTTTCTCTGAAACAGCCCTCACCTCACCCTCCCTTTTTTAAAAAATCATTTCTTACTGCACAAATGTATTCCATTACATTCATATACTACATTTTCTCTAGCCATTTCCCCAATTAATGGGTTCTCACATTCGTTTCTAGTTCTTTGCCACCCCAAAAAGAGCTACTGTAAATGATTTTGTATGAATGCGGTCCTTTCCCTCTTCTTTGATCTCTTTGGGGGACAGGTCTGGTAGTGGTATTGCTGGGCCAAAAAATCCTCAGAAATTAGTAATTGAAATTAGAATAGAAATTAGAAATTGGCGTGATTCCAAATTGCTTTCCAGAATGACTGGACCAATTCACAGCTCTATCAGCAGTGGATTAATGTGCTGAGGACCACTTTTCAGTTTTACTCCAAGAGACTTACTCTATGACTAGACCAACAGCTATGTTACAAAATGTGATGAGGCCTCTATGGCTTCCTTCTCTAGGTCTCCATATTGCAGACTCTCATCCATTTGTTTCCTAAAATCAATGAAAAGTTAATGTGTTTTCTTCATAAACAACAAAAGGGGCTCTGATCACTGAATTTTCTATTTCTATTCATTAAATCACATCTAGAGTTGATTTGGTTCATTTGTCTTAACTATTATTTGTCCCTCCTTATCTTTGTGCTTTTGTGTTCTATTCTCACAGCCTTCCTAACAGTTCTTCTCTCAAAGGAGGTCTTTTTTGTTCTCTTTGTGGAAATCAGTACTGGCCAAAGCACAGATGAAATATTTCCATGCAAACTTGTAACCAAGGGGCTTCAGTCTCATAGCCCTCTTACCTATTAGGACTCCCAAACTGGGAATTTTGACTCCAGCTAAAAATGGTCATAACAGAACTGTCTGCCCACAGTGCCTGGCAATATTTGTTGCTCATTCGTTTCAGTCATGTCCAACTCTTTGTGACCTCATTTGGGTTGGGTTTTTTGAGGCAAAGATACTGGAATGGTTTATTATTTCCTTTTCCAGTCTGGTAATAGTAGGCACTTATTAAATACTTACTGATTAAAGTAATAAATTTCAGTCATTATACACATCTTTCCTCAACTAGTCTGTTACTCAATCCAACCTATACAACAAGCCATCACATCTCTATTGCAAATGAGATAATAATTGTGAAAATACATTTAGCATAGGGCTGGCACATAGTAGGCATTAAATAAATGCTTATTCCTTTCCCCTTCTCTTTCCTTCCTAATAATCCAAACCTTAAACCAAGTCTTGGTCCTATTCCTTCTAATTTATTGAAATTAGCATGTCTCTTTCATAATGTATGTTTTCTCAAGGTGTTACTTTGAAAACAATGAATAGCACCCTGAAATTTTGTATACACATTACAGCTAAAGGGGGTCTTTTATGTATTGGTTCTCTGTCTTTTGCCTGAGTTTCAAGATCAGAAACCTTTTCAAAGAACACTGGAACTGATATAGGTATGTAATATAAACAAACTTTAATTTATGAATTTCTGTGGTCCATTTCCATAATTATGAACCATTTGAACTGAATGAGATCTTAGAGATCATCTAATCAATGCAATAATCTAGTCCAATAATATAATCCAACATAATTTTACATAAAAGGAATTTAAGACTCTAGAAAAGTTGTCACTTGCATAGGAAATGAGCAAATAGAACTGCAAATAAACTCTATTTGCTCCAAAATTCCAATCCAGCATTCTTTCCACCACATGTTGCCTCTGAAAGAATAGGAACATTTTAGAGGGTGTTATTTCTAACCCTTGATCAACTTATCTTTTAAAACCACTTTAGTAATTCTACATCTTACTTTTCTTCCCTAAACAGACTGCTATAAGAATAAAACTTTCCTTGGGTGTCTTCCTTGCCCATCACAATCTTCTGCCCACAGATGGCTCTGCTGTCCATGGTGCTGTTGCCCAAAGCCAGGTTTCCTCAAAAGCAGGGTGGAAAGTGATTCTCATATCATTTCTCTAAACAAAGCCCAGTCATATAAAAATGACTTAATAGGGCATTGAATTCTTCAGGTGTTTTGAAAGCAATTAACTCCTCTACCTCACTGGTAAAGTTAAAGCCAGCATGTGACGCAATTCCTCCTTGTAATTGCTGAAATTGCTTTCCACAGAAAGTAGGGAACAAGATGGGGAATTAGGAAGACTCTATAGTTCACTAAGATTGGAAGAAGTATTTTATTAAAGAAAAAAAAATCACATTTTATTTATTTATTTATTCTTTTGCTTTTTGGAAAGAGGAAGGTAGGGCAATTGGGGTTAAGTGACTTGCCCAAGGTCACATGGCTAGTTTTCTATTAAGTGTCTGAGGCCAGATTTGACCTCAGGTCCTCCTGACTCCAGGGCTGGTGCTCTATTCACTGCACCACCTAGCCTCCCCCTTCCCCCCCAAAATATTACATTTTAAAAGATCAAATTCAGGGAACTTCTCTCCATCCCCTATGGTCCTTATCCTTCCTACAGCCTTGGCTGAGGTCTGTTGTTTGCTCAAAGGAAGTATTAATCTGAAATAGAGATGGTAGAGGGCAATTTAAAAAGCAATAGAGCACATGGTCCCTGCCTTAAGTAACTCACACCGTAGGCAAGGAAAAGAGAAGTTATACAGCAGGAGAAGAGACTTAAAAACACCTTCAACAGACACATGCACGTATGAGTGTGGATAAGGGTAGCAGTAATAAGTATGGGGGGGGGGTGCAGTACATCTAGCAAGAAAACATCCAGCAATGGGTAGGAACAAAGTAAGGAAGTAATCTTGAAGATTACTCCCTCTATTGTCCCCATTCTCTCTCCTGTCTTCAACGTCTCCCTTTCTAGTTGCCCCTTCCTTACTGCCTGTGAACACGCCCATGTTTTCCTCATCCTCAAAAAACCCCTACTTGACTCCTCCAACCCCATTAGCTACTGTCCATGTCTCTCTTCTCTTTTGTGGTTTATCTCCTTGAGAAGGCCATCTACAATCAACGCTTTCACTTACTTTCCCCTCACCTCTTCGTAGACTGTCTTCTCTACAATTTGACTTTTGAGCTTATCATTCAGCCAAAACTGCTCTCTCCAAAGTTGCCAATGATCTAATTGTAAAATCTAGTGAACTTTTAAAAATTCTCATCCTTCTTGACCTCTCTACGGCCTCTGACCCTGTCAATTACTCTCTTCTCCTTAATACTCTCCTTTCTGTAGGTTTCTATGACACTACTCTCTATCTTGGTTCTCCCTTTACTTGTAAGATTGCTTTTGCTCACTGGTCTTATTTGCTGGATTTTTCTCTAGGTCAAACCCACTGAAGGGGGGTATCCCTCTGGGCTCTCTTCTTGGCTCTCTCTCATTCTCTTTTATCTTATTTTGCTTAGTGGTCTCATCAGCTCCTATGGATTCAATCATCACCTCTATGCTTAGAGCTACTTATCTAGTGCCAACCTCTCTTCTAAAACTAGCGTCACATCTCCAGCTGCCCCCTTAGACAGGTCAGACTTGATGTCACATGAGACATCTGAAAGTCAGAATGTCCCACACTGAACTTATTATCTTTCCTCCCAAGCCTTCTCCTCTTCTGAACTTCCCTATTGCTGTCAAGGGCACCACCATCCTCCTAATCACCGAGGTCTGAAACCTTGGTGCCATTCCTCTTTACTTTCTCTCACTCCCATATCTAATACATTATTAAGTTGTCTTGATTTTTTCCTGCCTAACATCTTTTGTAATCCTAACATGCCTAACATTAGTCTTCAACTTTTAAATCACATCAAACAGAGGAAATGAGCAGTAAGTGGTTATATACAAAGAGGAATGGAAAGAAGAAAGGAAACAAGCATTTATTAAATGCCAACCATGTACCAGGCACTATGCTTTACACATCTAATTTAATCTTCATAACAAACTCAGGAAGTAGATGTCATTATAATATCCCCATTTTAAATATAAGGAAACTGAGGCAGACAGATGTTAGTGACTTGCTTAGGGTCACAGAGCTAGTGAGTGGGGCATGATTGGAATGCAGCATTTCCTTACCCTGGGTCCAGCACTCTATTCGCTGTGCCACTTAGCAATAGAAAGGAAGCCAGTAGCTAACAAACGAACTATCCTCTTTCTAGAAAGTGGTAGAGTAGAAGCCTGAGGGCAGCCACCTTTTTCAGTTTTTTGCACTTTTATCCTTCACCCACAGCACAATGTCTGCAACATAGTAGGCTTTGAGAAAAAGCTTGCTGAGTGACTGAAAACTAGGACATTTAAAAATACTCAGTTTTATCAAAGTTCAACTTAGATATGGGAAGTGACCACTTTATAACTGTAAACCGTGTGCTGCTGTGGCAATTTTACTCAAAGTTCATCCCACAGTGTGATCTGAAGAGGGACTAGAAGCAAAAGGCTTGTTTGGGCCCGAGTCTTTCATATGATTGTAATTCATAACTGTACCTGGTTAGCCTGAAGACTATAGGGCCTGCTAAAGCACTGTTGAGGAGCCAGGGTAGATTTAGCCAAACAGGAAAACATAGGAATGCAATGTGATCACTGCATTTCTGATCTTTGTGTCCTACAACTCCACCCTTCCCCATCTCCCCATCACTTAACAAAATGTAAGCAAAGTATACAAGGGAGAAGGGGAGGAACCCCTAATTAAGGCAAATGTAATGATCTCTCTGAAATGCTGTATGTCAGGAATAGGAATAAAAATGAAGCTAACTTATTTGGACAGAAACTAGGGTCTCTGTGCAGATACAGCACCAAAGCTAGGTAGTAATGAGCCCATATGGGTATATGCTTATGAGAAATGAACATGCACCTCAGAGAGCAACTCTGTTTTGTACCATGAATGCAACGAATGCAACTGGAGTAAGCAATTTCCATCCCTCCCCCAGCACTGTACTGCTTGCTCCTCCTCTTCTTTGTAAAAATTTCTGCCAACAGCAGGGGTAGAAATTTTATTCTCCAACATTTGGCTCCCACCTTCACCAAACACATAAGACTTTCTTTGTTTTCTTCTTGTTTTTAAAAATCTTATCCCACAGAATGCATGACAAATCTACACTTCAACAATTCTCAAAGTTCAGTTTTCTGTTCTATGGTTTCACAATTGTGTTTTCTTGTCTGCAAGCCCAGGAAAGGGACCATGGCTTTAGAGGGTGAGAGGGGGCCCAGTGGAGTCATCTTGGTAAATATATATTATGCTAAGTAAGTTCCCCTCAAAGCATTTTCACTGTATGAAATATGTAAATTGAAGATTAAAGATTCTACCACCTGGAAATACTCAAGGAGGCTCAGGTGGGAGGAAAGAGCAAGTGTGGTGATTCGGTGCCAACTTTGCCCTAATTAGAACAATTAAACAAAGCTAAGTCACTGAATGTACACTTGCTAGCCTGACCATCGAGTCTGAACTGAGCCTGTCATCTTGGACTTAAGAAACTTCTGCTCCTGGGACCAAGAAAGTGGTATTAAGTTGTTCGGTAAGAATTAGCAGGAGCTGCCACCTCACCTCCCTAGGCTAGAGCTCCTTTAAGAATTAATTAAAAAGCAGTCAAGTTTGCAAACTTTCCTCCTTTCCAGAGCTGTTACAAGTCTATGCCTTCACCTTTCAGTCCTATCAGAACTACAGAGCTTTAAAATTCAGAGCAAAGGATGCTGGGCAGAGGGATGATAGGACAGGGCAATGACTCATTCTAGGATAGCTGCTGTACAGGCAAGCTCAGTTTTCAATCATACAAAGAAAAATCTCATGATCTTATGTGTGATCAACTATAAAGCAGAGGAAAGAAAGTAACCTGGATGAATCTGATTAAACTAAGAAATAAATCTGATCATCCTCATTCTTCTCTTCACCCCTACTGAGAAAAAGGAGGGGGCAGAGGGGCGGAAGTGAGGGAGGGAGAGGGAGAAAGGGAAAGGGAGAGGGAGAGAGAGAGAGAGAGAGAGAGAGAGAGGAGAAAGAGGGGAGAGAGGAGGGGGAGGGAGACAGAGAGAGATCCCATTTTTTCAACAAATAGTCTTATCAGGAGTCAGTAAACTACTGCCTGTTTTTAGTGTGACCTAAGACTGGTTTTTGAAATATGTAAATAAAGTTTTATTCTATTTAAAAATGTAAAAACCATTCTTCACTTTCTGATGTACAAAAACAGGTAGCCAGATTTGGCCCTTGGCCTAGAGCAAAGTTTGCAGTAATTCTCAGATCTCTCTAGATTCTAAATGGTACAAAAGAGGCTGATGTACAGCACAGCCCAAGGGGCTGGCTAATATTCAATGCCACATGAAATATTCACTTGCTTGTAAACATATCAGTGACTTTAAAGAAAACTAAACTTTTCATATCAGAAGGAAAGGGAGAAAATTAGAGGGAAAAGAGGGGGAAGAGGGAAAAATGAGTGAAGGATGGAAAGAAAGGGGGGAAGCTGAAAGGGAAAAGGAATGGGGAAGAGGAAGAGCAAAGGAACAAAGGAGAAAAGGGCAATGGGAGAGGAAAAGGGGAAGGAGGATCAGGGAGAAAGAATTTTCAAATCCTTTGCTTTAGACTATCTGATCCAAACTCATGGATAATGAAGGGCTGAGTGACGGAGTCTATGGCCAGTACTGCCTCAGTTTGAATTCTGATCCCAGAGGATTTACTTACTGTCTGAAGTATTAACTATAATATTTCAAGCAAGAAATGTTTTGCTACATGACAGGGTACGCTGCCTAAGCATTTCCACCATGTTTGTTCACTAACATGTTAACTGGATGCTCCTTGTCATTAGCATGAATTAGCAAGTTCCTCTACACGCTCAGTCATTCAGTACAGCCCTGCCAAATAGGCTGAAATACTATAGAGAATGAGGACCCTCCGAAGCATTGATTTCCATCTTCTGGTTAACAATGGGGCACATACAAGGACAGCTTGGGAAGAAAACCAACAATGTCCTGCTTTTAGGAGACAAAGATGATTGTGATCATGGCGTGACTTTATGGAGAAAGCAAGTGAGCGTTGCCAGACAAATAAACACTGAGGATGAAAAAAAAAGAATATCATTTACCTCTCTCTGAATCCAGGACAGCATGAAGGAACAGAGCAAAAACAGAAGATTAGCATTCACGTTCACAGGGAGGGCAGGCTTTGGCACACAATGAAATAGCATTTCCCACCCAGTCTTTGTCACCCACCTAATTACCACAAGCATACTCCTTTTCAGTAGTTATTTCAGCTGAACTCAATCACACCTAAGTGTGTATTTTGGGCATGTACAACCAAGCCAAGAGAGATCAGCTAAATTTACCAGGCAGCATACCAACATGGGAAAGTAATCCAGCTTAAAATATCATGGACAAGCAGGGGACAAATCTTGCAGTAAACATTCACATACTGAATAAACACCTCCATTCTTCTTATTTCCCCTTCCCTCAAAAAAAAAAGTCAGCTGATATTTTAAAGGAGCTTGTGAGATGTTAACAATAATGTAGTAATAAAAATAATAGCTAACATTTTTATGGTACCCATTATGTGCCAGGCACAATGCTAAATGTTTACACATATTTTCTCATTGGATCTGTACAACAACCCTGAAGGTAGGTAACATTATTATTCCCATTTTACAGGTGAAGAAACTGAGGCAAACAGAGGTTAAGTAACTTGTCTAAGGTCACACAATTCAGGATGGATTTAAATTCCAGTTCTTCCTGACTCCAGGCTCAGAACTCTACCCACTGTACCACCAAGCTGTCACCAGAAGCTGAAATGGTTTTATGACCATTTCAGACAATAAACATGGATATTCCCTTTATGTCTATTTTTCATTGTCTTTGCTGGTGGATTGTGCTTTCGCACATGTAAAGAAAAAGTCCATAGTGACATTCTCGGAATGAGGTGTTGGGGACAAAGCAGAGTTAGACAAAATCATGGAGAGATAGGAAGAGAAGAGATGAGGCTTAGAAGAGGTAGAGAGGGTGGGAGAGAACTTCAACAGGAGACCAACAGGGGAACCAAAATCTACTGGGCAAGGAGACGGGAAGTGGTAAAGTTGGAGGGAAAGAAAGAGCAATAATGGTGTTGGTACAGTATCCCCCTGGCCTTAGCCAAGTCTTGAGTTTAACTGCCAGGACTACACCAGAGACTCACCGTTAACCCTGAGCCCTGGGAAAGGGCTTTTAACCCACCAGCCTATAATAAAGAAAATATTAGTCTGTTCTTGTCAGCCACTGAACAAAGTCTAACAATGGACATCAAAAGTATGTCATACAAATGCATTATACAGAGAGTCACTAAGAAGACAGGCAAACACCATCAAAACAAAAACAAGAAAGGAAAAGGCAAAGTCTTCTATACCAAACTCACCCTTCAGAGTGCGTGCACTCTTGGCTACCATGCTAGCATGCTGAGCTCTAAACAGGGTGCATTAAGACAGAAGGCCAATATTAGCCCATCATAATCCTGGTTCCACAGATCATCCTTAAACGAGTGTTAACTGTAACAAGCACTGGGAGAGATCCCTGAATAGGCCCTCCTCTATAATGGGTTGTTGTGTTTTTAACTTGGTGTCTGTGAACTTTAAAAATATATATTTTGATAATGATATTTCAAAAAATATTTCCTTAATAATCCTACGTATTTTATTTTCTGCATTTAAAAATATGATTCTGAGGAACACAGATTTCATCAGACTACCAAAGGGGGCCATGATACCCAAACCATGAAAGACCCAGGCTCTATGGGGTTTGTTGGTGAGCATGTTGGCTCTCTGCCTCTAGGGGACAGTTTGTGGGAGAAGGCAGCTCAGTGGGTAAAAAGCATTTAAAATTTAAGAGCCTAAATTACGGTTCTGATACCTGCTAACTGGGGGATTGTGGGCAATTGCTCTTGATTTCAGTTTCTTCATCACAGGTATACAAATATTTATACTGTTAAATATCTATTAAGGCCATTATAAGGAAAGTACTTTAAAGCCCCATGTAAATGAGATGTTACTGTTGTTATTAATGCCAGCATATCCAGCAATTTCACTAACCCACCAAACTGTCTGTTCCCTTGCCTTAATGGCCAATTTATTATAGATTCCTGTCTTTCAACAAGCAGAAGAGAACTGGCTGGGGCATCTTGCTGGGCATACAGTGAAAGCTGTTTTCATAGGATCATAGCTTTAGGGCTGGTTGGGTACCTTTGAGGCTACCCAGTCCAGCCCCCACTGTTTTGCAGTTGAGCAAACCAAAGCCCAGAGAAGTTAAGTGACTTGTACAGTCACTTAACCCAGCAGGCCCTGGAGCCAGGTCTGTCTGATTTCAAGTCCATTGCCCTATCTGTTCCACATGGTCCCCTCTAATGACGTCGTCCAGGGGGTTGGGGCCTCATCTCCCACTCTCTGCTATCAGCATGGCTGGAGCTGAACAGATGGTGACTAGGGCTGAGGCAGTGGTGTAGAAGAAGGCCAGCAAAGTGCTTTTGTTTCTAAGTTCTGAAAGGGTTCATCACCAACAGCTGTCACCTCCCACAGGGAGAGTACCTTGGAAGAGCTGTTGGATGTCCTGGGGCTCATTGGCTTATAAATAATCCTCTTAGTGAGCTTTGGTAGTGGCTACCTCTCCATTTAACACTTAATTACATAAGTCTTGCATTGTACTCCCATCTTCCCAGGCAATAGTCTCTCCATAGTGTGCCTATTATTCCCCAACTAGACAGTCACCCTCTCAGGATTCTGGATAGAGGCTCACTTTTTCATCATCTAGGGTCATGGATTAAGTGCTGGGGGAGAGGGGACAGTGAAGACAAGGTAAGAAGAAAAAGATAAACTTGAGACGCTAGAGCAGGAGTTCTTCAATCTTTCTTTTATGCATGCCATAGACCCCCTTGACAGTCTGGTGTAGCTTACGGATCCCTTCTCAGAATCATGTTTTTCAAATGCATAGAATGAAAGACACTGAATTACAAAGATAACCAATTATGTTGAAATATACTTATCAGAATTAAAAAAAAAAAGTTCATGGACCCCAGGTTAAGAACCCCTGAATGAGAGGTTATCTAGGCCAATCACTTCCTTTTACAGATGAGGACAGTCCAGAGAAGAGAAGAGATTGGCTCAAGGTAACAGAGATACTAGGTGGCAGAACTGAGATCTGAGCCACATCCTCTGACTTCAAAGTCAGAATTTTTTCCTACTATTCCATGTTGCTTCCATTAGCCTAGAGCAAATTCAGGAGTCATTATGAAACAACCTAAAGGGGTAAAGGCAGGGCCTTCAGGGTCTGGAGAGCACTAGAATGTCTGGTTAAAACTAGGACACATCCCTCATCATGAATGAGAATGTTGAAATTTGATCTCATCAAACCAGCCCCAAAAAAGGAAGTAGAAAGGATCTTGGTATTAACTTCCATTCAAGATGACCCTGAGATATTGCTTGGACTGTGTGACTGTTTGGACTGTGTGACTGATACAGATTCTTTTGCTTAGACTGTGGAAAACATCTTCCATGTTCCTTTCACTTTATAGGGAAAAAACAGTATTGATGAGTATTTTAAATTAGATCAAGTACAAATTCAATGATATAAACAAAACTGATATATAAGTAAGATCTTTTTCAGAAGGCAGACATTGAAAAAGAAAAACAAGAAGCTTCCAATACTCTTAAATGCCAAACTTATCTGGGGAGATTCTCTTTGATTAAAGGTGACACTTGATTTCAATGCCCCAGAGAAAGCTTGCCATTAATAAAGATTTCTCCAAGTGATATTCAAAATATCATTCAGAGCATAAGAATCACAACTGCGTTGCATAATTAACTCCCCATGTATACCTACCAGAGAAATTCCTCAACTCAAACTTGTCCTCTGCAAATGCTGAGACTAGAGGAAGTTAAATTTAGAGCTAAACATATTCTTATTTTTCCTTTGCTACGTAAGAATCTAAGTATGAAAAATTAAAGCAACTGAAGCTATACTAAGCTGAATAACTCATGATTGTCTCATCAGTCTGTTCCTGGTAGCTGCTTGGAATGTAATGCATATATGTAATTTGCAGTGTTTCCACTGAAAAAAAGCCAATCCCCTTACCTGAAAGTAGAGAAATGTTTGGCATTTGTTATTGTATATCCAAATAAGAAATTTCTCATAAAAACATCAGGATGACAATGACCTTCATCAGCCAACTGGGAACAAAGAAAGCAAATGCCCTGTCCTTCCACTCCATCTGAGGCTCCAATCTTCCAACTACCTGCTGTGAGAGTCCCAGCCAAAGCTTTCCACCCCTGGCTGCACGTATGTACAGACTTGATCTCTTTGTCTCACAACTCTTTGTGAATGCTTCTCTGGATCACAGCGGACTTCTTTGCTGACAACCTCTTGGAGTGCTGAGCCTGGTCACAGCTAACTTGTGTGTTGTCACTGTCTATCAGAGTTCAAAGGAACCTCAGAAGTCTGTACCTGAACAAGAATCACCCTCCCCCCTCAACCCCTCACAGGCCCTCCAGTGAAGACTCAGATCCACCTTTGTCTGATGACACCTCCAGGGACCTGGAACCCATGGCTTCCCAACGGAGGTGCATTCCACTTTTGGATAGCTCCAATTGGTAGGGAATTTTTCCCAACATCAAGTCCAAAGTAGCCTCTTTGCAACTTTAATCCATTATTTTTAGTTCTACTTTTTGGAGCTCCAAGAAAATTATGTCTACAGACAGAAAGAACTTAGCCCAGCACCACACATGCTCAAAAAGTGCTAATAACAATGATGATGAAAATGACACCGGGGGAAACATGAAATCCATAAGCTAGGTCTTCTTAACCTGGTGTTTGTGAACTTCAAAAAGATGTTGTGGGGGTGGCTAGGTGGTGCAGTGAGTGGAGCACCAGCCTTGGAGTCAGGAGGACCTGGGGTCAGATCCAGCCTGAGACACTTTTCACACACACACACACACACACACACACACACACACACACACACACACACACACACACACACTTACGCTAGTCATGTGACCTTGGGCAAGTCACTTAACCCCAACTGCCCTACCCTCCCCCCTCCAAAAAGCAAAAAAAAAAAAAAAAGATGTTGTGGGGGTGGCTAGGTGGTGCAGTGAGTAGAGCACCAGGAGGACCTGAGTTCAAATCCAGCCTCAGACACTTGACACAAAAACTATCCGTGTGACTTCGGGCAAGTCACTTAACCCCAATTGCCCTCCAAAAAACAACAACAACAAAAAAACACCCAGATGTTGTGATAACTGTACTTGGATAGAATTGGTTTCCTTTGTAATCATATGCATTTTAATTTACCCACTGAACATGATTCTGAGAAGAGGTCTGTGAGTTCCTCCACAATGCCAAAGTGGTCTCTGACCAGACAAAGGCTGGGAATACCTATTATAAACTACTACTCTTCCTAGTGCTTTCATATATAAAGAGAATTTCTCACCATGACTAGGAAGAGTCCAGGATGGATAGTTATGGATTGTGATTGGTCCTAAAGAAGCACTGGGGGTCTCAGGTGGAAAAAGTTTAAGAAGGCCTGTTTTAAGGCAGTATGTAAGCATGTCACTGAGTGAGAAGCAGAGGACAGAACCCTTAATATGTCACCTTACACTTTTCCAGGCACTGTCCTAGACATTACATCATGCTGTGTGGGGGAACAAGTTAGTACACCGTGCCCAAACAATGGGAATTATAAGTAAAACAAAAACCAGTGAGAAACAAAAGATGTAAAACTAAGTTGGGCACAGCTATTTGTGGCTGGGTCTCTATACAGAGGACTTTGTCACAGAGCTTTCTGAGAAGACAGGACAGCAGCACAGTCTGCTGGGACAGAGAGAAGGGCATTATAAAGCTACCAGGAACCAGAGTGTCTGAGAGGAATGGGATTTACAGAGGTTTCAGCTTTCAATTACTCCAAATTAGAAAGCTGTTGTTCTGGTTATTAAAGATGAAAGAAAGCACACATTTCTTATCTAATTCTCAAGGGGTGTGTTTAAACTTCTAGTCAAGGAAAAGGAAGGAAAAATTGGTAAAAATAAGCTCTCCTTGTGAAATTGTGAAAGCAGAGATGTGAAAAAAAAACACTTAATACCAAATAAGCTTGTATGGATAGTTCTTGCTTTACTGATTAAACAAATTTGACTTTACATAAAAAATTCTGAAAAAAAATCCACCTTCCAAAAAAACCCCATCTATAATAATTTTAATGTACAGTACTATGCTCTCCCTCTACTCCTGCCTCTCAGTTCAGCACTCTGTGGCCTCCTACCAAAAAACAAACAAACAAAAATCCTTTAAAAAAACAAAACCCTCCAAGTGAAAGCAGAATGGACATGTGGAGCCACTGTTGCTGCCAGATCAGGGCTTGGTTTGAGACTTCAGGTGCCAAGAGAGGAGAGCTTTGCCCCACTCTGCCCACCCACCAACATGTCTGGCTCAGGGTACCTGTGTTCCATTGGTCAGCACTTGGCACTGGATGTCTGTCCCTCGTCCCCATGTGACATCCTTCCTCTCCTTTCTGTGTCCAGTCCCCAGATGCTTGCCTCCCCCACCCCCATGTTCTTATCTGTTCCAGCCAGGCCCCCAAGTCACTGTAGCCCCCACGTTTCTTCCTTCGACTTTTGCTTCTCTGTCCCCATCACCCACATATCCTTGAACTACATGCTGGCCCCCTTCCTCCTTCCTCACATCCATGGGCAAATTCACATTACGTAGAGATCTGCAGAATGGTCCATTTATGTAAAGAGAGAACTGTCTGTAATTCACAAAGGAACAGGAGCTTGAGATGTTGAAGACTGTTATACAAAGAAGGTTTGAGATACCTAGCAAGGCATGTTGGACATGCTGCCAAGGAACGTCCCTAAGACAAAGCTTAAGAAAGTTCAGCAATTAAAGTGAACCAAGACAGCATGTTTAATTCTTGGGGGATTTATTCTGAATTCCACTTTCATTCATTTATTCCTCCTTCATGCTTTCTCTCAGATGTTGAGTCTATTATTACATGGTCAACTGAGATGTGTTTAGGATCCTTGATACAAATAACCTTAAATGATCAGAAATCCTCAAATCATTTCTATTTGGCTTCCTTCTTTCTTTCCTCCCCCCTCCCTCCTTCCTTTCTTCCTTCCTTCTTTCTTTCCTTCCTCTCTTTTTTCTTCTTCCTTCCTTCTTTCTTCCCTTCTTCCTTCTTTCTTTCCTTCCTTCCTTTTCTTCTTCCTTCCTTCCAGTACTTATATTTGAGTACAAGAGCGACTGATATTCTATGAATTCTTAATACTTCAAGGAATTATGAATCCGTGCTATCAACGTTCAATATAGGAAACATGAACATCTCCCAGCTCCCCTGTGTCATTACCCTACTCAGCAGCACAGGGTCAAACACACAAAGCTGGCCTCTGTAGCCAGGAAGACTGGGTTCAAGCCCTGCTTCTGTCATGTCTAGGCTGTGTGACCCTGTGCAAGTCATGCAATCTTTCTGTGCTCTAAACAACTCACAGACTATAACTGGCAGAAACGTGCATCTGAAGAGGTTTTCCTTATCTGGGAGTTCCTTGCATGAGCAAAATGATCAGTATGGTTCCTATTTTTACCCCTACTCACAATTCTTCCCTACTCCCCATTCTACTCAGCAAATTCAATTAGATCACAAACCCCTTGTCTGAGCTAAATGCACAAACGTGTTCTCTCAAGCTCAGTATATCAACTGTCTTTTGGTTTGGAGGTAATAATGATATCACAGTATCTCTGAGTGAAATGGAACCTTAAAGTTATAAGGAACCACTTGTGACTGAACAACTGAACATTCTACACCAAGTTGAAAAGTGGACATATATATAGTCTTTGCTTGAACACATTAAGTGAGCCAGGGAATTACCAGTATCATTTCACACCTCTTCTTGTTTGGCAGTAAATTAGACAGTTGTTAGGGGCTGGAACAAACAGCCTTTTGCCTAAACAATCTTACTGAGTGAAAAACTGTGTTTAAATACTATAATAGACATAGAATACTAGAAAACCATTTGGTTATAACAGGAACTCGAAAGCATGTTCCATTTTGGATAAATAAGAGTTGACTATATTTTTTCTCTTTGACTATATTACAGGATTTGCCATGGCACTGTAAAATGATTTTTTGTTATCATGTGATCTGAAACAATACTTGCAGAACATAATTCCTTTCTTTGGACAGCAACTGAGCTCAGTGTACGTTATTAATCTCTCGAGACTCTATTTGAAAGCAGTGCAAATCTATGCTTCCCCGATTGTCTCTATGGTAAACAACACTAACTTCTCCTGGGCTTTAAGTTGATGCCTTTTTCAAAACATTTATCAAAGTGAAAAACAGCTTTTTGCCTCAAGAAAAATGCTCTATAAATTCCTTCAGTATGCAGATCGATAACATGATTGACTTCTGAGGTAATCTTCCTGACTTCCACCCTAAGAGAAATCAACTTTTTGCTCACCACTTTAGGATGTCTGAATGCAATAATTTGTATGGTGAGAGTATCTAATAAAAAAAAAAGCCTCATCATAACATACACACCAAAGAATGGGGTTAAAAGTTGCTATGATGTCAAAGGACTTAGTCTCTGGCCTTACTTTGAATAAACATGGAACCTTCCTGTTCAGCAAGTCTACTTTTTTCTAGTCATTCTCCTTCCATATCATCTTTTTCCCCCCCTGAGGGGGCAAGGCAGGGCAACTGAGGTTAAGTGATTTGTCTAAGGTCACATGGCTAGTAAATGTTAAATGTCTGAGGTCAAATTTGAACTCAGGTCCTCCTGACACCAGGGCCAGTGCCCTATTCACCGTGCCACCTAGCTGCCCCTCCTTCCATATCATCTTAAAGAAATAAATGAAAATAAATGCTGAGGGTTTAAGCTTTCATCTAGAGAACTGAAAGGAAAACTCAGTAGAAGGGAGTCACAAGTCTAATATGTGCCTAATAGATTCTTGGAGTTCAGTTTCTGAGAATCTTCCCAGGTTTTCTGGAAGATGACTAGATAGCTTGAAGAAAGTGGACTTAGCTAAAATTTGCAGCCAAGCACAGGTGAAGAATTTCTTGCTCCAAGTGTTCTGCCTTAACAAAACAAAAACATGAAAATTCAGCTTCATCTATGTTACTGATAAGAGCAGTCTTAACTGGGGGTCCTAACAGGCATGGACTAGAACCAGTCCCCAAACTCCTCCAGCGAATTTTGATCAGTCTGCAAAAGTTTTCCAAACAAAAGCCCTTTCTTCTTTAGGACACAACCTAAACATCTTAAAAATTCATATACTGACTGATTTTTCTTTCTCTCAAGCCTCTCAGGTACCTTCCAAGCTCCCAGGTCCTATTTCTTGAGCTTCCTAGGAGCAGAGGCTACAGAGAACTGGATGATCAGTCTATAGCAGAGAATTTAGATGTTAGCCGTCTACAGTAGGACTGGGTTGGGAAACCACAAACTATATGAGATTTAAACCCATTTCAAAGCCCAACAGCACAAGAAAAAAGGAAATTCAGACATCTAGAAATGGGGCATTTTCAGGTAACCAAGCAAAGAGATCCAAACTTGGAAATGACAGAATCAGGTTAACGGAGGGCACAAATGTCTTGTTGCTGCTCTAGCTCCCTGCCATTATCTAGGCCATCATAATTTATTCATTCCTGTACATACATGAATATTCTAAGATAAACTGGGAAAGGCCTTGGAAAGACTGGCAAGTGCAATCAACTCAGTTCCTCCTCATCTGCTTAGGATACCAGTTACATAACTTTTAATGGGCTCCATTGATAGGTCTTTCTAAGAAAGAAAAACACAACAAAATATGCTCAGCATTAACATTTGCAAGTGGTCGACACTCAAGTTTCAAGACTAATGTTCTCTAATAACTAAAGCATTTGAACTTTTTGAAGTTCACAAGCCTAAAGAAGCACTTTTGAATTTTGAAAGGAAAAAGACACAACAAAAACATTTTAATTTTATCTTTTGTGGATATAAGGAAAACAGAGTATAGAATTAAAAAATGGTTCCCAGAAAATAAATAAATAAATATATATATATATATTTTTAAGCAATTGGGGTTAAGTAACTTGCTCAAGGTTACATGGCTAGTCATTATTTATGTGTGGGTGCTCATTTTCTGAGGCCGGTTTCTATCTCGGGTCATCCCAACTCCGAGGCCGGTGCTCTTACTCACTGCGCCACCTAGCCACCCCAAATAAATATATTTTTAAATGGCTCCCGGAACTATTTGCAGAGGTACTAAGGACATATTAAAGCAAATTTGCAACTAAAGCAAAGAATAAGTTGTCAAATCACCTTAGCTGTTGCTCTAACAGTCCTAGTTATTACCAGAGAGCACTTCTTACTAGGGGACAGTAGTGCTTAAAGGAAAATAACTAAAAAAGTGATCACAAAGGGTTGATCATCCAACTGGGGAATGCACAGAGTGATTTCACACAATTTAAGTCATGAAACAATTACATTTTCCCATTTCCATCCAATAGTGAATAAGCCATGAGATGTGGTAGAAAAAGCATTCGAATTTGAGCCAGGAGATCTGGGTCTTGAGTGCTGGCTCCCTGATGGTGACTATGTGACCCTGGGCAAGTTACCTCATCTCTCTATTCCTTGGTGTCTTCTTCAGCTATGAAATGAGGGGTATGAATTTATTCTTCCCCACCCAGTATTGTTGTGAAGATTCAAAGACATATGCACATGAAAACACTTTTGTTAAATATGAAACATGACTACATCAATTGTGGTGACTATGGACCGAGCAAACATTCATTCTCTAGATGACACCCAGCTGAGGCAATGAGATTTCAAAATTACCTGAGCAAGCTAGAAGAATGGACAAATACACAAACACCAGTCTGGAATCTAAAATATGTAAAGTTCTTTGCAAACTTCAAAGCACCATAGAATGTCTGCTATTACTACTCCAGCTGCTGTTCTTCCTGGGAATGCCTTCTCATGTACAAGAGCAGGAAACGCCCAGGTCAAAAACTTACTGTGCAACAAATTCACTTGGAGTTCTATTGCTGAAAACCACTGTCCTGTCCTTGGTTTTTATTTCTGTGCACTTACATGAAGACAATACTGAGATACACACACACACACACACACACACACACACACACATATACATGAACAATCCAGGGGAACCGTAGAAATCTGGCTATATAGTAGAGCCACAAGTTATAATTTAGATCTTAAAAATGGAAAACAAAATATATTCTCTCTCTTTCTCTCTCACTCCCCCCTGTCTTTCCCCTCCCCTTCTCTCCCTCCCTCCTCCAAATAGCTAAGCTGTATTTTCTCATCAGTTTTATCCACCTCTGTGTAAACTGCTTAAAACGGATGCATAGAAAAAGGAAAGGACACACTGCAAGCTAGTAGTCCGCATTTTATTACATTACAGGCAGCGCTCCATAGAATGTGCTGAGCCTGGAGTCAGGAAGACCCAAGTTCAAACCCGTCCTCAGATACTCACTAGCTGTGTGACCTCAGACAAGTCACCTGATCTCTGCCTCAGTTTTCTCATCTGTAACTGTGAATAATAAAAGCCCCTCCCCTAATAATAATAATACTTTTCTTGGCTATGTTGCAAGGATCAATAAGATATTTGTAAAGAACTTAGCAAGTCTTAAAGCACCATATAAAATGCTATTCTTCTTATTTGCCAGTGTTAGAAAAATGGGTTTCTGTGTACAATATGGATTTGACCCTTAAATACTCTGAACGGGGGACAAAGGTTAAAAAAAGTTGAAATGATGAAAATGGAACAAGTCATCTCTTGATGATCCAATTGAGGAGAAGTAAAATTGAACCTTATTTTAAACAAGAGTTTCCCCCACCAAAGCTTTTTCAGAAATCCTGGTAAGTAGCATAGGGAATTTTCAGTCACTGTCATCCTTGCCCGTCACAGAGATGTCAATGAACTATGAAATGACCACAAGGGAGCCAGTAAAGAAGAGAGAGGGGGAAATGGAGAATCTCAGGGAAACAGCAGACTGGATAATCAGCACCAGAGGAGAGAGCTCACTGGCTAGGGAAGGAAAGTGTCTGGAAACAGTGGTCTCATTTAAATGGAAATCAGCAAAGGCTTTTAAAAGATAGAACCAGCAAGCCTGAAAACAGCAGAAATTCAAAACCCAGTTTGGATAACAGTCATAACAGAGGCTATGAATATCCTGGCAGAGTTACTGGAATGGGGCTCAAGAGGCAGGAGAATTAATACCTTCTCTCCCTGTGTAACCTCTGCACATGACAGTCTCTATAGACTCATTTATACAGCAAGAAACTGAATGGTCTCCATGGCACCCTTCACTTGGAGAGGTCTGATTCTGCGAGACCAAACATGCTTGTTTTCAGTCCCATAGAATGTAGTTTGAGAGGCAGCACGGCAGTGTAGTGGATAGAGATACTGCCTGGAGTCAGGAAGGCCTGGGTTCGAGTCCTGTCTTTGGCCTTTGACACATATTGGCTACGTGACTACAGATAAGTCCCTTACCCTCTTCATCTCCATGCCTTCCTTCTGAGATTATCCTCAGTTCACCCAGAACATATCTTTTGGTACATAGTTTTTTGTACATTTTGTACATTGTCTCCTCCATGAGAACGTGAGTTCCTTGATGTCCAGGGCTGGGTTTCTTTTGCCTCTATTTGTATCCCTAGCATTTGTACAGTGTCTGGCAATGTGGGTCAGTCCTTCAGTTGTGGCTAACTGACGCATGAAATGGAATTTTCTTGGTAAAGATACTGGAGTGGTTTGCCATTTCCTTCTCAAGTTTTATGCAGGCAAGGGGTAAGTGACTTGCCCAGGGTCACATTAAGTATCTGAGGTCAGGTCTTTCTGGTCTTTCTGACTCCAGATCCATCATTCTATCCAATTAGGAAAAAGATTAAAGAAATTAAATGGAAAGTCATAGACTTAGGTTCAAATAAATTAACTGCAAGAATACAGGATTGAGGGGCATATTAAGAATATTTTCTTTTCTTTTTTTGCTTTTTTTTGGAGGGGCAATTGGGGTTAAGTGACTTGCTCAAGGTCACATGGCTAGTAAGTATTAAGTGTCTGAGGCCGGATTTGACCTCAAGTCCTGACTCCAGGGCCAGTGCTGTATTCACTGAGCCACCTAGCTGCCCAGAATATTTTCTTTTTTTTCTTTTTTTTAATTTTTTTTTCAGAATATTTTCTAAAAAAAACTTTATGAGGAAAAGGTCTGTGAGTTTCCAAAGGGCTACAGGAGAACTATTTAACACGACAGATGAAAACTAATGGGATTTTAGTAATTGCAGTAATTTAGGAATTGCAGTAATAAAAAAAAAAAAAACAGCTAGATGGCTCAGTGGATAGAACCCTGAGCATAGAGTGGGGAAGGCTTGAGTTCAAATCTTGCATCAGACACCCACTAGCTGTGGGACCTTGGGCAAGACACTTAACCTCTGTTTACCTTAATCCACTGGAGAAGGAAATGGCAAACCATTCTATTCTCTTTGCCAAGAAAAGCCTGCACAGGGTCACAAGGAGTCAGACCCGACCAAGAGACTGAACAACCAAAGCAAGAGTGCACAGGACCAGGGAGATCATAGTCGCGCTGTCTTCTGTTCCAGCTAGATCACATCTGCAAATACGCCTTCTGTTCTGGACTCCAGTCAGTCAACTAGCATTTCTTTATCACCTCCCATGTTGTGGAGACTATGCTGAGCACCAGAGATAGAAAGAAAGGCAAAAACAGTCCCTGCCTTCAGGGAGCTCAGAGTCTAAGGGAGGAGACAACATGCCCGGACTATGTTCAGAAAGGATATAATGGCAGGGGTGGGGGCAAGGGGAGGGACAGAGAAGGCACTAAGATTAGAAGGATCTCCCAGGACTTTGGGAAGAACATCAACAAGCTAGAAGACATCAAGAAGCTTTCTTTACAAGTATTTGGTGAGGGAGGCGGGGCTACGCAGTGGCTCATCTGAAAAAGACCTGGTGATTTAAGGGGACACTCAAGTCCCCATCTGTTCAAAGGAAGCCCTAAGATGCCGCTGTAGATTTGTGCTAGAGAGGCCAGACTTCCCGGGGGACACCTGCTGCACTCAACACTAATCAGGTCCTAGTCCAGAGGATTTTGTCAGTTTGGGGAGCACCTTGTGGGCAGGGCACCAAGAAGTTGGAGAGTGTTCACAGAAGGCCAGTGGACTGTGAAGGGCCTCGAGCCAATGAGATTGTGCATGATGCTGGAGTTGGAAGGGCCTCCAGAGGCCATCTAGTTCAACCCTTTTATTTGACCTAAGACAGACCTGAAACCTAGGGAGGTTTACTTAAGGTCACAAAGGTTGTAAGCATTAGAGAAGGGCTTTGCTCCCATCGAGGTCCTCTGACCACATGAATGCTCTGTCTACTACACTCTAATGCTGTAGCAAACTCAGCCGAAGGATTCTGGGATATTTAACCTGAAGAGAAGGTGGGGAGGGGGGCTAATGGAAGGGGCACCAGGGAAGGGGTCTTCAATAACCTGAAGGGCTGTTACATGGAAGAGAGATTAGCCTTATTCCATTTGGCCTATGAGGGCAGAACTAGGAACAATGCATAGGAATGGCAGAAAGGCAAACAGTTTAATGTTAAGGGAAAATTCCTGATGATGAAAAGGGTCCAAGAATGGAAAGGGTTGCTCCTTGATTAATGGGTGTTTTCTGTACTGTAAACAAGAGGTCTTTTCAAGTAGGGGTATTGTAGCAGGGATCCTGTCTTGGACATAGATAGCACAAGATGGCCTCCAAGATTCATAATCAGTTTCTTGTCCCCTAACTCCCCCCCAAAAACCCTATCAAAAAAACCTAAGAATATTTTAGCCTGGAGAAGAAGAAAAGACTGAGAATGTACATGATGACAGTCTTCAAGTATCTGTCTGAAGGGTTGTCCTGGAGAAGACTGATGTCACCTCTTCTACCGTAGCCCTTGAGATCAGAACTGGGTACAATGGGGGACAGATGAGAAAACCAACTTCAGCCTGACAGAAGGAAGAATTTTCTCAGGACTATGCCAAACTGGAGCAACCCATCACTGAAAAGTTAGTGATAGCCCCAACATTTATGATCTTTAAGTAGAAGCTGGATGGTTGTTAGGTTTGTGTAATGGAGGTCCATCCTGGGGAATGACTCAGATTTCTTGGGTCTTGACACTAAGAGCTTGTTGGAATGGTAAGTAAACTGAATAGATGAGATTTCTGTACAAGGGACTGCTGAGTTTTGAGGATTAGATGCACCAGTTGCTAACAAGATTTGGCTACTACTCCCCCTGAACAGTCAGAGGGCCTAGGATACACATGGTAGCAAGCATGGTTCTTGTTCATCAAAGACAACCAGTAAGTGACATGATTTGGCTGTTTATTTGTAGAAAGATTTCGTTTAATCTCTTGATACAAATCGCTTTGACAACAAAAGCTTCACTGTTTATGCTTCCAATGAGTGTGTTGATGCTATTTACAAAGAGTCGTTTATAACAATTTTTCAAATAAAATTTTTGGAAATGCCTGAAGACCTCAGTAATTCCTTCCAACTAAAAGTAGCCACTAAAAAGAATGCAGTAAAGCTTATGAACTGCTTTTATTACATGAGATCAAGGCTGCTTAATATTCTAGTACTAAAGAAACAGAAATGAATACAGGAATAAGGGAAGCAGACAGAACCCTGCCACTCACGTTACAAATCAAACCCAAGCGTGCGGCTGCAGCTATAAAAAGAAAAGAAAAGATTAATGGGACTGCCTCTTCTTCCACCTTCCCTCATCCAGTTCAGTAATGAGGATTCACAGTTATACATCAATTAGTGAATCAATATGTGCACCAGGTTGTAATTATCAGTAGAAGGAAACATAGATGATGGAAAAGGGGCAGGTCCCCTGGGAGCCAGTGTTTAAGCAATGTTTAAAGCTTGAAGTTTCTTTTTCAATTATAAGAACCAAACTGGGTCATGTACACTGAAAATACAAGTAACACTATAAACTTGCTATTTCTTGGCACTTTGGATTTTTTTTTTTTACCTCTTGGCAGTCACATTATTAATATATTAAATCAAATAAGATTTTTATTGTTGCCATACATAGCTTTCTGTATTGAACATCATTTATTTATTTATACCATTATATACCAATTATTTATTTATGCCATTTATTTAGATATACCAAAATACATAATCAAAAAAGGATTACAAAGCCAAAGAATGGCTTACCAAAATAATACATGTTTTTTCCCCTGCCCCCAAAACCTCACATAGATGCATTTATCCTAAGCAATCATTTCTAATATATTTACATCTATGTATCTATTTGCCCAAACGGAAAATTTATTTACCAGTAAATAATAAGAAACTACACCCAAGCCCTTTGAAATTCCCATTTTGAATCAATCAACAATAAAACCAGTAAGCATAGCTTCCTGGGGAGCTGGAGAATTGGAAATAAAGGCGAATACTTCTACTATCAGTGCTCCTGTGAAGATTGCAACTACTTTGACATTCTTGTGCCACTTAAAAAAAGTAGTATCTTGAGATGAAGAAACATATAGAGCCTATAGTGCCCACGCATGAACACCACACACCACACACACACACACCCTGTGCTGAAGGTGGTAAAGTATCAGCCTCTGAGAGGCAAAAGCCCAGGACTCCCTTTGTCACACAAGGAATTCCCATAGCTTTGGAGCAGCTACAAAGTCATTTCCTCTGCCTTGCAAAATACCGGTAGACAAAGGCAATTACCTTGCAGAAGTGGTAGGTTGCTTTTTCTTTCAAATGACTTACCTCTTAATTGCAGCAAAGGGGGAAGGTGAATGGCGAGCCCATCAGATCTGGGGGCATAACTGCACAGTTTTGCACGGTCCTATTCCTCGGTCACTCTGTAGCATGTAGCACCGTCAGGTGATGGTGCCAACTGCTCATGCTTCTTTGCAGCTCTAGGGGCTTGGATGACCCATTCTGAATCCCCTCAGAGAACAGCGCCTCATTCATTTTGTATCAAGTTAAACAAAACCATGTCAGCTCCAGCTTTCCTCCTCAGGGGTACTCCCGCCCTCCCCACTCAATGTATGGAGGGGCCATGCTGATTGGGTGCAGCTGTGAGCCAACCAAGGCATGTTTTCCTCTGCCGTACTCGGTCAGCCAGAAGAGAACTCGAGCTCTTTCATGGCTCTGGGAAGGAGGAAAGGCAGAAAGACTACAGAGTTCAGGAAAATAATGAAGTAGTGCATGTTTCCCTGTGATGGTCTACGTTACTGGGCACTCCCTTTTTAGTTCTGTGGGGCTTAAAAAGTACATTCTAGCCATATCAAAAATGTAATATCTGCTTATGGAAAGTTGAGCTTGTAGGGTTTACATTCCTAAAAATATACAACTGTCACTTCCACAGAAGTAGCTAGAACCCATTACCAGAATGCCTTTCTGCTAAACAATGAAAACATGAATTTTAATTTAATAAATTCCAAGGAACTAGATTCTAATAATGGGCAAATCCAGGATCGTGACGGGGTGGGATTTTTCAAATAAAGAATTCTGTCTGGAGTTCACATCTTGTACTTGTCAGCCAAGCCCATTTTTCAAAGAAGGCATCCTTTGTTTTCAGTGGAGTCAGTGCCAGTGTTAAAGCGCCCCCCCACCCCCCAAAACCTCTCTTTCATCGGTATGCTACTGCTGAGCTCTAATGCCAATAGTGACAAAATAGTGCTAAGTTGGCCAAGTGAGAGCACTTAAAAATGCTTAGACATGGCCAGAAGGAGGGCTGAAAAGAAAATCCCAGGGCTCCTCTTCTAATATGCTGACTTTATTCTCTGGGAGCCTTTTTCCTCTCTTATTCTTTTTTCTTCTCTTCATTTGTTTCTGGGCAGGGATTAGTGATTCAGCCATTCATTTCAAAATCCTAGGGAGCTTCTACAGACCAACAGAAGCATTCTGAATGAATGGCAAAGCTACATTTGAATCTTGCTTTTCTTGTTTAAGAAAAAAGAAGAAACTAAACCAGAAATAAATAATTAAAGAAATACTTCCATATTTCAAGGATCTCTAATTTAAACCTGGTGAGTACCTCCCTATGACAATGCAACTTGGTGTAGTAGATAGGATATCCTGGATAAGTCACTTAACCTAGCTAAATCTCAGATACCTAAACAACCAACCTCAGAGGGTTCTTGTAAGGATCAAATGAAACAGAGTGTATAGAAGCTTGCCATTATTATCCTGGAGAAAACAACCCTTTTTTAAAAAACTGAGTAGAATTGCTGTGTCCAAAAAATTAAAAAAAAAATTAATCATGGGTTCATCATGGTCACCCTGGTAATGAGCCTCTCTAAAAGTAGCTCAGCTCTTTACCTCTGATGAAAGACATGTGCCTAAAGCTTTTGGAGCTCAGAAGTCTGTCTGAGCTTATACTCCACTGGTACAGGCTTCATGAACCCAGTTTGACCTACATGCAATGAGGAAGTATCAGAAGGGAACTTTAGTGGAAGAATTCTATGAACAGGAAATTTTTGCCAAATTTTGTCCACCAGGAGCATATGGAAAACACAGTAAAACTCCCTTTTTAATTCTTGTATTCTCAGAGGTAACTAATTCCTACCTTTTAATTGTGCTATTTTTAGTTTTTGCATGGGTAATTAATTGTGTTTGCTGAGAGGAACACGATTTGATCTTGCTATTTGGTCCTGTCCTACTCTGTGACCTCACAGACCATAGCACACCGGGCCTTTCTGTGATCCATTCTCTCTCAAAGTCTGTCCAAGTTTGTGTTCATTGTTTCCATAATACTATCTATCCATCTTATCTTCTACTGTCCCCTTTTCCATTTTTCTTCAATCTTTCCCAACATCAGGGTCTTTTCCAATGAGTCATTTCTTCTTATTATGTGGCCAAAGTTTTTAAGCTTCGGCTTCTCTATTTGACCTCCCAGTGAATACCTTGCATTAATTTCTTTAAGTATTTACTGATTTGTTCTCTTTGCTGTCCAAAGGACTCTCAAAAGTCTTCTTCAGCATCACAATTTGAAAGTGTCAATTCTGCACAATCAGCCTTCCTTATAGTCCAACTCTCACAGCCATACATTGCTACTGGAAAAACCATATCTTTGACTGTATGGACCTTTGTCGGCAAGATGACGATGTCTCTGCTTTTTAGTATGCTGTCCAGATTTGCCATGGTTTTCTTTCCAAGGAGCAAGAGTCTTTTAATTTCATGGCTGCAGTTGCCGTTTGCAATGATCTCTGAGCCCAGGAATATAAAATCTGACACTGCTTCTATTTCTTTTCCCTCTATATTTGCCAGGAAGTGATGGGACCAGTTGCCAAGATCTTAAGGATTTTTTGATGTGAATCTTCAAGCCAGCTTTTACACTCCTCTTTTATTCTCCTCAAGAGTTTTCTTAATTCTTCTTTACTCTCTGCCATCAGAATGGTATCGTCTGTACATCTGAGACTGTTGTGTTGATATTTCTCCCAGTGACCTTAATTCTGACTTTTGATTCATCCAGTCTGGCATTTCATATAATGTACTCTGCATATAACTTAAATAAATAAGGTGACAATATACAGCTTTGTCATATTCCTTTCCCAACTTTAAAATAGTCAGTTGTTGTTCCATGTTCAGGTCAGCATAATATAGTAGAAAGTGCCTCGATCCTTGAGTCAGACAACCTGGCTGGAACTGAGTCTTCATTCTAGCACTTATTAGCTGTGTGATTCTTGCCAGCTAATTCACTTAGCTTTCCTTAGTCTTGCTTTCCCCATCTGTAAAATGGGTTAACAGCAGTAGTACTACCTACGACTGGACCATATATTTAAAGCTGTAAGGAACCTTAAATGTGATCCAAACCAAGCCCCTCATTTTACCAATGAGTAAGATCAAAGGATTGTTATGAACAAAGCATTTTGTGATCTTTGCTCTATAGAAAAGACTAAGTATTATTGAGTTATGGGATGTCTGTGTCCATATACAGCAATATATTACTCGTCCAGAAGTAACCTCAAGTATCTAGAAAGCAGTCCCAAGCAGAGAAGTAATCAAAAAATATCTCAGCAGACAAAACAGATATCTCAAAGTCCATGTGCCAAAGCTTATGAATTTCACTTATGGGACAGAACATAGCTACTCAACTTATCAGAATTATTTCAAAAGTAAGAGCCAACATGCGGACAATTTTCAAAAGAATTGCAAACTATTAACAACTGTACTAAAGCCTTTTCCAAATTACTAAAAAGAAAAGAACTGCACGTCAGAACCATTCTGAGGACCCAGTTCTGGAACAATTGGCAATGATGACAAAACATGGAATCAGTGTTGGGGAGGCTGTGGAATGATAGGCAAGTACAAAAAACACACTATCAATGGAGTTCCAAACTGGTCCAAATACTCCCAGAGAGCAATTTGGAATTATGCTAAATAAAAGTTACTCAGATGTTCAAACCCTTTGGCTGAAAGAGCCCAGTTCTTGGGCTTATATCCCAATGAAGTCAAAGTCAGAAAGAAAGGTTCTACATACAAACTCTTCTGAGCATTTTTTTCGAGTCTGCAAGAGAACTGGAAACAAAGCCGATATCCACTGGCTGCTGAACTAACCAGGGGTTGGTTGGTAATGTGAAGGAGAATCACAGCATTGCAAGAAAGGATGAATAGGAAAAATTCAGAGATATATAAAATCACATGGAAACTGATACAGAGTGAAGTAGGCAGAACCAGGAAGACAATTTATATAATGATTACCACAATGTCAATGGAAAGAGCAAACAAAGGAATTGTGTGTGTATAATTATAATGACCAAAGACTTTGGCCCTGGAGAGGGGAAAGAGAGAAAGAGAGAAAGAGAGAAAGAGAGAAAGAGAGAAAGAAAGAAAGAAAGAAAGGAAGGAAGGAAGGAAGGAAGGAAGGAAGGAAGGAAGGAAGGAAGGAAGGAAGGAAGGAAAGAAGAAGGAAGGAAGGAAGGAAGGAAGGAAGGAAGGAAGGAAGGAAGGAAGGAAGGAAGGAAGGAAAGAAGGAAGGAAGGAACACAGGCAGGCAGGCATATCCTTTGCTCTTTCCCTTCTTTTCAGAAATGGGTGACTACAGTTGGCTGGACTGCAGGACTCAGATGATATACTAATTATGGTTTTGCTAAACAACTTCTTTCTCTTTCTTTTCTTAAATCTGTTAGAAGGGATGACTTGCTAGATGGGGAAAATGGGGAGAAGTATTTTCAGAAATGAAGGTGATGTAAAAACAAAAGATATTAATAAAATTGTGTTAAATCACACTCAAAAATTAAAAGAAGCTTGGTTATTGACTTCCTCAGGATAAAGCAGATTTAGAACATGTAGATTAGGCGGGAGATGAGACTGATGGAGGCAGACACTTTGAGAGCAGTGAGTAGTGACAGCTGTCAGTGAAGTGAAAACTATAAAAAGCACCAAATAAAAGTACAGTAATTTCAGGGAGGAGAAACCTCATTGCACGGTCAAACAGACCAGCATGCTTCAATGGCTTATGAGAGTTATCACTTGATACCGCACAGTTGGTGTTAGAAATCAAGGAAAAATTCAATTATGTGCAGGATGCTCTGTTAACCCCTCCAGTACCTTCTCCAGCTGAGAAGTGATCCTGGGTTCTCTAAGATGGTGCCAGAGATGTCCACACTCTAGCTGGTCCTGCATCGAGCTGGAAAGGCTTCAAGAATGGGCCTAGTGACAGACTAAGCATCTGCTGCTCAAGCACTTGCCTAACCAAATTCAGAGACACTCATCCACTAGGGGAAGAATGTTTTAACCATTTGGACACATGAAGAGATTCTACCAAAACCATGGAGAGGTTGTGATCTACATTAGCAAAGATAGGATGAACAGTGATATGTGCAAAAGTGGGGGACTATGGGTGTGGAGCACTGCACACATTGTTAGACCCAGATGATGAGACTCTTAATGCAATATACTCTGCATCTTCTGTGTAAGAGGGTAGTAGAACATGTAACACATCTTAGAAAGACTTCTATCAGAACTGGTTAACATTAGAGTAATGACACTTAAAAGAATCACCCTCAGCTAGAAAATTCAATTATATTAAAAAAAATTCTTCCCTGATGTTATAGCATCAGTGGTGTCTTTACTGTAGAAACAGCCTATGTTATAATAGGATTGTACTTAATTATATTATCCCTCTCCTGCCCCCCCCTTCCCACTAAATTGGCAGCTGCTTTCAGGTTTGTGATGATTTCAAGTAAATTATGAACCAATGAACACACAAAAACTCAATTTATAAAGGTATCTGAAGTCCTAATAAGTGTGAAATATTTCTATAGAATGGCATCTACAAGAAAAATAAAGCCCTTTTCCCCTCCCCTGTGAAAACCTAAGTGAAAATTCAGTCAACCTACAATGTCCCCCAATAGCTTAGAAAAATCAATTTTATCTCATCTAGACCTGCATTTTAACTGGAAAATAACAGCTACATTATGTTTCCTTATGCATGTACAACAGCTACAATCCAATTTCAATTTGTTTGATTAGATGGGTATAAACATTAAGCAAGGAAGTCACGGTGCCTTACCAAAATAACATTCACAATGCTAGCTCGTTACAGAACAAAACACTGTGATATATATTGAATATACAAATTTGAACGAGGCAGGATATAAAATGCAACCACAAAAACACTTTTCAATTTACAATGAATCATGATAACGGCCATTATGTGACATAGCTGGGTACACTGGAAAGACCACAAAATTTGGGGTCAGAGGACCCCAGTTTCCAATCCTGCCTCTGACACTCAATGCCCGGGAAGTCACTTCACTGCTCTCAACTGTAGCCGCCTCATTTATAAAAGGAGACACTGGACCGTGGCCCTGAGGTCCCTTTCAAAATCGAGGATCCTTTGATTATTTTCTCCACCTTCACCTCGAAGAAAGTTTTGAATTAAGCTATTTTCCAGGTCAGAATAATAAATGTCCTGAACATAGAGGAGACCCAAACATGTGGTGTATAAAGAGGCAGCAAAGCAAGGAAAAAAAGATACTGCAGATTGTGGATCACATTACTAAACCTATTTAAGATCTCACTTAAATGCTGACATACACATGTGATATGTAATATATGTAGAGGTAGTATCCTAAAAGTTGACTTAATTTTTAAAAGAATTTATAAGATGTCCCCCATACACATATTCCTGGGCTAAGTATTGTAGGATAGATATTTTCTACCAGAGGTTTCCTCTCCCTTCCCCATTGCCCTATCCCATGGCAGCTGGGTTAAGTTTTCCTAATACTCTGCACCACCCTTCCCCTGTATGGATCAGGCTAGTTTTCTCTTAAAGATACTGAAACTGTCTTTGAGCAAGTCCTTCTGTTTCTTTGGCTCAGAGAACTAAGTCTCTGGTCAGTTAAGTGTGGCTTCCTGGTCCCACAAAGGCCTCCCACATGAAGTCAGGACCATCCAGAGTTGTCCGGGTCAGGTGAGTAACCACATCATGCCCTGCTAACCCGACATCTCTGCATGGACACTTACCAGGCAAGAATGTCCAGGAGAAGAAGGTGATCAATTGTCTCAAGAGCTGGAGAGAGTTTAAAAAGTGGGGTAATTATAATAACCGTAATAGGTTTGCAAAGCCTTTTAAATATGTAATTGTATCAGAGTACTGCAGCAGCCCTGTGAGATAGGTGTTATAATAGCCATTTTACAGGTAAGGAAACTGATCCTCAGGTTAGGTGACTTGCCTAGGATCACAGAAACAGCAAGTCATAGAGAATTCCAACCCAGAATTTCTTGATCATGAGTCAATCTGGTATGCCAGGCCATTGGATTTATTATTTAAGAGGTCACCCCTAACTTTTGAGAGAGCAGTTTCAGTATAGTGATGGTGTTAAGCAGATTGATTTATCCAATCCTAAGCTCTCTGCTCCCCTCCATCTCATTCCTCACATCTCTAGCAGCCTGAATGGGATGTCTTTTGGGCATCTCAAACTCAACATGTCCAAACTGGAGCCTTCCTCCCAAACCCTCCCCCCGTTCAGAACTTCTCCATTCCCTGAGTCACCTTATAACCTTCATGACATCCTCTACCCCTCCTTCACAACTCCCCGAGCCAATGTGTTGCCAAGTTCAGTCTGTTCTACGTTCTCAGATCTTTCACATGCATCCTTTTCTCCCCTCAGATGCTTTCCCCACCCTGGGGCAGGCCCTCATCACATCACACCTACTGGGGAGTCTTCCTGCCTCTGACCTCTCCACACTCCTTTGCCAAAGTGATCTTCCCAAAGCACAGCTCTAACCACATCATTCCCCCCACCCCGCCCCCTGCTCAATAAATTCAGTAGTAACGTTGACTTCTAGAATCCTGACTTCTCTCAGAGCCTCACAAACATAGCCTGTATGGTTCTAACAGTTGTCGATGGGGTTTTCCATCACTAGTAAGAGAGACAGGAAATGGGGTTTCCCTTCATTCCCTACCTCTCTTATTTTCTTTATTGACTTAAAACAAGTTGGTAGAAAAAAGCAAGTTCACAAAGAGGTAAGATAATGCTGGAGCCTTTGGGTGCACACAGGGCTCAAGTATGATTCATCAGCATTACAGAGTAAACTCAGGCTCTCCAGGATATTTCATCACAAAAACTGGGGTGGCAGGTTGGGGAAAAATGCTGTCTGTGCCCTCTATATTTATTGAGATCTACTATGTCCTCACATCAGACTTGAAACTCCTAGTCTCGAAACACTGTCGCTTTGGATTATCTTTTGTATGGCCTTTAGCAGAGTTGTCTACATTCAGAAACTTCAGCAGCTGAAAGCATTTCAAAGGGTCTGATGGGCCCTTGAATGGAATTGACCCAGATTTTTTCAATGACCACAGAAAAATAGTAAAGCAAGAATTACCATCTCTAAAACCTTCTTCAGGTGAAATAAAAGTCATTAAGAATAGTTAATATAGCTAGCATTTGTACAGTGGTATAAGATTTGCCAAGTACTATGCTTGTTACCTCATTTGATCCTTCTAATAGCCTCGTGAGATGGGTGCTCTTATTACCCCCATTATACAGATGAGGATGCTAAGGCAGAATGAGGTTAAATGACTTTCCTAGAGTCACACATCTAAGAAGTGTCTGGGGTAGGATTCAAATTCATGACTTCCTGACTCCAAGTCCAAGGCTCTTACTACAATTCGTTGTTTCCTAATTTCTTTTAAAACACAGATTTTATTGATGCCTTTTATCTTTATAATGTGGTCATTTATTACTACGTTAGCCAAAGTAGCATCTATTGTGTCTTTACATTAGACTTTAAACTTCTAGATGTGAGACAGTGCACCACTCTGAATTCCTATTTTCAAAAGTGCCAAGTGGACAGATATTGATAACAGCTCTTTTGTGGTTGCAAAGAATTGGAAATTGAGGGGATGCCCATCAAGTGGGGAGTTGTTGGACAAGCTGTGGAATATGAATGCTATAGCATACTATTGTGCTATAAGCAATGACGAGGAAGATTGCAGAAAACCCTGGAAAGACTTACATGAACTGATACAAAGTGAGCAGCACCAGGAGAACATTGTACACAGTAACACCCACAGCATGTGATGACCGACTTCGATAGACTTAGCTCTTCTCAGCAATGCAAGGACCTAAAACAATTCCAAAGGACTCATGATGGAAAATGCTTTCCACCTTCAGAGAAAGAATTGATGGAGTCTGAATATAGATCAAAGTATACTATTTTTCACTTTATTTTTTCAGAGCGTTCTGAATTTTCTTTCATAACATGACTAATATGGAAATATGTTTTGTATGATTACACATGTATGACCTATATAAAATTGCTTGCCTTGTCAGGAAGGGGGAAAAGAGACAGAGAATTTGGAAATCAAAAATTTTTTAAAAGAATTTTTTAAATGGTTTTTACATATAATTGGGGGAGATAAAAATATTATTTTTTAAAAGTGCCAAATGGGGAAATTCAAGTAGAAAATTCATTGGAGGGGGAAGCAGGAGACAGGGCTTCTAATTCTTTTTATTTTTAATCAAATGCTTTATTAACTTCTAGTTTACATCATTCATTTCTGCAAGATTTTGAGTTACAAATTTTCTCCCCGTTTTTCCCCTACCCACCACACCAAAATAGCAATCCCACTGGATATCCCCTCCTCCAATCTGCTTTCTCCCATATCCCCTCCGACTTCCAGTAGGGCACAGTAGATCTCTATGCCCCAGTGCCTATATATCTTATTTCCCAATTACATGTAAAATAATGTTGATAATAGTATATATATATATTTTAAACATTTGATTTTAAAACCTTGAATTCCAGATTCATTCCCTTCCTCCCTTGTCACCCACCCTTACTGGGAAGATAAGTAATTCAATATAGGTTGTACATGTGTAGCTATGCAAAACATTTCCATAGTAGATATATTGTGAAAGACTGACTATATTTCGCTCCCTCCTATCCCACCTCCCACTTGTTCTATTCTCTACTTTGATCCTGTCCCTTTTCAAAAGTGGGTGTTTCCAACTTCCCTCCCCCCCAACCTGCCCTCCCTTCCATCATCCCCCCTCTCATCCCCTTCCCCCCTACTCTCCTGTAGGGTGAGATACGCTATTTAGTATGTAAGTCATTCCCTCCCTAAGCCAAATTCAATGACAATAAGTTTGACCCATTTCCCTTTTGCCTTCCTGTTCTTCCCCTCCATTGTAACCATTTTCTCTTACCTCTTCTATATGAGATAATTTACCCCATTCTGTCTCTCCCTATCTCCACTCATCTCTTAATTTCACCTTTTAGGTATCATCCCTTCCCATTAAATTGGTCCTGTGCCCTCTATCTATGTATACCTGTACACATATATACACACATTCAAATACGTATTCACACTCCCATATACCCTCCTATATAGACTTATATGTGTATGTGTGTATGTATGTGTGTGTATATATACATATACACACACATGCATATGTATATATACACACACACACAGACACACACACACTTCTATTCCCTTCAATTATTCTCATACTGAGAAAAGTTTCATAAGTTACAATTATTTTTCCATGTAGGAATGTAAATAGTTCAACTTTGATAAGTTCCTTTTGATTTCTTTTCCCTGTTTTCCCTTCTTATGCTTCTCTTGCTTCTTGTATCTGAATGTCAAATTTTCTATCCAGCTCTGGTTTTTTCATCAAGAATGCTTGAAAGTCTTCTATTCCACTGAATGACCATATTTTCTCCGGAAACATGATACTCAGTTTTGCTGGGTAGGTGATTTTTGATTCTTGGTTTTAATCCCAGCTCCTCTGACCTCCAGAATATAATATTCCAAGCCCTTTGATCCCTCAGTGTAGAAGCTGCCAGATCCTGTGTTATCCTGATTGTGTTTCCACAATATTCAAATTGTTTCTTCCTGGCTGCTTGTAACATTTTCTCCTTGATCTGGGAATTTTGGAACCCGGCTATACTATTCCTAGAAGTTTTCTTTTTGGGATCTTTTTCAGTAGGTGTTCAGTGGATTCTTTCAACCTCTATTTTGCCCTCTGGTTCTAAAACATAAGGGCAATTTTTCTTGAGAATTTCTTAAAGGATGATTTCTAGGTTCTTTTTTTTTTATCATGGCTTTCAGGTAGTCCAATAATTTTTAAATTATCTCTCCTGGATCTATTTTCCAAGTCAGTGGTTTTCCCGATGAGATATTTCACATTGCTTTCTATTTTTTGATTTGTTTGGATTTGTTTAATAGTATCTTGATTTCTCATAAAGTCACTAAGCTTCCATTTGCTCCAATCTAATTCTGAAGGAATGATTCTCTTCAGTGAGCTTTTGAGATTCTTTCTCCATCTGGAAAATTCATCTTTTTAAGGCATTCTTCTCATTGCCTTTTTGAGCCTCTTTTGCCATCTGAGTTAGTCTATTGTTTAAGGTGTTATTTTCTTCTGTCAGGTTGTTGACTCTCATTTCATAATTTTCTTGCATCATTCTCATTTCTCTTCCCAATTTTTCCTCCACTTCTCTTATATGGTTTTCAAAATCCTTCTTAAGGTCCTCTATGGCATGTAACCAGCTCATATTTTTCTTGGAAGCTTTTGGTGGAGGAGTTTTGACTTCACTGTCTTCCTCCTGTTCCATGCTTTGGTACTTTTTTGTCCCCAAAATAGAAGCATAAAGTTGGATTGCTCTGCTTGGTTTGCTTCCTTTGCCTGCTCATGTTGCCACTCAATTACTTGACTTTTGGGCTTTTTGACACAGTAGGACTCTGCCACCAGACAGGGGAGCTTCATCCCAAATGCTGGGGTTTTCTCAGCTACCAAAGGTCTTAGTTGGGTGCCCTCTCTAAAGCCTCCATGCACTCTGGCAAGCTAGTCACACACCCCAGCACCTCCACTCTAGACCACAATCTAGATCCAAGCAGGTTAATGCAAGAGCGATTGCCTCTCAGACTGGTCACTTGGTCCCCCTACAATCTGCAGGCCAGGAGCTGAAACTGCCACATGGCTGCAGCTGTGCCATGGTGCCTCAGTGGCTTCTGGCCTTGGGGGCAAAGGCTGACTGCATTCCCAACTACTGGATCCCAAAATCCACACTGCACTGACCTCTCACTTGGTCCTTAGCCTCTATGTATTGATAATTCCGGAAACCGCCACAGCTGCGGGTGATCTGAAGTCCCTCCAGCCAGAGGCTAAGACCTCTGGCTCCCTTAGGGCTGGGGTCAGCTCACAGAGAGTTGTGCTGGCTGCTTTCTGCCAGCCTGCCCTCAGCAGGAGGTTAATTTCTCTGTGTCATTTTGTGGGTTCTGTAGCTCTAAAGTTTGTTCAGAGTCACCTTTTACATGAATTGGAGGGGGTGGGAGCCAGAGCCGGGCAGAGGCCTTGTTTCTACTCTGCTATCTTGACTCTGCCAGGGGCTTCTAATTCTTGATATACTACTAATCAGTGACTGAATTTCAGACACAAGGGCACACTTCCTCCAAGATGTCCTCCTTGAATGACTTCACCCTTAGTATATACTTTATACTGTTTTCCTTTCTTTTTTTTTATCACTCTCAAGGTTTTTTTTTAAATGTACCTACTCACTATCTCTATTGAGTACCTAATAAGGCAATGGCGGTGATGAAAAGATAAATAAGTCTACCTTAAGCCTTGCCCTAATAGTGCTTATGATCAAGTAGGTTTGCAAAGTCCCTGGGGAAAAAAAAAAGAAAGCTGCTCATAAAAGAAAGCAAACATTCTAATACAGAAGTAAGAAAATGAAGAAGAGTCACTACACACAATTTCAGACCTGCTTTGTTCATTAGCGGGTGTAAAGCTATGATATAATTTCATTAATTTATTCCTCATATTTAAAGACCTTTGAGAAAGCTCAGGAGATAGACTTAGTAATTCCAAATGCAGACAATCTTAGAGCTTTGCGAAATGTAATAAAAATCATGATAGTGATAGGCTTTCTGAATACATAATAGTTCTTACTGTGATCAGAATTCTGGCAGTAGAAGAAAGCAGAAATTATTCTTAATTTAATAGATGAAGAAACAGGGCTAAAAAAGGTGAAGACGTGCCCCCCCCCACTCCTAATCAATTAAAAAACTGTTCACTAAATAGCCATGGTGTACATAGAGCTATGCTGAGTAAAGGGGGAGATAAGGTATCTCGTGCAAAAATCTAAATTAGTAGTAGAAGGAGAACCCAAGTCTCCTGACTCTCAGTTTACTTCTTATAAACAAAAGCCCAGTGACAGCTGGGGGAAGAAAACCATGCACTGGGGGTCAGAGAGCTGCTGTCTGCCACACTTGAATAGCCCAAGACTTTAAATTCAGAAATGAGTCATGAATGCTGGAGCAGAGATCCCCAAAGCCACTCAGAGAGCAAACAGATTAGTAGCAGGCTTTTGAGCTGATGTGCCATCACTGCTAGACCTTGAGCACCATCTCCCATTGGGAAAGGAATAAGGTTTACAAAAAAAAAAAAAAAAAGGCACAGACACACAGACCCAGACCCAGACAGACAGACAGACAGACAGACACACACACACACACACATCCAGAGCTACTAATGGAGAGCTATGTGTATAGCAAGCATTCAGTGAATAATAGTACTACTTAAAAGAGGAATTTTAATTATTTTATTCATTCACTTGATGAGAATTTATCGAGTATTTGCTGGGTACAGAATTTATGCTCTGTTTTATTTATTATTAAGCTAAGTGACAAACCAAGAAACTGCTGGAACTAATAGAAAACTAATTAGTTTAAACTAAAATGAATATTTAAGGGCTGGGGGAGATAAAAAAAAGGTTACAAAAGATTCCTCTCCCCTTCTTTCATTAAGCTTATAGTCTAGCAAGGGTGCAAAATAAAAGTTACAGTGCCTAATATTACATGATAACATTGGAGAGATCCAGGATCAAATGCTATGTGAAGTCAGAAGGGAAGGGAAATCAGGGAAGGGTTGGTGGAAAAGGTGCCATTTGTGTTGGGTTTTAAAGGATAAACAGGAATTTGTTAAGTAAAGAGGAGGAGAGAGAATATTCCATTGGGAAAAACAAAAAGAGAAAGTGTTTAAGGGAAGGATAGAATACAGAAGGGAAATCAACAGTGGATACACAAGGGAATGCTTCTGAAGTATTTGAAAGCTACTTAAGAAGAGTTCTCTTGAATAATTAAGACATTTCTCTTCCCCCTCCCCCAACCTCATTCACGCTAGGAATCTGCCTAGAAAACTTTCCTCCTCCCCAGATCTCACCAAGAGTACAGTTTGGTCTCTTAACTGAAATGATCACAGGCTCTAAATTAGTGGCATCTAAATTAATGAAGTTTTACTGAATCCTAAAGTGCAATCATTAATTTAAAATGACAGAAATGAAAGCAGTCCATTCTCCTAAGGTGCTAAATAATTCTGTTTTGTTGACTATACCCCAGCAGTCAACAACTGAGCGCCCCCAAGCAAAACAAACCACCTCCCCACACCCACACATCAGACACAAGTACCAAGGGCTCTATCACTGCTTCTAGTATATACAACACCAGGATTCAACAGAATTGTTTCTATGGTGCCAAGACAGGCAGGGAATAATCCAGACATGTGTCTAGAGTTAGTCATAGAGGCAAAGAGTTTTAACATTTATGGAGAACTAAATCCAATGATTATTTTTGCTATTTACTATTTACACAAGTAGGAAACCAGATACTTCGTTTGGAATTTAAATTTACCTTACATATGCAAATCACATTACCTTAGCTATTTAGGGGAGGTGTGAGCTTCTCCACAAGGCTATTTGATGGATGCTTTGGATTAATTATTCAAAAACACTGCTGGTTGGAACAATTTTTAAAAAATGAATTGCCCCAGTTCTAGATTGGACCAATCATTAAAAGTATTACTCTTCTTATTTATTTATTGCTTTTTTGGAGGGGCAATTGGGGTTAAGTAACTTGCCCAAGGTCACACAGCTAGGTTTTTGTTTGTGGGTGTGTTAAGTACCTGAGGCCGGATCCGAACTCAGATCCTTCTGACTCCAGGGCCGACGCTCTACTCACTGCGCCACCTAGTGGCCCCAAGTATAACTCTTCTTAATAATAATGACAACAGATTTATATAGCACTTGGAGGCTTATAAAACACTTTCCTTGAAGCAACTGAGGTAGGTAGTACAGTACTACCCCATTTTACAGATGGGGAAACTGAAGCCCAAAGTGGTCAAGTGATTTGTCCAGTTGGAATAAGGTTTGGGCCTTGCCCTCATTTCTCCTCACACAAGATCACTGTTCCTTCTACTACACAGAGCTGTTTTCATCAAAACAGTCCAACCATTTTCTGTCTGAACCTACGCCCAAGTATTACGGCTCTCAAAATTCACTGCAATGTTTTGTTTTTTTCTTAGTATTATTGTTCATCTATCAGTACTCCCTCGATGTGCCCATGAATGGCACACATTGTGACTTCTGAAATTGCCATCAATGAGAAAAAATAAAAGGGAGACATAGCTGGACTCTTAGGTTGTGAAGGCAGAAAAGGCTGGAGTAATGGAGTAGCATTATTTCCTTTGACTGTTTCAGAAATGATAAAATGGTAACATTTATGCACTGCTCTAAAGCATGCAAAGTATTTTTAAGAATCGTCACATTTTTTTAAACAAATGTTTTATTAACTTCTGTTTTACATCATTCATTTCCTCCAGATTTTGAGTTACAATCATTTTCCCCCCGTTATTCCCCTACCCAACCTCCCAGAACAGTAATCCCACAAGATATCGCTTCCTCCAATCTGCTCTCTCCCATACCCCCTTTGACTTTTCCATTAGAGGAAGGTGAATCTTTGCATCCCAATGCCTGCACATCTTATCTCCCTATTACAAGCAAACGAGTATTAATAATAGTATTTATATATATTTGAAACACTTAATGTTAAGACCTCGAATTTCAGATCCATTTCCTTCCTCTCTTGTCACCCATTCCCTCTGGGGAGATAAGTAATTCAGTATATGTTGTACACATCTAGCTATGCAAAACATTATCATAGTAGATATATTGTACAAGGCTGCTTATAATTCCCTCCCACTCATCCCACCCCCCACCTGGTCCATTCCCTACTTGATCCTGTCCCTCTTCTGTAGTGGGTACTTCTAACCTCCCCTCCCCTCAAGGATGCCCTCCCATCCATCATCCCTCCTCCCATCCCCCTTCCCCTTATTCTGCTGCAGGTTGAGATATCCCATTTAGTATGTATGTCATTCTCTCCCTGAACCAAATTCAATGAGAATGTGGTTTTGCCTTTTTTGCCTTCCTATTCTGCCCCTCACTTGCAACCATTTCCCCTTGCTTCTTCTACATGAGATAGTTTACCCTACCCTGTCTCTCCCCATCTCCTCTTGCCACTTTCCTCTCTCACCTCATAATTTCATCCCTTGAGTATTCTCCCTTCCCAACAAATTCAACCTATGCCCTCTATCCATATATAACTGTAACCATATACACACACATTCACATATGTATTTATATGACCATACACCCTTCTTCCATTATTCTCATACTGAGAAAGGTTTCCTTAGTAACAGTTATTGTTTTTCCATATAGGAATGTAAATAGTTCAACTTTGATAAGTTCCTTTTGATTTCTTTTCCCTGATTACCTTCTCAGGCATCTCTTGCTTCTTGTGTCTGGATGTCAAATTTTCTATTCAACTCTGTTTTTTCCTCAAGAATGCTTGAAAGTCCTCTATTCCACTGAATGACCATATTTTCCCCTGAAACAAGATACTCAGTTTTGCTGGGTAGGTGACCCTTGGCTTCAATCCCAGCTCTTTTGCCCTCTGGAATATCATATTCCATGCCCTTTAATCCCTCAGTGTAGAAGCTGCCAGGTCCTGTGCTATTCTGACTGTGTTTCCACAACATTGAAATTGTTTCTTCCTGGCTGCTTGTAGTATTTTCTCCTTGATCTGGGGATTCTGGAACCTGGCTATAATATTTCTGGGAGTTTTCTTTTTGGGATCTTTTTCAGGAGGTGATCGGTGGATTCTTTCAACCTCTATTTTGCCCTCTGGATCTAAAACATCAGGGCAGTTTTCCTTGAGAATTTGTTGAAGGGTGATTTCTAGGTTCTTTCTTTGATCATGGCTTTCAGGTAGTCCAATAATTTTTAAATTGTCTCTCCTGGATCTATTTTCAGGTCAGTGGTTTTTCCCATGAGATATTTCACATTGCCTTCTAATCTTTCATTTGTTTGGATCTGCTTAACAGCATCTTGATTTCTCATAAAGTCATTAGCTTCCATTTGCTCCAGTCTCACTCTGAAGGAATGAATCTCCTCAGTGAACTTTTGAGATTCTTTTTCCATCTAGCAAATTCGACTTTTTAAGGCATTCTTCTCCTCATTGCCCTTTTGGGACTCCTTTGCCATTTGAGCTAGTCTATTTTTTAAGGTGTTGTTTTCCTCAGTCAGGCTGTTGACCCTCATTTCATACTTTTCCTGCATCCTTCTCATTTCTCTTTCCAATTTTTCCTCCACTTCTCTTATTTGATTTTAAAGTCCTTCTTAAGGTCCTCTATGGCCTGCAACCCGCTCATCTTTTCCCCTGGGGCTTTTGGAGCAGGACTTCTGACCTCACAGTCCTTTTCCCGCTCTATGCCCCCAAAATAGGAGTCTAGGGTTGCATTTTTCTGTTTCCTTTGCCTTGACATGTTGCCACTTAATTACTTGACTTTTGGGCTTGTTGCCACACTATGGCTTTAAGGCCAGATAGAGGAATTTTCGTCCCAAACGTGTGGGGGGGCAACTTCCGTTTCTGGCAAGCTGTAAACCCACCCACGACTTTCACCCTAGATCACAATCCAGATCCAGGGAGGTTAAAGCAAGAGCGATTACCCCCCAAGACTGATCGCTGGATCTCCCTACAGTTCGCAGGCCAGGAGCTGGAGCTGTCTCTGAAAACTACAAAATGGAGTGTCTCCTCAGAGGCTTCTAGCCCCCAGGGGAGGAAGCCGACGCATTCCCCAAATACTGGTCCCAAAGTCCATAGGACACTAACCTCTTACTTTGCCCTAGGCATGTCTATGTTGATAATTCTGGAGTCGCCACAGCTGCTGGTGTTCTGGGGTCTCTCCAGCCGGCTGCTGGCCCCGCCGCCCTGGGGCTAAAACCTCGGCTCACAGGGACCTGGGCTCTGCTTGGCTTGGCTCGGCTCAGTTCCCCGCGCTCTGCGCGCTGCCAGCTCCCAGACCGCTGCGCTGTCCTCAGCGGGAGGTTAGCTTCTCTGTGTCGTTCTGTGGGTGCTGGGGCTCCAGAAGTTGTTCAGAGTTCCTTTTACATAGTTTGGTGGGAATCTGGGGGCAAAGTGGCTTGGATGAGCTGTTTCTACTCTGCCATCTTGGCTCCGCCCCAGAATCATCACATTTAATCCCCACAATAACTTGTGAGGTAGGTATTATTTTATTTCCATTTCACAGATGAGGAAACTGAGGCAGACAGAGGCTAAATAAGTTGCTGAGGGTCACACAGGCTGGACTTGGATTCTGGTCGTCTTTACTCTTAAGTTCAGCATGGCACCACCTAACTGCCTCATTCTACTTTGGACTGCACTCCTGACTCCCAGACTTTCTCTCCAATGCGGCAGAAAGTTGGTTCATCCTGGAAACTTGTTCTACCTTGGACTTCACATATCGGAAACAACCTCTATGCCTGGTGACCTCCCTCTCTGATTGGCTGGTTCCTCCCAGAACCCCCATCTTAAGGAAAAGGCCCAGACCAATGGAGTTATCATTCCTCTCCAAGCTACATTCCTGGACTCTCCCCCAGCTTTTCTCTATAATGTCCCAGAGATGGTACCTTTTGTCTCATTTCCATTTTAGTCCCCCTGTATTTGTTATTTTCCTTAGAGTGTAAACTCCTTGAGGGACAGGGACAATCTTTCTTTTTGCTTGTATTTTTAATTCCCAATACTTTGCATAGTGACAGACGCATAGCAGGTGTTTAATAAATGCTTGTAGATTAGGTTTCTCAAAAAAAGACTTATTTTCTCTTACGGGAGGGAGGCAGTCAACAACACTCAACCTACATTTATTAAGCACCTCTATATACAAAGCAGTATGCTATGCATTGGTAGAGAAACAAAGAAAGAGAGCAAGCCCCTAACCTTAAGGGACCTCTAATTTGGAAAGGATGATAAAACATGCCCATGCGCACACATGCAGATAAACAGAGTACAAATTAGATTTAGAATCTATGTGTAGAAGAAAAATAGAGTTGTATTAAGACAGATGGGGTGCAGATTGTTTTCAGGGTTTGTTTGGTTTTCTTTGATGGGGCAGAAATTAGAGAAGGCTTCAATGGAGGAGGGGGCATTTTGAGCTGGTGCTTCACAAGATGGGTATATTTGTTACAAAGCTTTCTTTTTCAGTGAGGGGAGGATGGAAAGGAAAGAAAAGAAATGCTTGTTAATTAAAAAAAAAGAAAATAAAAAATATCCAAAAGATGGCTAGGACATGGACAGTTGGATATAGGGGTGGGGAAGCACAATATTCCCAGCATTTGTGAACTAATGGTGCAATGTGGGAAAATACAGGGCCTGTTCTAGGCATGACAACTACACATAGCACATGGGGGCTTGAAGGCAGCAAGTCGGGAATCAGGCAACAAAGGCAGGTTGGAGTCCGATTTTAAAGAAAAGAAAGCCCAGATCGAGCATGAGATGCTTAAAGAAAGAGGTCAACAGGGAATAAATAATAACAGAGGAGGCGGGACAGGAGGGTCCAGAGAAGTGTGGACATCTGCTTAGGAAGAAAGGAGAGCATGGCAACTGACAGATTCCAAAGAGAAAGCTGTTAAGGCTTGTGAACCATACCAGCCCAGCTGGCTGCCTTGGAGATTTTTCTGCCTTTCATAGAGACAAGAACTCACTGCTCATTGAACATTCGATATTAAAAATCATTTCTCCTGTACAATGTGATAATAAATCCATGAGTGAAATATACTAAATACTCTATCTGACTAATGCCTAAAAATTATTCCAGGACTTTTCTGAGAGGCAGTATTACTAAAATAAGCTTTAGGGTAATTTTTTGGCCTTTAGTAATTATTCCTTACTCATATATTCTGAACTTCCTTTCCATATTGTGGGATTGTAAAAGGAAGCTTTACCAAAAAACCTTCCGTAGACAGGGTCATGGGTCTATATTCATGGTTCATGGATTTTATTATCAAATTAGCTTTAGAATAAGGGATCTTAACCTGAGGTTTGTGAATTGGTTTTTACAAATTTTAATATTTGACAAGTGGAGTTCAATATAATTGGTTTCTTTTGAAATCCAACGTATTGGATTTTATGCATTTAAAAACATTATTCTGACGGGAAGTTCACAGGTCTCTCCAGGCTGCCACAGGGATCTATGACCCAAAAAAGATTAAGCAACTTTGCTTTAGAAGGATAAGCCAGGCAGGATTTATCATGCTTCATAGAAGTGAAATATCTCTTTTCCAGACCAGTATGAGCATTACAGGTACACTCAATAACATGATTATGAAACAGAGTTGATGACTACAAATGCCAATGGTCTATTAACAACTAACCACTCCAAATAATATTTTAATTATTAAATTAAGATGCTAAAACTGGCAGGGGGCTAGAGCCCAGGAGACTTTGCTTCAAGCAGGGGATTGCTTGCCTGTCAGAAGACAGGCTCTACTGAACACAAATGAGGAGTAATTGCCTCTTTCTCTCAGGCAACAAGCTTGGAAATGTGAGGACACATTGTTGTTAGCCCTCTAAGCCTACTGTTCAAAAATGCCAGTATTGTAAAGCTTCTGGAAGTCACGCTGTTTACACGCAAACGAGAAAGTTCTCCGTTCTTCTGAATAACTTGATATGTCAGTGACAGGAGCTGCCATTGGTCACTAGAAGAGCCCCCAATTAGGCCCATAAATATCTGAATCAATCATTTCCTTAAAACTGGTACATCTTATGGAAGGAAACTCATGTCATTAGTGCCTACTATGTGCCTGAAACTATTTAGGAGCTAAAATAAATACATAAATGAACAGTGTCCTCAAAGTGCTTATGTTATGGAAACAACATATACATAGAAAAAAAAACCATACAGAATATGGACAAGGTAATTGTGTGGGATAGGGCACTAGCAACTGACAGGAGGGAAATCAAGATTTCTTTCTGGCACTTGAGTTGAGCTCAGAAGGAAATTAAGGATTTTAACTGAGGAGATGGAGGGAAAGGAGTATATTCCAGGAATGGAGAGACAGCCTGTTCAAAGACCAGGACATAGGTGATGCAATGTCATATACCAAGAATGGCAAGCAGGCTAGTTTGGCTGAAATGTTCATGAAGGACAGTAGGGCACAACAAAGCCAAACGGAAGCATTTGTATTTCATCCTAGAGATAAGAGAAAGGTACTGGGATTTTGTGAGTAGGAGAGTGGTCAGATCTGTGCTTTCGGAAGATCTGTTTGGTGGTTGTGTGAAGAATGGCTAAGAGAGGAGAAACACCTGAGTTAGGGAAATGGATGAGAAAGTCGCTGCAGTCCTCTAAGAGGAAGGAGCCAAGGGCCTGAGCTGTCAGAGTAGTGGCTATATAAGGAGAGAGAAGGGGATAGGAGACAAGTGGGTAGGGATTGGGTGAGGTAAAGGGAAGGGAAGAGTGCCTTTGGGATTTTAAACTTGAATGGAAGGATGGTGGTGAAGAGAAATATAGTAGTTAAGAAGATGTGGGAGTGGGAAGGAAGATAAGTGGATTTTATTTTGGACACACTGACTTGGAGATGCCTAGTGGGTATCTGTTGATCTGGCCCTTAGGTTCAGGGGAGAGAAAAGAGAGATGAGTCTGGCAATTGTATAGAGATGATCGTGAACCTATGAAAATTAATGAAACCACCAAGAAAGAAGGGGGTTATAGGAGCTTGACACAGAAATTGTAAGCTTTTCTTTTTTCTTTTTTTTGAGGATAAAGTTGAAGGATTTATTTAATCACTAGAAGACTGAATCCCAAAACCAGTAAGCCAAAGTACCAAAAATATTCAGAGAACATAATAATGCTGAGAGCCACAGCATCCTTTAGCCTTCCCATAATCCAATATGTGATCAATATTTTTTATTTAATTAAACAAATGCTTTATTAACTTCTAGTTTACATCATTCATTTCCACCAGATTATGAGTTACATTTTTCCCCCATTTTTCCCTACCCACCACCCCAGAATAGCACTCCCACTAGATATCCCCTCATCCAATCTGCTCTCTCCCATATCTTCTCCCATATCCCCTTCGACTTTGCCATTAGGGCAAGCTGAATCTCTGAGCCCCAATGCCTCGACATCTTATGAAACATTTAATTTTAAAACTTGGATTTTCAGATCCATTCCCTTCCTCCCTTGTCTCCCACTCCCTCTGAGAAGATAATTGTAAGCTTTTCTACTGAAATAAGAATTTATTCATTCATCGATTTAACAAATGTTCAAGGAGCAACAGACCACTCTGTATAGAATAAGTACTACTAGGCCCTGAGGGCAGATATCTAAGAGGTACTTTCCAGGCTTTTGAGAGCATTTCTTTAATTCTCACAATGGTTTTTATGATGATGATTATAACAGATGAATCTAATGTAATCTTACTGGGAGAGTCCTAGGCTAAGCTAAATCCATTCCAAAAATCTATGGTTAAGATTCTATGGTTACAGTTCCTAGAATTCCTGGCAAGCATCTAGATGAACTGCTTTCTGAATTATTGCCAAACAACAGTTCCCTGGGCCTTTGGACAGTTAATGAGTGTTTATGAATCTACTCCAATTCTTGGGATAACAGGCTTTACTTTGATATCCTTTGGTTTCCATATGTGCTGTTGCTTCTCTGCCAGAGAGACATAATTATTTATTACAACTCTATATTCCTATTATTTATTGAGCATGAACATGCCAGATGCCATAACTACTTTTGAAATGGAAAAAATATCAAAAAAAGCCAAACTCAAGATTTTAAGTACCAACCTACTGGCAAGAGCAGAGGGAGAATGAACTCACATTCCATTAGAACTTGTTTCTAGGGTCCTATGTCTAGTGTAGAGATCATGGATATAATTTGATTGTTGGTCAGTGATATTTACAAAATCATGGAATATGGGAAAAGTATGAAAGAAATGGAGAAACTGCAAATGCCCTGATTTTCAAAAAAGGGAAAGGAACAAAGTACTAAAACTATAAGCCAATGAGTTTTAATTCAATTCACAGTAAAATTCTAGAAAGTATTAATGATTAAATAATTAGTGAAGAAGCAGTGACCCCAGTGGCTCCATTAAGAAAAGATCATGCCAGAATAACATTATTTCCTTTCCAAGCAGGATTGTTAAACGGTCAAATCAAGAGAATGCCAAAGATAGTTTACCTAGACTTTACCCAAGCATTTGACAAAGATTCTCACACTATTTTTATGGAAATGGTAGAGAGTCAGTCAGTCCAATAAACAAATATTTATTAAGCAACTACCATGTGCTGAACAAGATGCTAAGCACTAGAGATATGGAAAGACAAAAGACAGTCTCTAGTCCTGAGGAGCTCAAAATCTAATGAGGGAGAAAACATGCAAATAACTATGTACAAACAAGTTATATACATGATAAATTGGAAATGATCAATAGGGGGAATGCACTAGAATTAAGAGGGACTGGGAAAGACTTCCTGTAGAAGGTGGGGTTTTTGTTTGGGCTTTAAGGAAGTCAGAGAAGCCAGGAGGCAGAGATGAGGAGGGAGAGCATTCCAGACCTAGGCGAGAGTCAGTGAAAATGATCAGAATTGGGAAATAGGAGCGTCTTGTTTGAGAAAGAACAAGAAGGCCAGCATCACTGGATTGAAGAAGAAATGGGGAGGTTGGAAGTGCAAAGTATAAGAAGCCTGGAAAGGTCAGGGGAACAGGTCATGTAGGGCTCTAAATGCCAAACAGAGGATTTTATATCTGATTTAGCAGGCCGTAGGGAGCCACTACAGTTTATTAAGTGGTGGTGATGGGGATGTGAGTCATGGTGTCATTAGATAGATTCATAATTGACTGAATGGCTAGACCCGCCCCCCAAAGTAACCTTAACAGCTCATTGTCAACTTGGAGTAAGATCTCCAGAGTGTTTCCCTAGGATTTATGCTTGTCCCAACTGTGCTGTTCCACCTTGTTATTAATGACTACAATATAGGTAGAGATAGTATCGTTATCAAATTTTTGAATGACAAAAAGATGGGACAGCCAACACCCTGGATAATGGACTCAAGATCCAAAATTATCTCAACATTGTAGAACACTGGGTTGACTCTCATAAGACAAAATATATCAATAATAAATATCTTATAACTGGGTTGAAAAAATCATCCACTTCACAAGACCAAAATGGAGAGGCATGATCAGAGAGACAGAGCTTGGGGTTGTCATAGACTGGAAGTTCAACGTAAGTCAGCAATGTAATATGGCATCCAAAAGAGTCAATGTGGTGGGGGTGCATTGAGGGAGAGTTTCCAAAAATAAGAAGGTGGTAGTGCTGCTGTCAGACTAGAATAGGATAAATATATTTTCAGTTCTGAATACCAGATTTTAGGAAGGACACTGATAAATTGGAGGGCATCCAAAGGAGGGAGGCAAAAAGCTTTCAGGTTTGATACTATTTGTATCAATGGAGAGATGAGGAAAGTTAGCCTAGAGAAGAGAAGATTTAGGGGGACAGGATAGCTGTTCAAGCATTTGAAGGATTGTCATATGGATGTGATTAGAGTTGTCCTGCTTGGTCTCAAGAGGGCAGATTTAGGAGCGATGAGCTGAAACTGTAGAGACAAACTGATGTTTGAGGTAAGAAAAGCCTTCCTGACTCCTTAGCATCATCCTGAAGTGAAAGAGCTTTCTCTGAAGGTGGTGGGTCTCCTCTTATTGGAAATCTAAAGGCCGGGTGGTCTCTTTTAAGGTATATGTTAGAGGGAATTCCTTTTCAGGAATGACCAGATGGCTTCTGAGATCCCTTCCAACTCTTAAATTCTGTAATTCCATGTGATTCTCTTGGGCCTGGTGTCACGAAAAACTGGGTTCAAATCTAATTTTGGATTACTTCTCTGCTGTGTGACCCTGGATAAGTCCTTCATTCATCCTCCATGAATGTGTTTCCTCACCGACACAATGGGAATAATAATATCTGTAGTCCCCACCTCCCAGCGTTATTGTAGAAGACATAGGCCTTGGCCTCAAGGCTATTCCAGTCTCAGTGGAGAGCTGGAAAAGGGGGAAGACTCATGCCACAACCTCATGAGAAGTCAAATAAGAAGAAAAGGCAAATGACAGAAGGGGGATACTGCCCATAAGCATCAGAGTCTCAGTTTCCTGAGGCTCAGAGAAGTTCTTTGTCTTGTGCAAGGTCACACAGTAGGGACCTGGTCTTCTCACCGCCAGGTACAGCATTCCATCCTCGACTCCCCACTAGGCCTTGGTCAAAGAATTCATCACCAAGTCACTTCCTGGTGATAAGTGATTCCATGCTCAACCTTATCGAGGTTGGTCCTCAGAAAACAGACAGAATGAAGAAGCTGGAGAGGCTCCCTTTTCCCCCCCATGCTTCAGCTCCCCACATTCTCCCTGGCCTGATTAGCATCATTTCTGGGTATAGTCTGCTTTGAGAGCAAGGCTCTCAGTCCTAAATGAATGATGAATAATGGTCTCACTAATGGTAATCTAAGATGTGAAGACTCACACTATATCCTGTCCTTTAAGGAACACTCTGATTTTTGCTGTCCTATAATATGAAATGGTATTTAAATCCTTTTTGTGTTCAGCCCTTGCCTTAGGGTTTTTAACAAATAGTGCCAGGTTTTATCTGTCTTAATAAATATCTTTCCACAGCTTCTTTTATGTCACCAAAAGAGACAAAGCAACTCTGAAGCGATCAGCCACATAGGCATAAATCAAAACTCTTCTTTTAGGTAGGAAAGTGCCATAGTCAACTGTTTCAGGCTACTATGTTTGTGCTGAAAATATATTACAAGATGCCACACCATCCATAAAGTCTGAAGTCTTTTGTAATTGCTGCTTGTTCTCTTTATGGTATATTTGTGGTAGGAGGCAATATAATTGGGTCAGCGCCCTTAGGGCATCATACACTGTTTCTTTTACAATGTTATTTCCATTTGAACCTTGTGGTTCCTAATATAATGCTCCTGAAACCCTTTGGCTAGTTACTTAAAATTAACTTGTTAAGATTACTTGTATTTCAAATGATGTTTTTCTTCCAGAAGTGCCAATATTTTGGAGAAAGGCATTCTCTTTGACACTGTTCTAGCAGAAGGCAAAGCATCTTATAGACCAATGAAAAAGTCTAGTTTTAGACTTTTTCATTGTTTCATTTATGTTTGATCTTTTAGTCTGATTTAAACTGCCTATTCTAGCACCGAACGTTTGTATTTTTCCATGTAGACTACTTCCCTTGAATATATAATGTGTAATAATATCTCACATATGTACAGCACACTTAGGATTTCGAAAATGTTTTCACCATGACAACAACCCTGTGAAGCGGGGAGTGCAAATATTTTCATACACACACACACACACACACACACACACACACACACACACACACACACCCTTCCTTTGACAGAAGAGACAATGGAAGATCAGAGAGGTGAAGGCATTAGATTGTGATCTCCTCCACTAGAGTGTAAGTTCCTTGAGAGCAGGGTCTGGTTTTTTATTTTGTTTTTACATTTGCCTTTCTTTGTTTCCCTAGCACTTAACACAGTGCCTGGAATAGAGTAGAAGGTTATTAAATGCCTGCTTGACAAAGAGCTGTGATTGAAGCCTAGGTCTCCTAATTCTAGGACCAAACCTTTTCTTCCTGCTACACTATGCTCCTACCTTCCATGTACCTGATTCTGAGTTAGTATAAGGGTCAGTGAGCTTGCTTCATTTCCTACACATTTGTACCTGAGATCTCGTGTTCAAAGATGAACAGATGGATGAGATTAGAGGAGTAGAGAGACAAATGCCATCCAAACAAACTATGCCCTTAAGATGTGCCATGGTGAAAGCATCATTCTGATCTGTGCTTGATTTGGTGATAATGAAGCTGTGATTAAGAACGATCATCCAACTGTCTAGTTTGCTTTACCAAGAGAAAACTTCCAGTCTGCATTAAGGCCCCTCCCAGATCTAACAGCTGATAATTATATGGTGTTTTTTTGTTTACTATTCTAAGGCCTTCCAATTCTGGCATTTTGCAAAAGAAGAAATAGAAAGGAGTGTTCTTGGCCCTGTCCTTTTTCAGAGAATAGGGCATGTTGCCCATAAGTCAGATAATAGAAATAGGATATTCAGAGTCAGTAAAAACTTGAGCTTCACCAGCTGTTTATTAATCTAACAAATGGCAGGACTGGTATCACCAGTAAAAATGGAGAACTTGGTAAGAGAGAGAGTTCTTGGCTCTGGGAAATACATAGCTGCTACCAGGATAAACAACTCAAAGCAGATCTAAAGACAATGAGTCATGAGGCTCATGGTCATATATGAAAGACGACACATTTTCTGGAATGGCTTTTGGCTTTGGCTTTTTGGGTTTTTTTGAATGGCTAGAGCAGTGATGTTAAATTCAAGTAAAAATGGGGGCCACTTGGTGGTGGGAGGGGGGAGACTGAGTCAAGATGGTGGATTAAAGACAGCAGCCCAGTTAAACTCTCCCAATATTCCCTTCCAGACAACTTTAAACTAATACCTCAAACTGAATTCTGGAGCTGCAGAGTCAACAAAAGGTAAAAGGGGAACATTTTCTCTAGCCTAAGATAACTTAGTAGGTTGGCAAGAGAGGTCTGTGAATCTAGCATGTGGGCCAGCCTGGAGCAAATGTGGTGGCATGACTAGTAGTGAGTCTTGGAGGTAGCTGAAACAGCAGCAACAGCAGCTTCAAGAGCTCTCAGCCCAGATGGTAAGAGGGTCAGAAGACTGGTCAGATCCAAGAATACAGGGGACTTTCTACTGTTACTGAGTGCAAGACCCTGCTGCATTGCCCATATGCAGTTCTGGGTTGCAATTTCAGGGTAGAAAGGAATACTTTTGGTCAGTCACAAGGGATCAGGGGCCTGAGTCACAGTTCTAAGGCAAAGAGGAGTGCTAGAGTTTGCATCTGCAGGAGAGCAGGGGCCCTGGCTACAATTCCAGGTAACAGGGGCCCTTTGTGGGTAAAGACCAGGGGACAAACCAGTAGATCAATGGCCACAACTCTCCCTAGATCATAGGGAGATCTTAGCACCCACAATTTGCAGACCCCCCCCCAGAACTAACTCTGAAAACAGCAGCACAAAAATTCCTGAAGCTTGGGACCATGCTTCCCCACTCCCAGGTGAGCAGAGTTCAATTTTAACATAAAGTTCAAAGTAAAGAAATAGGCTGAAAAAATGAGCAAATAACAACAAAAAAGTTAATTTGACTATAAAAAGCTACTGTGGTGGCAGGGAAGACCAACACACAGAAGACAACGATGTGAAAATAACTATAAGCAAAGCCTCAAAAAGAAAAAAAAGGTGAATTGGATGCAAGCCCAACAAGAATTCTTGGAAGAGTTTCTAAAAAAAAAAAGAGAGAGATGAAAGGTAGAGGGGAAATTGGGGGGGGAAAATGAAAGTGATGCAAGAAAATTCTGAAAACAAAATTAACAGCTTGGTAAAAGAGACACAAAAATATATTGACATAACACTCCAAAACACAGAATTGGCCAAATGGAAAAAAAAAGTTCAAAAATTCACTAAAGAAAAGATTCCTTAAAAAGTATAACTAGCCAAATGGAAAAGGAGGTACAAATAGTCACTGAAGAAAATAATTCTTTAAAGATTAGAATTGGGCAAAAAGAAACTAATGATTCCATGAGATATCAAGAAACAATAAAATCAAATCAAAAGAATAAACAAATACAAAATGTAAAATATCATTGCCTGAAAACCATGACCAAAAAAGAAGCTAGATATCATAATTGAAGAAATTAAAAAAGGAAACTGATATTTTAGCTCCAGAGAGCAAAACAGAAATTCAAAGAATCCACCAATCACCTCCTGAAAGAAATTCCCAAATGAAAAATCCCAGGAATATCATAGTCACATTCCAGAGTTCCCAGGTCAAGAAGAAAATATTCCAAACAGCCAGAAAGAAACCATTCAAATATGATGGAGCCACAGTCAGGATCACACAAGATTTAATAGCTTCTGCATTAAAGAATCAAAAGGGTTTGGAATATAATATTCCAGAAGGCAAAGGAGCTAGGATCACAACCAAGAATAACCTATCCAGCAAAACTTAATATAATTCTTCAGGGAGAGAAATGGATATTTAATAAAATAGAAAACTTTCAAGCATTCTTGATGAAAAGACCAGAGCTGAATAGAAAATATTACATTCAAACACAAGACTCAAAAGAATTATAAAAAGGTAAAAAGTGAAAGAGAAATGACAAGAGACTCATTAAAGTTAAGCTGTTTACATTCCTATTTGAGAAGATGCCACATGTAATTTCTAAGAACTTTATCATTATTAGAGCAGTTAGAAGGAGAGGGGAATGAGTGTAAGCTGATTATGTCGGAATGATCAAAAAAATGAAGGGGTGAGAAAGAGGGATGCACTGGAAGAAGGAACCAGTAGAATGGAGAAAATTATCTCACATAAAGTAAGGAAGAGTTTCTACACAGGAGGTGGCAGCCACTGCTTGAACATCAGAAAGAGGGAAGAATATATATACACACTCAGTGGGTTATCAAAATCTATCTTACCTAACAGGATAATAGGAAAGAAATAAGGAAAAAAAGGGGGGTGGGGAATAATAAAAGGGAAGGCAGATTATGGGAAGTAGTGGTCAGAAGCAAAGCAGATTTTGGAGGAAGGACAGGATAAAAAGAGAGAGAGGGAAGAATAATAGAAGAAAATAGGATAGAAGGAAATATACAATTAATAATTAAAACAGAAAGTGAAAGGGATGAGGTCACCCATAAAACAGAAGCAGATAGAAGAATGAATTACAAACTAGAATCCAACAATATATTGTTTACAAGAGATACACTAGAAACAGAAAGACACACTGCAATGCCAATGCGATACCCATAGCAGCCACTATGAGTATGTGTGCATATTTCCAGGATAGATTTGCAAAATATAATAAACTCTCTTCCTCAAAGGCAAAACCAAAATATTATTTGGAGCATCATTAGGATACCAGGAGGTAAGATTTAGCAATCTCATCACTAATCCAGGCAGCTCCTGAACATCTTAAGCCTTCTTTCTGTTAGACCTCCCCACAAACAAGTTCCCCTAGGCAATTTCCCTCCTTCACCCATTCACCCTCACTTCTCTCTGCTCTGCCTCTCTCTCACACTCTGACATTCTATTTCAGTTATATCCTTGGGCAAGCTCCTCCCACAAGAGGCTCCATGTGACTCAGGCTGTATCACAGCTATGAGCTGGGCCAGAGCTCAAAGCAGGTCACATAGGCCTCTTAATGGATGAGGAAGATCTTATTCCATTAACATTACAGACACATACTGACTTAAAATAAAGAGTTGGAGCAGAATTTATTATGTTTCAGCTGAAGTTAAAAAAAAAAAAAAGGCAGTGAATAAAGCACTCACTGGCCCTGGAGTCAGGAGGTCCTGAGTTCAAATTTGGCCTCAGACACTTAACACAAAAACTAGCCATGTGACCTTGGGCAAGTCACTTAACTCCAATTGCCCTCCAAAAAGCAAAAAAAAAAAAAAGACATGATAACAATCATGGTCTTAGACAAAGCAAAAAATAGACTTAAAGGAAATAATCAGAAAAATATCATTTTGCTAAAAGGTACCACAGACAAAGAAATAGTATAAACAATTTTTACAGCAAATTTATTTGATAAAGGCCTTATTTCTCAAACATATTTAGTTGTCAAGGAACCAAGTCAAATTTGTAAAAAAAAAAAAAAAAAAAAAAAGGAACCATTTCACAACTGATAAATGGTCAAGGGATATAAACAGTTTTCAGAAGAAGAAATCAAACCTATCTATAATCATACGAAAAAATACAAATTAAAACCACTCTTGAGATACCACCTCATACTTATTAGAAATGATAAATGCTGAAGAAGATGAGGAAAAATATAGGTACACTAATAAACTACTGGTAGAATTGTGAACTGCTCCAACCATTCTGGAAAACAATTTGGAACTACGCCCAAAGGGCTATAAAACTGGGCATACCTGTTTACCCAGCAAGACCTCAGTCTGTACTCCAAAATGATCAAAGAAAAAGGAAAAGGATCCATATGTATAAAAGTATTTATAACAGCTCTTTTTGGGGTGGCAAAGAATTAGAAATTGAGAGGATGCTTGTCAGCTGGTGAATGGCTGAACAAGCTGTGTCACTGTGATTGTGACAGAGTACTATCATTGTGATATAAGAAATAAGGTATTGGTTTCAGAAAAATATAGGAAGATCTATATGGAGTGATACAAAGTAAAGTGAGTAGAACCAAGAGTACAATGATCTCATTGTACAAAGTGACAGAAATATCGTAATGATTATCAACTGTGAAAGAATTAGGTACTCTGATCAATATAATGATCAAGACAATTCCCAAGTATTCATGATGAAAAATCCATCTCTAACAGAGGACTGATGAGTGCTGAATACAAATTGAAATAACATTTTCTCCCTTGATGTTGCTTGCTGCTTGTGTGACGTGGCTAATATGGAAATATATTTTGCATGATTTCATGTGTATAACTGATATCATATTGCTTGCCTTTTCAGTGAGTAGGGGAGGGGTGGGAAAAATTCAGAATTCAAAATTTAAGAAAAAAAGAATGTAAAAAATAATAAATAGAAAAAAGAAAAGAAAAAGAAATGGGGGCCACTAATCTGTACACAAGGATCTCATATTGGCTTAGTTTTAATATGTAATCTTATGTATATTTTGTTGTTTTTTTATTTTGTTAAGAATTTTCCAAATTACATTATAATCTAGTTTGGGTCATACCACTTGAGAGTGTTGGGGGTAGCATGTTTGATTCTTCTGAGAGAGATTATTTCTTCAATCTTGCCAGACTATTCTCTCAGAGTGATCTGAATCTTTTCCTTTTCCCTTTCTTTTTCTTGGTATACCTTCTTTTATCTCTGGGTACATCAAGGTATTTCCTCCTCTCCACCCCCCCCCATCCTGTTTTGGATGTAAATTGTCTGACTAAATCAAGATTTTCCTGCTTTTTTCCTTTTCTTCACACATTTTCATAGCATATATGTTAATGCAGTCTAGTCTCTCATCTACTCTTCCTTCCTTTATTTATATCCTAAATTACTCTTGGTGAGGTTTATGGGATTTAATGTTTCCATTTAAAAATAACTATTTGGTTTACTTATTGATATTTGGAATATATGTCTGATTCTGCACTGCCTAAGTGTACATAATTCTTTTATTGGCATCCTCTTCCTTCTGTCAGTGGTTTAGTCTTTATTTTGGGGCCCTGACTTAAAATCCTTCCTGTTATTTCTAATGTGTACTTCCTTCTGAGTCCACTTGGGGGGGAAGGGTAGGGAATGGCAGCCCACAAGAGAGTAAATCCTGGCTGAAGTTAAAACAAGAAATGTAAAAAATAGTGTATTTCTAACCACAACTGAGTCCAAAGGCTTTGTGCCATCGAGAGATAGGGTGGAAAACATTAATCTATTACCTTCTTCTCTGAGAAAAGAGACCAAAGAGAGAGATATGAGTAAAAATATTGATCCCAGTATGAAATGTGTCCCACCTCCACACCAAACTCTCACACATCCTGATTATTGCCTGCCAGGTGGACGTCAGCCACAAAGTCTTTGTATCCATGCCCATAGAAGAGGCACAGTAACCAAGAAAAAACATTCTGAGCATTATTTTTTTCTCAATCATGTTGCTTTATAGTTAAAAAGAAAAAGTAAGCAATTTCAAGTTCCAAATTCATGACTAAAGGTAGCCTTATTTAAAAGGTAAGAAGAAAAATCAAAGTTTCCAGGAGGTTTAATCACTGTGTTTTTTAATCATTGTGGTTATGGGGTGTGTGTGTGTGTGTGTGTGTGTGTGTGTGTGTGTGTGTGTGTGTGTGTGTGTGTGTGTGTGTGTGTGTTTGTGTGTAGCTGTGTTGGGTGGAAGTGGGGAAAGGACCAGAACAGGGTATAAGTACATCCTTTATGTAGATTCACTGACTACACTGAATTGCCATATCTCTTAGTGGATGTCTGACCTAATAGTGATTAAATAAAATACCTTTACATAAAAGGCTAAAATCCAATTAGTTAATGCAGTGTTGCTCTTATATTTATATCTATGTCAGTATTCAGTAATATCTAGAAAGACCTAGAACTTAATTTACAAGAAATGTTATTAGGATAATAATGATATGATCATAAGTCATTTCTATTCCCACAGCAGTATCATATCTATTTTGATATTTTTATCTTCCCCTATTCCTGGACTTGCAATATACAGATGTTATTCCCCCTTCTCCCATTTTGAGTCATTGAGAGTATAACTGACTCTAAGTTGATGTACAAGCAATATGGTGCCAAGTGACCCTCCAAGTGGAAAGACTTGAGATGGTCCAGTCATATCTCTGACACATACAGACTTTCTGACCAGGGGCAAATCACTTACCCTCTCAACCCCAGCTAATGCTGTAAAATGATCAGTGCTGAGCAGCACTGGTAGAAGGCATTACTTCTTATAGGAGTTTCCAGGACCAATGATTACACAGCCAGGTTTTAACTATCCAGAGTATTGTAAAAAATGCCGCGGGCTTATCTCGGTGCCCAGAGTCCATACCTTTCTTCTTCCAAGTGCCACCTCACTTTTTGTAATAGTTTTTTCTTCCAATTTAAAATAGTTATTTAGTATTATTTTTTTAATTACATGGGAAAACAATTTTCAGCATTCATTTAAAAATTAATTTCCAAATTCTCTCCTTCCCTCCCCACCCCTCTCATTAAGAAAGGCAAGCAAACTGATGTAGGTCGTACATGTATAGTCATGAAGAACATATTCCCATATCAGTCATGTTCTAAAAGAAAACATAGACAAAAATAAAAAAAAAAGATAAAGAAAGTAAAAAAAAAGCCTGCTTCAGTCTGCATTCAGATTCCACCAGTTCTTTCTCTGGGGGTGGATAGGGGATTTCATCATAAGTCCTTTAGAGTTGTCTTGGATCACTGTATTGCTGAGAATAGCTAAGTTAATCATATCTGATCATCTGATAATACTGCTGTTACTGTGTACAATTTTCTCTTGGTTTTATTCATTTTACTTTGCATCAGTTCATGTAAGTCTTTCCAGATTTTTTTTTAGTCTTTTCCAGTCTTTTTCGAGCTCATCATCTCTTACAGCACAATAGTATCCCATCACAATCATATATCCATTCTTTCTAATTGTCACTGCACCACAACCTATACTTTATACTATAGGCTATTTAGACAAGCTCCTTAAGGAATAAGGGAGGAAGGAAGGGAAGAAAGGAGGGAGAGAGTGAGAGAAGAAGAAGAAGGGGAGGAAAGTAACAATCATTTCTTAGGTGCTTACTATCAGTCAGGCAGGTTGCTAAAGTGCTGGGGACATAAACACAAACAAAAAACCCTCAAGGATCTTACATTCCGAGGGAAGACAATATAGGAAAGAGAGCTGAAAATGCTGGTATGGAAATCAACATTTAACGGAAATGCTGTCTGAAGAGTTTCCTAAACAGGCAGCCTCAATGCAACAGCTACATCACAGTTGAAAAAGTTCCATACTTTTCTCATGGGAAATTTCCTTGGACAATCACTCATAATGTCATCCTTTAAAGGTTATTCTATGCCAAAGAAAAGTAGTAGGGAGAATCATAGCATGATTAATTGGAGACAAGAAAGTCACTTTTAAAGATATAAAATATAACCACAGTTTAAGTCAGCAAAATGGTCAAGTAAATTTTGAAGACTTTGCTTATCACAGTAGTGCATTAAAAAGAAATTAACTCTAGAGGTCAAGATAATAGTGTAGCGTATGGAGAGAATTATTACACACTCCCAGAAGACTTTTTTTTTTTTTTGCACAAGGCAAACTAGCAGACATATCGAAAGATTAAACTTTCATCAGCAGATCTCAGTATTTCATCAATCTTTCATTACTGCATGGCTTAAAGAGTCATCTGGCCAGGTACCATTAGGAAATTTTCTATCTTCCAAACTTAGGGGACCCCCCCCAAATTACCCTAAGAAAAAGATAGCTCAAGGGGCGGCTAGGTGGCGTAGTGAGTAGAGCGCTGGCCCTGGTGTCAGAAGGACCTGAGTTCAGATCCAGCCTCTGACACTTAACACACACAAAACAAAAAAACTAGCCATGTGACCTTGGGCAAGTTACTTAACCCCAATTGCCCTCCAAAAAGCAAAAAAAAAGAAAAAGATAGCTCAAAAACTAGCAATGCCAAAATTGTAATAACTTTCAGATTTGCTCACTCCAGAGATATATATCCCCCTATCATTATCATTCAAGTCTCCCCTCTTCCCAGACCTTGATCTTGGACAGCACAGGAGCAATGAAGGCCAATGGTCCTTCAGTTAGGGTTTCAAGGAAGTGATGGAAAACAGCATAAAATAAAAGATGCCACTAAAATTTCATTGGTGTTGATGAATGCTTAAACATGGTCATCTTGTCTTGACAAGATTACGGCATGATGGAACATGGCTGGGGTTACATTTTACAAAAGTCACACTGATGAAAGATCAAAGACTCAGGGTCATATCTTTGCTTCCTGATTTCCATTCCTTCATTTGTTTATCTGAACTTGGCTCTTTTATGTGGAATTGAGACCTTGGCATGTAAACTCTATCTGTCAGCCTCTAAAAGTGGAGATCTTTGGGGAGAGAGTCTGGTGGTCTCAGTCAGTAAGGGGAATGAGTTGTGAGCAGGACCTGGGTCATTTAGGTCACAACAGAAATTTGCCTTTAATGAAATCTGGCCCACAGGAAGTGTTCAACAGATCTCTTTATCCCTCTTTTATTCCCTCCTTCCTTCCTTTCTTCCTCCCTTCTATTACTCAAAATGGCATTTCTATCAATTACACACATCACAACCTCTCCATGCCTATGTGTAGCTCTCATCCACACTGTCCTAAAAATCCTCCATGGTAGGTCCATTCAACATGCTGGAGACCCTTCCTCGATTTTCCTGATGCAGCTAGGAGACCAGTAGAGCACTTTAGCTATGACCACCTTCCCTTTCTGTCCTATACCCCCTTGATGACAATCTTGTTCAATGCAGCATTTAGCCAATATTAAGGATAATAGAAGGCAATTCTCAAAAGTTAGGAAGTTTGAAATTAGCAGTCAGCAATCCTCCATAGCTCTGAAAATATAATTGATAGGGTAAGCAATGTGCTTAGTTTAACCACCTTACAATGGTGGTAGGTTAAAGGCATAACTGGGAAAAAATGTTTTAAAGGACAACAAGAAGAGAAATAAAGTACTTTAGATCATGGCCATCTCTCCCTTCTCTGAAGCACTACAGCACTTGCTGTTAATATGACTTAATTTTGGTATGTTACTATATACTGCCTTGTACTATTACTGAAATGATTCATGTGTGTATTTCTTTTCCCATCATCCATACTGTGGAGCCCCATGAGGGAAGGGACTGAGTTTTACGTTTCTCTGCATCCTCTCCAGTTGCAAGCACAGTGCTAGGCACATCACAGGCTCAATAAATTCTAACTGAATGGAAATGAAGATCGGAAAGGGAGGTACACACTCTGCTCATCTAAACCCTACGTATCCTTTAGTGCCTGGTTCAAGCCTCATCTTCATGAAGCCTTCGTAGCTTTACATGAATGAATGAAAATACTGAAAAAGCATTAAATAGTCTACTTGTGCCAGGCACTGGGGACACAAATATAAAATGAAGATGGGCCCTAAACTCAAGGAGTTTCCATTTTAATATGGGAAGATAAAACATATAGGGGAATAGTGGATAGGGGAGGAAACTGTGGTTTGGGGAGTCACAGAGATTATGAAGGAAACCATATAACAGTTACACCCTCAGGTCAGGTTCTTTCTAGTAGTAATGGCAGTAGGGATTTAATTTCTGTTCCCAGAGTAAGAGCTGAAGAGCTATCGGTGGAGAGGGAGAGTAAACACATGGTGGCCAAGTAGCTGCCAAGTTCCCTAGGTAGGCCTGGACTTGATCTATGAACTCTACTTTTAAAGTTATAGCAATTACTGTATCTGGGGCTGCAAATTAAGGTTGCCTGCATATTTCTTTCTTTCTTTCTTTCTTTTTTTTAAGCAATTGGGGTTAAGTAACTTGTTCAAGGTTACATGGTCAGTCATTTTTATGTGTGTGCTCATTTTCTGAGGCTGGATCCAATCCCGGGTTGTCCCAACTCCGAGGCCGGCACTCTTACTCACTGCGCCACCTAGCCGCCCCAGTCACCTAGACGCCCCCATATTTCTTATTTTATATATCTTACTGTGAAAATCTGTTTCTTCAATAATTAATATTCATCCAATTATATAGTTGGCTGAACAGAGGGTCAGACGATAGGGAAGGGGAGAATAGATTTGAAACTTACACTCTATATTACATCATATTCTAATTAATCAGTTAAAGGATGAAGTTGGTTGATCAGATCAGGCTCTTTGCCCCATCTGTATGAATAGAAAGAGTTAAAGTGACAGAGTAGCCCACAGTCGCTACTGAGTATCACAAATCATTTTACCACTTTTTTTGTGCATGTTGTTTACTCATGGTTGGTATTTTCAAAGGTGCCTGGGGTCTGCTTGACCAAGATTGGTACATTTGTAAAGGACTCTGGTTCCATTTGTATTCCTAAGGATAAAACAGTTATTAAGCACCAAGGTTCATGACCAACAAAGGGTAGATGTGTTGTGTTTGCAAAACTGACTAGGCTCCTTGATGGACTGCACATGTGCTGCTGTATATCCCAGACCCGGATCAAGGGGAACTCAGATGGTTAATAACAAAGTACTTTAAAAGGTTATCTGGCTGGTCTTGTGGTAAAGAAAATACTGATATTACCAGAATTTGGTTATATGTAAACAATTAACACTCTCAAGTAAAATAGAATTTATTTTTTATGTAGGTTAAAGATTCTCTCTTGCCAATTATGCATATATTATTAGTTTGCTTAGAAAATTCTTTCTTTATAGATTGCATTCATCTGAATTAGTGATGTCCAAGTAGTAAGATTTTACTGGTCTAACAAGATTGCTTATATACTTTCAAATACCTCTCATTTTCTCATATTAGGAGTTCAATGGTCTGTAGGTCAACACTGTTAAGTTTAAAAAGACTTTAAGTCTCAATTTTCAATTAACCTTTTTTCTACCTGTTCCTATTTAGATTTCATAATTCTACAATGATATTTGCATACACATAAAGACCCTGTCATTATAGGTTTTACAGTTTATACTCTTTTACTATGAATCTGATGGGATATTCACACAAAGTTAGACAAGTATCCAGGGGCAGAGTAGAAAAATCCAAGGTACATGAAGTCACTGAGAGAAGTGCCTTATATAAATGTTACACTTCATTTTTGGGAACCTCCTCTCCAACGAACAGTTGCTTTCCCATCTCACTTTTTAGATATGGAGTACTGGTGAGGAGGGAGGGTATAAACATGGCAGCTAGGAAGATGACAAGTTGCTTGGCTAGACCTGGAGTGGATCTTGTTCTACTAAAATGAGTCATTACTTTCTGAGATGTCAGTCCTTGTTGTACATGGCCCCATTCTGGCTCCCCTGATCCCTTCTGCCTTCCCTAACCTGTCATCTTTTCTCTCCTTCAGGGAAGTAAGTAAACTGCCAGGTTTAGCCCCGCCTAGGAAAACCTGCGCATCTGAAAATCAAATTATGTACTGACCAATTGCTGATTTTTGTTTCTGTAAGTTCCTGCTTAAGCAATTCCTGACCGGTAGGCATGTGGCTTGCCTTTATATACTGATGCCTTGCCCTTGTTGGTGGCTATTTGATTTGGGTCTGGCTCCAAACAGACCTGAGCAGTCCCACAGCACTATTAAAATTCCATTTTCAAATTGCCTTCGGGGGTCTCTTTTTCGTTCTTTTGGCATAACATCCTCACATCCAGGTTCTGCATGGCAAAGACCTTTAGCACTTAAGAATTCAGAAAAGCCAACTACTCCCTTAATTCCCTCCTCCTCTAGTAGTGGTCCCAGGGAGGTTCCCAGGGAGTCCAAAGCTCCATGAAAGCATCAATTGATCAATTGGCATCAAGAAATAGCTTTATTACAAGAAGATAATACCTTGAACCAACTAAACACTCTCGATCCATTATCTCATTTGAAAAGCAATAGCCCTAGAAAGTAAGTCATGCAAGTATTATCTTCCTAATTGTAAGGATAAGAAAACTGAGGATCAGGTGGAGAGGTGAAGGTTCTGTCTTCTCACAAAGTCATACAGATAAGGCATGAAGCCAGGATTGAACTCAAGCTTCTGACTAAGCCTAGTGATCTTTCCCTGCACCTAAAACAGCTTTTCACTGCAGAGGAGGGTAGGAATAGAAAGGGAGGAGAACCCAATATCCCAAATCACGCTTCCCACAAATGAAATAAGAACAATTGGTTGTTGTTTGTTTGTTTGTTTTTTTGAGCTTATATAGAGCTAAAACGCTTGTATAGTGTTCCATTCAACCATGCTGAAGTCATCTTTTTTCTTAATTTCATTTAGTCATCATCATTCTGGCTATTCTGTTAGCTATACTTATAATTCAGGAATAGATTTTTTTGTAGATGTTAGTTTGTTTTTTTAAATGAATGAGCAACAGTTAAGTCCTAACTGGTATGAATAACAAATTCCATTCAGAGATAACATGTATTCAAATTCACACTATGTACAGTTATATTTACACAAAATATGGTAATTGGTTCCAGCCCAATGGAAATATGTAGTATAAATTTAAATAACATGACTATTTCCCAGGATTTATTATTTGCACTAATTAGGACCTACATATAAAAACTCCACTAACAGTAACATTAGCTGCTCCTGTAACTGATTATGTCATTCACAATTAAAGATCACTGAGATCACTGGATTCTCAGATGTAATATTGAACTCACCACATAAAGAATTTCCACAAAGATCATTTTTTTCCCTTAGAGGGGAAAAAAAGTAACTACAAAGTCTAAATTTTTTTTTTCTAATTGCAAAACTAAGCTATTAAGTGAACTGTTCTGAATTCTGAGGAAGATTTTCTGTCCTCCAAGCCCTGGGTACAGCAGATTTTTACTGTTCGAATTAACTATATGAAGAAGTCCCCAAAGATACTCCATTTGCTCCAGCAAGGAAAGCTACTAAAGAAAACGGGAAATGGGGCTCATTTTCTCAAGTAAAAATGAAACACTTTTATGTTTTATTCATGCAAAGTTAAAACCCCATTCCTTTCCAGCATTTCAAATTGCATTTGCTCTTAAAAGAAAAATAAAAACTGGAAGGAGAGAAAGTAAAAATATGGTAATTTCAGAGACACATTTTTCCAGGGAGTCCAAAGCTCAGGGGGCCAATAAGGAGAGAGAACTTGCTTTCTCCTCTCCTACTTAATTCATTGCTTCAAAAGGTAGCTCTGCACAAGAGTTGCCAACATTAAAATGACCTATTCTTATGGCCAGTATGGAAAGAGTTATGGGCAGCAGTGTGCTGGAAAATGTTTAACAATCAACCCTCCAAAAAATGATGCATGACACACTTTTAAATTTAATTTGGGTTATTAACATTTTTCCATCACTTTCTTAAGTTTAGACACTCAAACAAATAATAAAGCAAGCCCTGATTTGTAGTATTTAACTGATTTCCAAGGTGTAAATGCTCACTCTGAAATTTTAACTATTGACTTACAGGTCAAGCTAGCTCTATCACACCCCTGGATACCCTAGATTTAAATTTTCTTCTAATGTACAAGTTCCTGAACCATCCAAGAATAACTCCCACTACTAGCCTATACTTATTTGTAAGGACTGAGCAAGACTAAGGAGTATGTCTTTAGAGAGAAGGCCTGTAAGAAGTGGGGGTGCAAGGGCGGGGAGGGGAGTTTCTAGGTTCTAAAATCACTACCAAGTCACAGAATCATAGAGTCTCTGAACCATCCCTAAAAACACGTTTATGCTTCATCATACGAAGCATGGTCATCTAGCTTTTGCTCAAAGACCTAGAGTGAGCCATGATGGTTTATTTTACACTGGCAACATTTGAAGCCTCTCCTGGGTTTTATAGTAAATCAGAAATATTCAATGGTTGAAAATGCAAGCCTGTGCCTCTGAAGCTAGCAAAGCCTCTTCCTTTGATAATCAATTCAAAGTGTGTTTCTTGATTAAGTACCTCCAGGCATCAACTCATAACTAATTTGAAAATAACTGTCTTCTCCATATTGATACACACACACACACACACACACACACACACACACACACACACACACACACACACACACGTTGTTGTTGGGTTTGTCCTTCATTCTCAGAGGACCATGACATCAGGGAGATGATGATATGGGAGGCCTGGTGAAAGGTCACCAACCTCACTTTCTTCTAGAGAGCCATTTGGATCCAGTGACCAGATTATTCCTCAGGATGATTGGAGATGGGCCAGGATACAATGGGAGACCCTGGCCCTTTTAAGCTAAGGCCTTTTCAGGATCTCACTTTTAGTGAGATAATGCCCCATTCAGTGAGATCACTTTAAGAGGTGAGTCAAGGGATGGCCTCTTTAATTAAAAAAAAAAAATCAAACTGGGAAGGGACCTTCAGGGCTGCTGGCCAAAAGAGAAACAGTACTATTTACATTCACTCTGAGCCAGGCGGGTCAAAAAAATAACCATCAATTAGTGCTTGGGCAGGGACAATCTATGAGTTCCAGAGTGAACTGAGTTTAATGCTTGGTCTTTGAGAAAGAAATCTAGCCAGTAAACTCCAAGTTAACTTTAGTTTTCTGACAGCAAAATTTACCTTTCTTTGACCAGGAGAGGGAGAGGGAGAGTAAAGGGAGAGTTACCCAATTGGCACAACAACCTTTGATAGGCACATACACAGACATATACAATACATATATACATAAAATCATAGGTGCTGGTAAATTTCTCTCTGTTCATAAGAACTTCATATATTCATCAATCTGGATGTCACGCTATATTCTTTCAAGTTCTAGTAGTATTTGTTGCTGTGTCTGGAACCCAAAATATCCAACAAAAGTGAAAAGTTATAATGATGGTCTAATATACTATTACCCAAGCACTATTCCACAGCAAATTTCACCAAAGTAATCAAAACTTTTAAAGTCTACTATCATTAAAAACCACCACCCCCATCACCATCTACTTTTCCCTGGTGTCTTCTGCCTGTTCCTAGGTTCCTTCCCTCTCCCTGTTTTCTGGTCCCTGATTTCTGAGCTTCCTCCCATAAGAGGCAGCCACATTGAGGTGTGAGTGGATAGAGTGGTTGAAGGAGAGCATTTTGGCAAAGTTTGGGTTGAAAAGTACTGAATAATAAATTAGTACCTTATAAAATTATTAGATTTACTCCATGTCCTTGCTAAGTACAAGCTACTGAATCAACTCACTCTTGTCTAAAGTGCTTAGCATCACCGGCCGGGTTCCCAGTTCACACATGACAGTTCAAAGAAGCAATCTACCCTCCAAGAAAATTTACCCTAATTAGCAGCAAAGAACACATTTCAGTCCTACCCTTTGTAGAGCATTTCCCATTCCCCACCATCATGTCTCCTTCAGGATTGTAATTTGGGGTATTGCTAAATCACCTCTCCCTAACCTTGAGGCCTTCTCCCCACCTTCCCCCAGAGATCTATTCATGTCAATACCCAACATGACTTCAAGAAGAGCCAAAAGTCAGGCCTTGCACCTTGGAAGATGATTGCACCACCTAATGATAAAAGAAGGTCAAGGAGTGGAGTAAATGCCTTTGTTCTTTGTCTATTCAATAGAACAGTACCCAAAACACCCTGTTATGCACCAGTGATGGACACATAGTCACATCCACACCACAGTGATGGTTTTAAGCCCATCAATGACAACCCTGAGGCACTGTGAAATCTGGAAGAGCCTTCTAAATCAAAGTAAAGTAAATTTAACACTTACAGTATTATGTGTATTTAATTGTATGCTAATTCTTTGAAACTTGGTAACTCATAAGGGGTATATGAACAGTTAGCTAGAATACTTAAAAAATAATAATAATAACCAGAAAAACCCAAATCCAAGTCATGATAGATAAACTTATATTCTAGGCAGAAAATAGATTACAGTAGATTTTGTTGAGAAATACACACAGAAAGGAATATTAATAGAATTTGGAATACAAATGTCTGGGAACAGAAATTGATAGTATATTAGTTTTTTCATTAGAAGTTATCTATTTAATCTCTACCATATTCTTTTTTTTTTTTTTTTGGAGGGCAATTGGGGTTAACTTGCCCAAGGTCACATGGCTAGGTTTTTTTTGTTTGTGTGTGTTAAACGTCTGAGGCTGGATCTGAACTCAGGTCCTTCTGACTCCAGGGCCACCACTCTATTCACTGCGCCACCTAGCCGCCCCTACCATATTCTTAATAAACATAATTTACAGACACAAGATCTATGACTGCATATTACACAAACTCCTAATTTCACACACCCCCCAATTGGATTATAATAACAATGGGGAATAAAGTAAGAATGGAAGGAAAGGGAAGGGAGGAAAGGAGAGAGTTCTGAGAAAGTCTGGATAAGCACTGAACTGGGTATACATTGTGGATCCAGATAACAGGGCAATTTTCAGAACAGAAACACAGATCTCAACCGGCTTTTGACCTGGGAAGTGAAAAGTCTACAAGATTCATCAAGCAGGGAAATGAGTATGTAGACATATAGATAGATAGATAGATATACACATACATATAGGTATATATGTAATATGTATATATATATATAAAACACATATGTATGCATGTATGTCTAGACATACACACTTTTACACATAAATATTTGAAAGTGCTTTTCATATTTTTTTTGTTTTTGCTTTTTGGAGGGCAATTGGGGTTAAGTGACTTGCCCAAGGTCACATGGCTACTTTTTGTTTTAAGTGTCTGAGGCTGGATTTGAACTCAGGTCCTCCTAACTCCAGGGCCAGTGCTCTATTCACTGCTCCATCTAGCTGCCCCGGTGCTTTTCATTTTTAAAGATTCTAAACAGAACATTGCCAAATTTCATTGATGAGTGCAGAAAAATCAAAACCAAGGGTATATGACTGGCATAAATCAGAAGTCACTCTAAGACTCTAAACACAAAGGAACAATTGGCTCAACTCACCGGCCATTGTCTCGGCCCACGCCCCACACACGGATGCTCACAATAGGTTGAGAATGAAGGACAGTCCGATCCATGGGGTCAACTAGATTTAGCATATCATTCTCCAGAATGAGATACATGTCTTTCCCCTAAAATTCAATAAGAAAACAAGGTGTAAACTTTATGCTTCTTGGACAACTTGAACTTCTTGGGTGGTAAGGAGGATAAGCAGAGTTATTTTGTAATAATTCCACAGAAAACAGTTGAGCAAGAATAAATGAATTGAATAAACATTTATAAGAACCCAGTGTGAACAGAGTGCTAAACTAGGTGCTGGAAAAGATACAGTTTAAATAACACTGTTAAATAAATAACAGTCCCTGACCTCCATTGAAATTAAACTATATGACACATACAATTTCATTACAAGATAACACATAATAGGCAACCACAATTCTATTTGATATCAAAGTGGAGTAATCAGGAAAGTCTTTCTGGCAGAAGTGGCATTTGTGTTTGGCTTTAAAGGTTGGTTTGGAATTCAAAAAGCAGAGGGTGGAGTAAAAAGCATTTGAGGCAAAGGAACAGGATGAAAAAAGATGAAGAGGTGGGAAAACAGGGGACATGAACAGAGGACATCAAGTAGTTTCTCTGGCTAGAGGGTAAGGTGTGAAGAGAAGCCTGGTGTGGGGTAAGATAAGGGACAGCTTCAAATCCAGTGATAATATTATGAGGGTTTCAAATACTGGGTCTGAATAATTTTCAGTAACAGAGAGACCCTGGATAAAAGCACAGGAAGTTTTGAAAGTTTGAAGGAGGGATTAAAAATGGAAAAGGGAAGATCTACTAGGACTGGAGGGTTTAGGGGGATGGTAACGAGTGCTTGGATTATGCCTGTAACAATAGGAAGAGAAAAGAAAATGAGATCTTACAGAAGGAAGACATGACTGGGCAAGTAATTGGATGTACAAGGTAAAGTTGGGGGCAGGGTATAGTATCAGAGATTTAGACCTACAAGAGACCTTAGAAGATATCTAGTCCAACCCCCTGGTAACTGAGGAAACTGAGGCCAAGGGAGATGAAGTGAATTAATTGCCCAAGGTCACAGGGGTAGTGAAACTGCAGAACTTAAGCTGCAGAGTTTGAAATAGGTCCCCTGACTCAAACTTCTGGGCTTCTGCAATTTTGCCCCAGTAGAAGTCTGCTGTTAGATGGCATGCCTTTGATTCAACTGCTATGTGTTTAATGATTGAAAAGAACAGTTGGTAAGTGCCAGAAGAAACACACAAAAAAGGCTCCTGCCCTGACGGACCTCACAGACAGACAAGAAGGATGTGAACATGCAAGTTTGCACATTAAGAATAACTTCCACTGACATAGCACTTTACAAAATACTTATTGTAAGATATCCAAAAAGCAGGGAGAAGGAAAGCCCTTCAAACACAACAAATAGTTGCATCTACCTTCCATAACAAAGCTGCTACGGTAAGAGAGAATATAAGGGCTATTATCCCTATTTCAGAGAAGAGGACTAATATAAAATGGATGTGCAATAACCATATAAACACTCTGGTGGAGAACAGAATCGGTGGTAATGAGAGTATAAAAGCAACCTGGAGAAAGAAAATATTATTCCTAGTTTTAAAGGTTTTTTAGTATTTTATTTTGAAATTTTAATTGAAATTTTTTTTTTCATTTAATAGGTTTATTTACAAAGACATATACTATGTCAAATAGTTTGCTTACTCCATTCTTCAAAACTGCTTTTGTAAATGGTGGTTCTTCAAGTCTGATTCCTATATGGGTGAATCTTATTTCTTAAGCAGCTGATGTCTTACTATAAGGAAAGGTGCAGCAAATCCAGATCCAAGGAATACAGTCATCACTGCCAACAATCGCCATTTGTTTTCTACTGAAAATGGCAGGTTCTTCCCTGGACCCTCCTCATAATGGCTCCTGTGAACCAAGGAGGTGGAGAACCTCAGGCTCCTCAACGACCTCAGAAAAGGCTGCAACGGAGGAAGAAATGGCTCCTAGTACCGTTCTCCCTACTGACCTTCTTAATTGAAATTTAAATATATTTTATTTATTTATTTAATTTAAATGCATTTTAAATATTTTAAAGCAGTCTTTTTCATTTCCCCTCCCCTAATCCCCACTCCCAATTACTGTGGAAACAACTTTGGATTTGGGGTCACAAGTCCCAGGCTCAAATCCTGGTTCTATTACTTACTACTTATATGGCCTTGGACAAATCACTTCTCTCTGAGCCCCAGGTTCCTTATTTGTCTGCAAAATAAGTAGGTTGCACCTGATGAGGTCATTCCAACTCAAAATTCATGGTACCATGAGATCACTACAAACCTTTCATTGACTGAGGAATCCTCCCAAAGAAAAATGTATTTTCTACATGAGAATAGGTGAGTAGCTTCATAAGATACTGATAGGTAAAGAATGCTACACAACTAGCAGGAAATGAAAAAGATAAATGATGGTAACCTGTTCACTCATATATTTACTATGTGCCAAAATTCACTCACATATTCATCTTGTGCCTATATTGTGCTATGATGGGACTATGGGATGTAAAGCTATAAAAGACAATTATCTTTGTATATTATTTATTCCCTTCTCTTGGGACCTTAAAATATAGTTGAGAAAAGGAATGTATCCAAATGAATGAAATATAAGGTAGCATATATGCTTTGAGTCACTTAACAAAACAAATATTTATTCACCTCCCACTAGGGATGGGATACTGTGCTTGGTCCAGGGAACTTTCATCCAGAGATGAAAAGTCACATAGCACCTACTGTTAAGCAGCTTCTATTCCATAAGGATCTACAAGGGTGTACACAGATAAGGAAATACAAGAGAGAACAATGACAACCAAGATTGGGGAAGCAGTTCTGTAAGAGTAGTGTCAAGGGAAGAAACCTCAGAATGGGCTGAGGCTAAGGGTGGAAAGCAAAGGATAATGGCAAGAGTACTTTTTTCTACATTGGGGAAAAGAGGGAGGGTCAAAGAAGGAACAGCACCGATGCTCTGGCTGAATGGAATGGACAGAAGTCATTCTGGAGAGAAGGCAGAGCTGTTCAACTCCCCTATTTCTTCTCTTTTTCCACACCAGGGAGAATGATCTTTGGACTAGAAAGGGAAGACTAAAGGTTCATAGTGAGATGATACCCAAGGGAAGTAAAGTATAAGAGGATACTACCTATTCTTGTTTAAATTTTGCTTTTTGGAGGGGGAAGGGCAGGGCAATTGGGGTTAAGTGACTTGTCCAAGGTCACATGGATAGTAAGTACTAAGTGTCTGAGGCTGAATTTGAACTCAAGTCCTCCTGCCTCCAGGGCTGGTGCTCTATTCACTGAACCACTGTAATGGAAATGCAGATTTGAAGATCTTCCCTGCCCCTAGGCCCTTTGATTGGTTTAAGTGACTCTGAGAACCTTCTTTAATTTGAAAATATACTCTGCCCCCTAATAGGCTGAATGTGGTCACATGGAACCTGTGGTAGGAGGCTTGGTTTTCAGGAATGACCACACCTTGATGCTGTCTGATTGGGCAGTGGGTCAAGAGGGTGGTTATATTCTCTGACCCAGGAGAAGGGTATATAATCCCTGATGTGAGGCTTTGCTTTGGGGCTCACTTTGAGAAGTGTTGTGTGATTTGACCAGATGAGACTCTGGGAAGCTGTTGAGAGCCCCCGGCTTTGAAAACCCATATGTTGATGCTTCCCTCTCTGGTAACTGTGATTTGGTATTGATATAATGGTTGGACAGTTTGGAAGCCTGTCTGCTTGATCTGTTTGTTTCTCTGTCTGTATACTTTGAAGTTCAGGGTTCTGACCTTTTCCCCCTGAACTAGGTAAACGATATATGTTTGACTGACTAAAGTAAGCTTGTTAACCCCATTTTGAATTACTTTCCTTTAGAAAAGCAGATCTAAGAAACTGTTGGCAGCCACCCTGGGGATATTGGGGTGCTTGCTGCCACAACCACCTAGCTGCCCCATATACTAGCTATTCTTAAAGAGTTTGACTCACCAGGCCCAGATGAATTCATTACATTGTAGGATACTGAAGCAAATGAAAGATGTGATTGCTAACTCACACCGGGACCTTTGAAAAGACCCTGGAGATGCCATCTGGAATATTGTGTTCCTTTCTGGACACCACATTTTAGTACAGACAGTGATAAGCTGGGAAGCCTCCAAAAGAGGTTGATGTTAAGAAACTGAAAGGACCACAGAAGTAAAGGATCAAAGATGCAGGGACAAAGGGGACCTGAGAGGCCATCTAGTCCAATGCCATCATTTTACAGATAAGGAAACAAAGGCCTGAAGAAATCATTAAATCACTCACCAGAGATCATGCAAGTAGCAAAAATAGCAGAACCAAGATTAGAACCCATGTTCTCTGACCTGAAATCCAGTGTTTGTTCTAACTCTGCTCTGCTCTACTGGCCTCAATATCCTGCCATAAGAGGATTGGGAGGAAGAAGTGAGGATGATCAGTGTTGAGAAGAGCTGGAGGGGTGGGGGTGGGGAGCAGTGAAGGGATAAATGTCTTTAAATGTTTAAGAATCAGGGTGGCTAGGTGGCACAGTGAATAGAGCACCAGCCCTGGAGTCAGAGGACCTGAGTTCAAATCTGGCCTCAGATTTGACACAACACACAACTTGACACTTAACACACAACTAGCCGTGTGACCTTGGGCAAGTTGCTTAACCCCAACTGCCCTCCAAAAAAAGCAAAAAAAAGATGCTTAAGAATCAGAACTATCACATGAAACAAGGACAAGACTCTTTCTTCTTGTTCAGAGGAAGCAAAACTAGTAGCAGTGGGTATAAGTTATGCAGGCAAGTTTTGATCCCCATGCAGCAAATTTCCTAACTATTAGAGCTATTCAAAAAGGGGACAGTTTGCCTCAGGAGGCAGTGGGGTCCTCCTCCTTGAAGGGCAAGTGTATTCTGGCTAACCAGTCTTTAGGGATATTGCAGAGAGTCTGCTGGTTCAAGGATAGATTAGCTTAAATCAAGGGTTCTTGGCTTTTTGCATGTCATGGATGCCTTTGGAAGTTGGGTAAAGCCTCTGGATTCCTTCTCAAAATAGTGCCTTTGATTGAAAACAAACCAAAACAAACCAAAACACAGAATTACAAAGGAAACTGATTATAATGAAATAGTTATCAAGACATTTTTAAAAATGCAAGATCACAGACCCCAGGTTAAGAACCCTTGACTTGGATGGTTTCTAAGGTCCCTTCCAACTCCATTCCAAGGAACTTCAGTTCTCTGATGAAGGAAGGTTTCATTGAAGATGTGGCACACATTCCAGGAACAGGGCATAGTTTAAGTTAATGCATAGAGAAAGAGATGAAAGGGCAATGGAAAGGTAGGAAGGGGCCAGAGTGAGAGGGGCTTCAAATGTACATGCTCATTTACTAGAAAGATGAGAGAAGCTCAGAAGATATTATTTTGAAGGTGACACAGAACTAAGGTTAAACAAATGTAGTAAACCTTTATTAATTTAAACCATAGATTCTCAAAGTGGGCAATACCACCCCATGGGAGGGGTGGTAGTAGCCTTGGAGGTAGGCACTGAATAAAAATAAGGGGATGGTAGAAACATAAGAAAAGAGAAGAGAATTCTGAAAAACTTTGTACAAGTTTCATCTGCTGTGTAACAGAGTTAATAATTATAGTGATTACATTATTTTCCAAATAAACACATGAACTGCAAGTTATAGCGAATCAGTGGTCAAGACCACCAACAGGTCTTAGCAGCAGGTGGGCATGTTGTACATTGTCAGGAAGTCCAGTATGCATCAGCAGGGATATATGTACGTGTAATGACTTATTTACAATATGATACCATATGGTTATACAACACAATTTTGCATCATCAAAATTTCAATGCAAGAAAAACCCCACAGTTATAAGAAATTACTAAATTTGAAATGTGTCATTTAAAAAAATTTATATATCTTTTGAAATGACAAATTAAAAGAAAATCCCATCTGTCAAATGGTTAAGAAAAGTAGATTTTCAGGGGGGTTCTGAGTAATTTTTTTTGAAAAGGAGGCAGTAGGCCAAATAAGTTTGGGAACCTCTGATTTAAACCAAGCAAAACAAAGGGTACTCTGAATTAGTGGGAATATTGAAATGCAGGGGTTTTTAAAAAAAATTTTTCAGCTAATAATAAAAATCCTCAGGAATACATGCTGACTTGCAATCAGCCTATTAAGCATTTGAATGTAGCTTCTTGAAAGTACATAAAAAACATTGTGTTCTATTGAGTATTAGCAACAATGGCCCTAAAATGTTTTGAATGACATCAGTTTGTTCTATGAACCACCCATTTCTGACTGCTGATCTTTCCACTGCAATGTCCTGATACCATCTTAAACTTGACATGTCTGAAAATAAACTCCTGTGTGAATTGTGATGATGGAAGGTCTTCGGGGGCCTGGTAGGTAATCTGAACTTTATTCAGGGAAGTATAGATTTGCTGTAGCTTTTAACAGGAAAGTGATGTGCTTGGGAGAATATAATTCTGGCAGCAGTGGGTGTGAATGATGAACTAGGATGGGAAAAGATGGGGGTAAGAAAACCAGTTAAGAGGTTATTTCAATATTTCAATATTTCAATTCAGAGGTAATAAGAGCCTAAACCTGAGTGGTGGCCATGGAAACAGAAAAGTATGAATTCAAGAGACATTTTTTTTTTAGGTAGAATTGACAGTACTTGGCAACTAATTGGGTGTAGAGGGAGAAAGAGTTCAAAATGGATATGAAATTTCAAGTCTAGGTAACTGGGAAGACAGTTCTGTCATTAACTCAAATAGGGAAGTGAAAAGAAGGCAGAGGTTTGGGGGGATGAAAACGTTGAACTTGCATTGACAGTAGATATCCATAAGCAGATGTTCAAAAGGCAGTTGGAAATATAGGTCTGGAGAAGACAGAGAGCTGGGGACACAGATTTAGGAGTCATGTGTAGGGAGATGATAACTGTAGCCTCAAGAGTAAGTAACATCACCAATGGTAGTCTAGGGAGAAGAAAATGGAAGAGGGCCAAGAGAACCTTGGGGAATTTCCATAGCTGGAGGCAAGCAAAGAAGATTTGGAGCAAGACCAAAAGGAATGATTAGAGCAGTTGATAGATAAACAAGGGAGTCAAGGAAGAGAGTTACAAGATAAAGTGATTAATAAAAACAACCACCACAATAACAACAGGTACTTATATAGGGAATTCCAAAAGTTTTATTTCAGTTTTTAGCTATATAGTCATTGAGCTTTTATATTAAAATTAAAATTTAATTTAAAATTAAAATTTAATTTAAAATTAAAATTGCACTGAGACTTTTGGGATACTCTGCAGAGTGTTTAAGAGTTACAAAATATTTTTGCATACATTGCCTCATTTAATCCTCACAACAAGCCTGGGGGGTAGGAAGTATTATCATCACCATTTTACAAATGAGGAGACTGGGGGGTAATGAAGTGATTTGCCCAGGGATAGACAGCTACTGGAGTTGAAGTAAGGTATTCCTGACATCAAGTCCAACATTCTATCCAATGCACCAAAGGCTGCCTGATTAATGGTGGAAAATTCTAGAGAGAGGTTAAGGAGGATGGCAACTGAGAAAAGACTATGGAATTTAGTCATAAATCAATGGTGGTGAAGGGAAGGAGGGATCACAGAAGAAAGGGACCACAAAGCTGAGCAAAAGATTTTTGTTCAGAATGTTAGCATTCTAAAAACGTTTATAAGCAAAGAGAGTTAGCGAACCAGTGAAAAAAGACTGATGATGCAAGAGAAAGATGGGGAGGAGAATCTTTCTCTTGCATCATCAGTCTAGAACAAATGGAGAGGGGAAGGCTTAAGGAGTAATTAACTACAACTCAGGCATGGAGGATAATAATAGCACTTGCCTCACAGGGTTGTTGCAAAGAACAAATGAGATAATATATGCAAAATGCTTCACAAACCTTAAAATGTTATACAAATATTAGCTGCTGTTTATTATAATTATTATAACTATTGTTGTTATCATGATATAGTACATCAAGATTGTTCCTCACAACAACCCTAGCATGAGGGGGGTATACTTATTATCTCCATTTTAGAGATGGGAAAAATGAGGCATTGAGAGGTGAAATATCCTACCTATGGTCTGGCAGTGAGTGTCTGGGATGGAACTTGAACTTGGGGATCGTGATTCCAAATGGAAAGACTGAAGTGTAAAGACAGAGAGCTCTTTCTCCTCATCTCTGCTACTTAAAATCATTTTTCTCTAAAGTTCAGCTAAGTTGCTACCTTCTCCAGGAAGGCTTCCCTGATCCCCCCAGCTAAAGCATTATCTCCTTCCTCCAATGACCTTTGAGTACTTTCTGTGGATTGCTCTTGTTCTATCTTTCATCACACTCATTTGTCTATGTGTAACATCTCCCCTCTCCCCTCATGCTATTCTAAATTCTTCATGGGCATAGATTGTGTCATTTTTTATCTGTGTTTCATCATGCCAGCACTTGGCATGGTAATTTGCATAAAGGAGGTGCTTAATAAATGTTCACTGGTGTATTTGCTGAATGTTCACAGCAAAGTGGGAGAGTAAGCCACAGGCTGAGAATGAGGCAGTAGAGGAAGGGTTAGGGACTCAGGACTTTTAAAAGGTTTGATGTAGTTGCTAGAGGGAATATGGCAGAGTCAACTAGAATGGAATCAAAGGTCTCCTGGGCAGAACTGAGGGCTAGCTGGTGAGCAGCTCAAAGACTGGATGATGTTGCTAGAGCCAGTACAGTTAGCCTTTATGCAGGTGGCAATGAAGGACACAAACAATTAAAATAAGAGTTTCAATCTCCAATCACCAAATGTTTGCTGAAACAGGGGCTTCATTCACAAAGGGTGTAAGTCCATCTAGACAATGTAAATCACACCACTGTTGAAGATAAAGGCAACAGATAATAATGGAACACAATTCTGTGAATATATCACAATGTGCCAGGCACTTTGGAGATACCAATTTACAATTCTAGTATGAACAAAATGTTCTCCATTTCTTCTGAGATCTGTTACAGTGCCCATCTAACTCTCTAATCCTTTTTTAGAGAATACAATCATGACAATGATGTTATATCTGCACATATTTGATCAATGGAAAAATAGATATGCTTTGGTAATGAACTTATATAGAGGATAGCAGGAAATCCCCCTAGGGCAGGCATGTGGTTATGATATTCAAAGCTTTTACTCAGCACTGCCATCAAGATCCATCATTCCATCATTCCCTGATCCTAATCCCTCAACCCTCCATATCCCATCTACATGCCACAGACCTCCTAAAAAATGTGGAGTTTCCCCAAAGCACTGAAACCCCACATTGCTAGTTAAAGATTGCCTGCAGCCTAGGTTCCACTGAATATATCCATACATCTTGGTAATCAACCTTGGCTGATATTTCTAACTGTCCTGGGAATAGACCAGCACAAATGAGCACACGCTCCCTAAACTTTCCTTCCTCGTTGCCTTCCCTCTCCCGTGCCTGGAATGTACTCCTTCCATATCTCTCCATCTTTTGAACACACACACACACACACACACACACACACACACACACACACACACACACACACACTTCAATATATAATAAGTAGAAATAGTGGGGGAGGGGTTGCTTGCTTATCGTAAATATTTGTGTAAAAAAAAAAACCTATACCATTGCCTATAAATCAATTAACAGATTTTTTTTTTCTGTCAGTCTCAATATCTAATGATAAGATTTTTACTTTCTGGTTTTAAGGTAAAGCTTATTATCTCAAGATGAAAACTTTCCTCTAGATTTGATGCTGATGTTTTAACAGGGCATGCCTCTTTTTATATAATACCAACAGAAATGGAGTTTCTTTACTGCTAGCACTGTGGAGAGGGACAGCAGAATACCTAATCTATGGCCAACAGACAAGAATGTTGTGGGGTGCTCTTAAGTCTTACTCTATTTTGCCAGAGCAACATGAGGAAAAGGGGAAGGGAAGAGAAGGAAAGGGGAAAGGAGGGGAGGGGCAAGGAGGGAAGGGAGCCTGACTTTTTTTTTTTAATTTATTCTGTGTCACTTCATAAAACTTTAAGATTATGTTATTTATTAATCTCCTTTCTAAAATGGTACCAACCAGTAATTTAAAATGTGATTTCTGAAGGAGCTGAATTTAAGAAAGAACATTAAGGCAAGGTCTGAAAAATGACAGGAAAGGAAGGGGAAAGAGAATAAGCATTTATATAGTAATTATAAAGTGCCAAGCACTGTGCTGACAACTTTGCAAATATAATTTCATTTGATCCTTACAACAACTCTTGGAAGTGGGTGCTATTGTTATCCCCATTCTACAGTTAAGGAAACTGAGGCAAACCAAGGTTAAGTGACTTGCCCATGGTCACACAGCTAGTAAGTGTCTGGGGTTGGATTTGAACTCAGGTCTTCTTGACATGTGTCAAGGGCTGTAATCACTGTGCTGACAGCTGCCTGAATAAGATAGTGGAAGGAATTATATAAAAGGAGGAGGTTTTTATGTCTCTAGGAACTGTTAGCCCTCATCTTGAGTAGGGCCTGAATATGACAGAGCAGACAAAATAAATAGACATAGCATGAGCTAATCATTGGAGGCAAGCACTGAGAATAGGATCTTTCAAGGATTTCCTATAAATGCCATATGATAAATGCGTTGAAAATCCGTGGAGATGTTACGGAAGCATGCAGCATTATTATTCTGCCTTCTGGAAGCCTGGGGTTAAAAAGAAGGCTTGGGAAACTTCTTCTGTGAAGTGATCTCACCTCTCCCCAAATGCCGACTGTGTCTCGGATGTCATTTTTGCAGTATGAAAGCTGTCGGATACAGTTATTCACAGCCACGCTGCTCTTACCAGGGGCAAGGTCTTCTTCAGCCATTTCTACCCATCCCAGAGATCGGACAGCAAAGCACTGGAAGACAGCAAAGAATCACATGTGTCAACATATGGACAAAACTTATTTCCTCTAAAACTCCAACTGACAAATTGGCATTTAGTTTTTTCTCTCCACTTATTTTGTATGTAGTAAGAATTTTATCAATTTAAGCCTTAGGAGATTTTTTTTTTGAGGTGGGAATGCAGGGCAATTGGGGTTAAGTGACTTGCCCAAGGTCACACAGCTAGTAAGTGTTAGGTGTCTGGGGCCAAATTTGAACTCAGGTCCGCCTGACTCCCAGGCCAGTGCTCTGTTCACTGCTCCACCTAGCCACCCAAAGATGTTTTTTTAAACCACACCGGCAAAATATTTCCTAGAATGCCACCATATCAGCAAGTGAAAAAGAGAGAGAGAATGCTGGGTGTCAGTATAGGCAATTCATAAACTACTACTGCACTAATACCTGAATTCCAGAGCCTATCATCAAAGCAGCTACATTCTAAAATGCTTATTATGCCTTCAAACTGGAATACAGATCACTTTGCCTGCTAGTTCAGATCTAGAGTATGACAGATCTCATTTTCTAAATTACTGCTATGTTCTATAATTTATAGGATTCTCCTATACAGTTTATGAGTCACATATATGCACACCCTAAGAATTCAAAAACTCCTTGGTATTATGATATCCATAAGGCTCATGTATGCCAGGATGTCTCTGCTCTAGAGAAGCCCTCTCCTATACTGCATGGCACCTGGTCCCCTTTTCTGGAACACTCCAGTTCTGGAAACATTCATCCTAAAATCTTCTCTGTCATGAAGGGCCTCAATGGCTAAGTGAAGAGTAGGGAACCTGTGACTTCTCTAGGTCCTCAAGTGCAGCCCTTTGACTGAATCCAAACTTCATAGAACAAATCCCCTTAATAAAAGGATTTGTTCTGTAAAACTTGGACTCAGTCAAAAGGCCATACCCAAGGACTTAGAAGGCCACATGTGGCCTTGAGGCTGTAGGTTCCACACTCTTGGACTAATCCCTGGTATATCTCCCTGCCTATGACATCAGAAAAGGAAACATTCAATTGGCACTTCTGAGTAAGGTCCTGCCCCAAACTATAAAACCAATAGTCCTAGCCTGGCTCATTGCCACCCCAGGATGCATGCAAAGCTACTACCAAGTATGTGAAGGACAAAAGACCCAGGTATCCTCATACACAAAGAGGAGGAGTAAGAAGAACTTTGGTTTAACCTCTCTGTACCAAGTTCAGAGGGCAGCCTCTTAGGAACCATGACTCTCTTCCTGCTCTTGCTAAAGACTGAAGATTATCAAACTGAAGTTCTGGCAGTTTCTCTAACTGTATCCTTAATTGCTTGCCCTTTCACCCAGGTTTATCCTCAGTTTCCTCTGTACAATTCCACGTATCCCAATTACCCTTGCCTACTCCTAAGGTATCTCATGCCTTCTCTTGTGTGCGTTAAAATGTATTTGTGATAAAGGACTATAGCTATTAGTATCACTTGCCAGTCTACATTTTTGGGGGAAAGACTCCAAGTCCCAAAACATTTGTAGTGGACTGGAATATACATACATACAGTGAGTCAAGATGTTGTTGTCCACATGCAAAAAATATAAACAGAAAGTTTACCCTGTGGCTCATAGTTTATGGTTTGCCCTCTTGGGACCAATTCAGGTGAATTTTATAGGTCTGTTTATTTTAAAACCTTCCTTTCTTGCCTCACTAACTGAATAATGTAACCCAGAACACTTGTTAAATTACTACATGTGTGTATTTAGATATGCCATGTATTCACATGATACATACCTTGCCATGATGATTTAAAAAAAAAGACTTTGTCCATCATAGAATTTAAATTCCTATAATTTTCATTTTTCCATGTCTTGACTACCTTCAATCTCCTACTATATTTCCAAGTCAATAATATCATACATAGCACATATGGAATTCCTTTCTCTCCTACTATTTCAACACTGCCTTTCAACCCCTTCCAATTTCAGTTGATTTCAAATTTAAGATATTAGGAGCATTCACAATCCCCCAAACTATTCAATAGTGGGAAAAAGTGACTCCTTTCTCTGGGCCTCAAGGTTAAAATATGGGACTTCATCTCTAAGGAATGATAGTTCTGAAATTCTGACTCTATGGTAGGCCTGTGGCATTTGTCTTATATCACAGTGAAGATCAAGGTTAAGATCTATGGTCTCATCAAGGTTAAAATTCCCTCCAAAGAGGTTGACCTTGTCCAAGTCTTCCATAAAGCCTTCCTAGGTGCATTGCTCTAGATTTCCAAATTAGAGGCAATATGGAGCAGTGGACAGTGTCAAACATGTGGTTGCATGCCCATTCAGGCACCAGATTAAAATTCTCTTGAGGAATATTTAACAAAACAAATAAAAATTCAAAAGAACACAAATAATGTTGGTACCAGATTAAAATGTAATTGAGGACTATTTAACAAAATAAATAAAAACTCAAAAGAACACAGATAATGTTAACATGTGGTTTTCTACATCAAATAAGTCCCTGATGGGATCCTTATGTGTGGGTTAGTGGCCTGCTTCTACTGGAGTTTGACATGTCTGGTATAGTGACAGCTAGCACTAATATAGCAGCTTAATGTTTCCAAAATGAGCTGGAGAAGGAAAAGGCAAACCGCTCCAGTATCTTTGTGAAGAAAACCCCAAATGGGGTCACAGAGAGTAGGATGTGAAAGAACAAGAACAACAAAGGTTTGCAAAGTGCTTTCCATGCATCACCTCACTCAATAGTGAGATAATGTGAATAAGCAATGGACTAAGCAGTAGGACCTAGGGCTTAAATCCCAGCTCTTATATTTATTAGCTATGTGGCCACTGGCAGCACACTTAACCTGTCTGGATCTCAGTTTCCTCATTTGTCAACTGAGGATAACCATAGACCCTACCTCACAAGGTTGCTGTGAATGTCAAATGAGATCACAGGATTGCTGATTTGGAATTAGAAAGGGCTTTAGAGGACATCTGGCCCAACACATACATTTTGCAGAAGGTTTATGTACTTGTCCAACATCACAGAGGTAGTAAGGTGCAGAGCCAGGATTTGAACTCAGGTCCTCCAATACAAAAGCTAGGACTCTTTCCAATCTACTACACCTACAGAATGCTGAACCAAGTGCTTTTCAAAGCTATTTACATCGTATGGCTAACAGCGGAGCACTGGGGCTGTCCATCAGTTTTTTCTCACACTTGGTACATGTGAAAGGTCAATCTCCTTCCCCCACAATCCTCACTCTCTCTGTACCAATGGATTTTCAATAGTTTTCCATACTATAACATGAAGGTGATTTGGCTCTCTGAAGTGGGAAGGGTAAAGGAAAGAAGAGGAGTTAGTATGTTGTGATAAATATGGTGTGAAACATTAAAAGGGATTACCAAACATGCCCCACGAAGCTCTGTAGGCTGGATGGAAGTTTTGCTCAGCATACTGACCAAACAACACTAGATCCTTCTTAACCAAAGCCTCTGTATGTAGGGCAGTGTTCATCTAAAGCTTTGAAACTTCAGTGTAACACTAAGTTCCATTTGCCCTCTCTTCAAAACTATTTGCCATGGAGAACAGAATTTTCTAGCATGAAAAATGTATGCATTTATGAAAATGAATATTTAAAAGTGCTTTTCTTTGCCACTACCTGGTTGGGTCCCATGCTGCTGCCTACCCCTAATCTCAGCTCTGCTTAAAAGAACTGATTGATAAAGAAAATTAAAAAGGACATTGGCTTCTCATTCTCTGTCCTACCCCTAATTGATTTCATTAGCTTTTATAAGTAAAATCTCATTTGGAATCAGAATAATTTTTCTTCCTAAACAAGATGTGTATTTAATAAAGATGCAATATATAGGATGTAATAAATCACTATGTTATGCCAAGAGAGGATGTGGAAAGAGTCTAGGATTGAAAGGCAGAGAACCTAGCTTGAAATCTTGGCTCTACTTCTTATTAATAATTAATAATAATAAGATTTATTTATTTATTATTTACTTTAAGGTTAACTTTGAGAAAATTCCTTAACTGGGCTTCAACGTTCTTATTCGTAAAATGAAGGCATTGGAATGTTATGTCTATGATTCCATTCTAGCTCATTTATGATGTACTCTACATTGTTCTGAGAAGCTGCTACGATTTCAAAGGAATGGTGTTTTGTCTTGAAAGCCCAGTATATTCCACCTCAGCCCAGAAAACAAAGCTTTTCAAATTGCTTGAATGTACATACAGAAGGGCTGGGCCACAAGTGATTGTACAATGCCTAAGCTAGAAGGCTCTTTCTCTTTTTAATTGATATAGACACACACAAATGAGATAGTAAGAAGTTTCCTTTGCCTGGACTCCTGTTTTGACTTTTCACTGATTTGAAAAACCTCATCACCACCCTGATTGGTCAAATAAAAAGGAATCTATTACACTGCACTATTTCTTATAACAGAAAGCTGAACTCAAAAGGGAAAAACGCACTGTTTAGTGCTGCCCTCCTGTGTCAAAAAAAGCTATATTCTCAAGTGATAATGCAGGAACATCTCAAAATACATGTTCAAATGAAGTGCTTAGCTTCTGGAGATGAGTACTGTGCTGAGGAGACAGGACACTGCCACATTTAAATCAGAGAAATACAGCACCAGGTAGGTCTGTCCTTAGGAGGGTCTCAGGCTGAGCTACAGATCTGGGGACCATGTGGTTTTCCTGATGTTTCAGAAAGGCTGGAGGTGACACCATGTTATGACCAAATTTGATGGGTGGGTGGGATAGAGAAAGTCTGCGTGCAAACCCATGGCTTGATCTAACAGAGATAATAAACACCCATTTGATATTGAGGTAAGTATGGTATTAACATTTACATTTTACAGATGAGGAGACTGAGGCATGGAGGAGCTCTCTTTCTACTCCCCCACTACCACCCCTACATCATAAAGCAAGGTAGTGTCAGCACATAAAGACCCACAGGTTATTTGTCCAGCCAAAGGTAAAGACAATTAGAGCCGGTCCAGGGAAAAATCACTAAGATATTATTTCAGAGTAACCTCTCTTCACCCCCTCAGCAGCTGGATCCATTCAGAGAGCTATTACCCTTCAGCATTCTAATCCCTAACTCCTATAAAAAACCAATCAGATTGATATCATTAAATTCTATAAAACATACAAATGTTACTTTGTTAACTCCTATGTATTTTCATTTTAAGCATTTTATCTCTAATTTAGGAATGAAAGTCTTTAAAAGACAAAAGAATTTTAGGCAGAAACAAGGAGGGGACTTTCCCTTTCCCCTGAAATCATGTGAGCCCCTCTTAGGCATTGTAGTATTTGGGAGCCAGAGGGGCAAGAGGCCCTGGGGGGCTGTCTTCCAGAGCACCTATCCCTAATCCTGACTCCCTTGCCCCAAGACTTCCAGTGGCCAGGGATTCAGAGCTCCTCTCCTGGGTTTTAGCCCCTCTACTTCAGGGGAGTAATCACACTCTGGAGCTCTAGGCAAACAAATCACAGCCTCGTGTTCTGGGGCTTCTGTTTGCCTCAAACCTTCCAGCATTGGGAGCATGGAAAAGCCCAGTGCAGGGGCAGGTATTCTAGGACTGATCCCTTGATGTCTGAGTGTGTCCAAGAGCAGGAGAATAGCAGGGAAAAGGAGTGGGTAAATACGGGAGATTATAGACAGGTGATAGGAAGCCTCAGCATGAAAGCTCCAGGTGTAAGCCAGCAAGTCTTTCCAAGAGTAAAAATGGTGTTTGCCCGTGGTGATGATGATGATGATGATGATGATGATGATGATGTGTGTGTGGTTTAATGGTCTGAGGCTTAAGGGACAACTGATTCTAGTTACCTAGATTGAGAACAGTATGAAGAGAAAAGCTCCAATCTGGTCTGGGTCTGTAAAAGGAACACTAATTACAGTCATTTGAGGGAGCTGCTCACAATTTATTTCTAATTACTATGCAATACAATAACCATTATGATTAAATGTGTAGGCTTTACTTTCTTTAATTCAAAGCAATTCAACAAGCATTTATTACAGGTCTGCCTCATAGGACAACTAAGAAATGTGAGATAACAGGGAAAGGGCATCGAAAACCTCAAAGCTATAGAAATGCTAATTACTATTATCTTTGACGTTATTGTAGTTGCTGTTGTCTGTTACGTTACAGGTATTGGGGTTACAAAGAGAAAGATATAGAAGGTAGTGGCAAGAAGGAAAAAAAAAGATGTACCCAGAAAAGCAATAATAAAAACTATACAAAGAGAAACTATAAAAAAACTATAAAAATAAAAAAACTATACTCGAGGGAAGAGGTGTGGGCGAGCTTTGACACCTGGGGAGAGATACCAGGAAAGTGCTCCAGGAGGCAAAGGCATGGAAGCCAATGCCTTGAACACAGCTGGGGATTAAGAGAGGGAAGAGAAAGCATTCTGGGTAGACACAGTGCACAGAGGCAGGTGTGAGAGGGGACATCTGGGGAAAGCAAGCAGACCAGTTTGGATAGCCTGTGGAGAAAGAGGGAGCAATGTGAAATTGGTCTAGAAAGCTAAGTTCTCAAATTGTGAAGGACTTTAATTGCTGAACAGAAGAGTTTGAAATTATTCATTTGAAAGAAGGTGCAAGGATATTGCTAAGTCGGAAAGGTAGTTTTTGTGTGTAGTCAACTAGACAGTACAGTGGATAGAGTTCTGGACCTGGAGTCTGAAGACCTGAGTTCAAATCCAGCTTCAGACACTTACTAGCTGTGTGACCCTGGGCAAGTTATTTAATCTCTCTCAGTTTCTTGACCTGTAAAACATGGATAATAGCCTTGACCTCCCAGATTGTTGTGAGGATCAAATGAGATACTGTAAAGTGCCCAGCACAGTGACTGGCACATGAGAACTATATAAGTGCTTTTGTTTTTGTTTTTGTTGTTCAGTCATTTCAGTCCTGTGAAATGACTGAACATTTGGGGTTTTCTCGGCAAAGATAACAGAGTACTTTGCCATTTCCTTCTCCAGTTCATTTTACAGATGAGGAAATTGAGGCAAACAGGGTTAAGTGACTTACCCAGGGTCACATAACTAGTAAATATCTGAGGCCAGATTTGAATTCAGGAAGATGAGTTTTTCTGACTCCAGGCAAAGCACTTCATGCACCATGCCACCTAGTAGGAACTATTTAAATACTAGCTATTATTATACTATATAAAATTATATATGTCATGTATATTATACTATATAAAATTAAGTCAAAATGGCATTATAAAAATGAGATCCTAGATGTTTAATATTTTTGGTCCTCAATTTGCTGGGGGCTTTTAAATGTTGGGGCACAAATCAGCATTTTTAGATTAAACTTATTACCAAACTGCCCAACTCTGTGATTATCCCTAAATAACAGAAGATACTTACACAAGGAAGACTAGAATGCAGAGTCAAAGACAGCCCTTTGTCCTTAAATCTCTGCAATACATGGGGAAGCATCATGTACTTTAAGAGTGAAAACTCATTTTTAACTAGAGGACAGGCTCCTCTGAGTCTAGTGCTTTGGATCAGAGGATTGCCATATCTCATGAAAGGAGAAGCTACTCCCTGAAAAGTGTTTCTCCGGAGCCTGTGGCTAGCAATTCAAAGTAAGAGATGAAGAGATGGTCTGGAGTGACGTGGGATATTTATGGGTCTTAAGAAGTTATTACACATATGATAGATCATTATTTATACACACAAAGCTCTATGACATGGGCATACCACTTATTGGACTTACATAGATTGCTCAGCTTTTTGTCTAAGCTCCAGCATATCTAGAAGCACCTAGCAGGGAGGTCCATGGGGGATCTCAAACTCAGGTTGACCTAATTCTCAAATCAGGCTGAAGAAGAATAAACCTGATTAATTATTTACTATGCTAATGACCTCTGTGGTAAGGACCCTCCTTCTCCCCTCCCTTGTCTCCCTGCTTCCTAAGAAACCAAAGGCAGCATGCCTACATTGACCTCAATGGGCTACTGTACATCTGTTCATGCTGTTTTTCCCTCAAACTGCCTGTAACATAATGGGCAGCCATGCTGAACACTAGGTACAGAGCCCTGCGGGAGTCCCTGGTTTGGCAGTATGATTATGTCTGAATCTACTAGTGCCATTTAGTTATGCTTTTCCCCTACCAATTATCTTTGGACTTGGGCAATTCAAGTGTAACTGCACAATGGACTAACATCTAATGCGTTTTTTACCACAAGGGAGAAGATTAATGAAAATAAAGCAAAAAGGCTTGAATTCATTTCATCTGTTAAGGATTCATTAGGAAGAAGACTATATATAATCAAAAACCTATATTTCAAATACTCTCCTTTGTAGCTGTGTTAACCACAGGTTAACCACTCTGAGCTCGTTACCTCATTGACAAAATCGGGTTAATAGTACCTACCCTCCCCATTCAGTTCCATAAACATTCATTACCTACCTACTTTTTGCAAAGTACTATCCTAGGTGCTGAGGGTACAAAGACAAAACAAAAAACCCAGGGTTACTGGGAGGACCAACTGAAAAACTGATATATAAGGACAAAACTCTGTGCAAATCATTAGATCATTATCAGAGGGTTATAATCAGCTGGGAATATAATATAGAAAGAGGATTATAGGTCTGCCAATCAAGAGCTGTGAGTGATCTCCCAGGACGTTTTATATAGCCTTTTTATTTTACAAAAGAGGAAACTAAGGTCCAGAGGTAAATGCTACTTATGGGTAGTAAGGTGCAGAGCCAGAACTTGACCCCAAAGATGGCTATTTTATACAGGTAATTAAAATATTTTTGTTGTTCAGTCATTTCCAATTCTTCGTAACCTCATTTGGGGTTTTCTTGACAAAGATACTACAGTGGTTTGCCATTTCTTTCTCCAGCTCATTTTACAGATGAAGAAACTCAGGAAAATGGGGTTAAGTGACTTTCCTAGGGTCATACAACTAGTAAGTGTCTGAGGCCAGATCTGAACTCAAGAAGAGGAGTCTTCCTGACTCCAGGTTGGCACTCTATCCACTGTGCCACCTAGCTGCCCGATTAAAATATACTTTCTTGAGTTTTTTGTTTTTGCTTTATGGAGGGCAATTGGGGTTAAGTAACTTGCCCAAGGTCACTACTTTCTTGAGTTTTGAGCTGTAGCCTTCATCCTTCACAAATCGGACTCTTAAGTGGAAATTAGCCAAAACTGTTAAGCAAAAAGAAGACAAACCTTCTAACTTTGCAATCCCAACACAGATCATTACAGTATTTATCAAATGGTTTTACCAGAGAAGAGTTTAAAAAATCTCTACATAGTTTACCACCTCAGTCACAAAATCAACCCTTTCCTATGTAGGAAACAGACTTGGAACTCAGAAGGGCTTTGTTAGCAAAGGTAGAGTGATGCGTATGGCTCAGGGTGAGGAAGGGTGAACACCCCCACTGCTGTAAGGAGAAATCAAGTACACATTTTTCTTCTGGTTGCATAAAGGATGTTGGCAGAGGCTCAGATAAGGGTTAGGAAGGAAGGAAACATTTAATAAGCCCTTACTGTGTACCAGTGCTAAATACTTTACAATTATGATCTCATTTGGTCCTCACAACTCTGGGAAATATTATCCCAACTTTACAGCTGAGGAAACTAGGCAGTCAGAGGTTAAGTGGCTTATCCAGGGTCACACAGCTAGTAAGTGTCTGATATGAATTCGGGTCTTCCTGAGTCCAGGAGCAGTGCTCTAGCCACTGGGCTACCTAATTGACTCTACATGTAGGAGTTAGGTCCAAAAATATATTATCAATCACTAAATCTTGAGGACAGGGACTGTTTCATTTTGCCTTTTGGGTAGTACTTGTAATGATTATTGCTTGATTAATTTAAAGCTGTTATCTGAAGATGTGCTTCTCAAATTTAAAAGGAGGAGGAGGAGGAAGAGGAGAAAGGAAAGGGAGAAAGTTTAACATTCTAGCAGAGCAGAGCTGTAGTATTCCCAATGGGTAGTACTCATTTACCTTTGCCTCTCTTTACCTAGTATGCAATGTCTGTCACACAGCAAGCCCTTAACAAATGTCTGTTGATTGATAACTGTTAAAATGTAACAATTATAAGTAGGTAGCCCAATAATCATCCATTTTTAGCAAATTCTCTTATATAGAAATTCCTCAACTTTCCATCAGTTAGAGGGAATCAAAGCATATTTATTTAACAGGGGAAAAGAAAAGAAAATCTGGTACCATTATAAAGCAGGCAAATGCTTTCATTTCTTTCTCTGACATGCACAGATTATGGCCCTGGCCTAGTTTCACAAGGATGTCTTCAGGGATTTAAAAGTCAAGTTCATCACCAAATGAAAATGTCAGGCCTTCAAAAATCTGTCGTTACTCTTTCCCCATGCCACTCTTGTACTGAGGAGAATATTCCAAATTCATGTCATTCCTCTTTCTAAGGTGCTCAGTGGGTCCCTGGACTATATGCACAGGTTGGAATACGTAGTCAGTACTGACCATGTTGCCAAATTCTAGAACTTGGGTTTGAACCAAAGCAGCATGAGCTGCATGTACAAGAAAAGTTCCTCTGAAAGGAATTAAGGTGGCCCTCTAGCTAGATACAATATTGAACTCTCTTCATCTTCCTGTTTCCATTCAGGGTGTCTGTAAACTCATTTATCATACCTTATGGAGAGAGCTATGCAAGCAAACACAACATGACTAAAAGTATTCAGTTTCCAGAATAGCTCTTTGTTTTCCTTCATCCCTCTAGTGCCATAAGCCAGAACAAAACCGAAGAGGCTGCTGGATTCTTTGTGCCAAAGTTGGGGAATACTACAGCTCTGCTCTGGTAGAATGTGAAACTTTCTCCCTTTCCTTTCTCTTCTTCCTCCTCCTCCTTTTAAATTTGAGAAGCACATCTTCAGATAACAGCATTAAAATAATCAAGTAATAATCATGATAGCAAACACCTAAGTAGTGATTTAGGATTTGGAAAACACTTTACCTCTATTATCTCAGTTGGTCAATGCAACTTCAGGAGAGACTCTATACATTGTTTTGGAATCAAGCACAATGGACTCAAGGAAAGACCCTGAATATATCAAATCATATATAGCAGTACTTTTAGTGGTAGATTAAAAAAAACTGGAAGCAAGATGTGTATTGATGATTGGGGGATTGTGGCATATAGATTTAAGGGAATACAACTGCACAATAAAAAACAAAGAATATGAGGAATTCAGAGAGAGACAAGATTTCTGCAAACTGATACTGAGGAGGAAGCCAAAGTAGGAAAAAAAATACAAAATGACTACAAATGGAAAGATTTTTTAAAATTAAAAAAAATTTAAACAATATTCATTAATATTAAATATCAATATTCATTAATATTAAGTATTGATCAAAATAATAATTTTTAAATTTTTTATGTTTAAAAAAATAGCAAATAAAACTATGTAACTATAATAAATAACCAAGTTTAGCCCTAAAAATGAGAAAATTCACTTCCCTCTCTTCATTGAGAGGTGTAGAATACTGCACATACTATAAGATTTAGCTAATACGTGAGCTAATTTTGCTGAACTGCCTTTTAGCACCTATTTTTGATTCTTGGTTTAAATGGATGGTCGAATAGAGGAGGGGGAAGAGCTAATTTCAGAATAGAGGTGATACAAAAAGAAAAGAAATAATAAAAATTTAGTGCATGTGAATAGATGTGGTCTGTTCAGATGAGAGTACAGTGTGTATATTTTTACCTCTTATTCTGTATTCTGTACTTTTCCCTCAAGTGTCTCAAGTCAGCTTTCTGATAGCCACATCACACTGGTAATTCAGACTAAGATGGCAATCAGCTAGGACCCAGGTCACAGATACAGAGTTTAGACAGGATCACAGAAGGGGTTATGTAGTGTCTCCGCCCTCCCCCACCCTATGAAAAATTTACTCAGGATCTTCACTTCGCACATATCTCGTATTTATTTATATGTGTACACACAGTTTTCCCTGATAAGCTCCTTGAGCACTAGGATGGTTTCTTTTTTTGTCTTTATAGTTTTAGCCCCTAGTATGATGCCTGCCACATGGCAGAGACTCAGATGCTGTTTCATTTAACTGATGAACAGGGAATGAAGTGATTTATCCTTAAGTTTTCTTCCTATAAACTGTTGAGCCACATCTTCCCCCTCCTGTATTTGTAAAATTAAGGTGTTTTTTATTCCAAATTGGGATTTTATACCTATTCCTCTTATATTTCATTTTGTTAGAGGCATTTTTTATTCCAAATTGGGATTTTATACCTATTCCTCTTATATTTCATTTTGTTAGAGTTCTAGCCCATCCATATCTTTTCATATCCTAATTCTGTCATCCAAAATACTAGCTCTCCCTTTCTACCTCCACTACCTACACAAACTCAATATCTTATAGCCTATGCCCTCAAATTAGGGTACTCATGAAAATATTAAACAGACTATTAAAAGGCTAAGGACAAAGACCATGCTGCTATGAACTTCTAAAACCTTCCTCCAAGGATTACTTCGATACAACCTTTTTTGGACATTAACCTATGAATCCACTTAACTTTTAAACAGCCTAAGAGCTCTTTATTTGGGCATCAACTATGTCATGAGAAGCTCTGTGAAATGCCTTACTGAAATAAAGATAGATATGTCTCTGATCTATTGGTCTTTATTAGAAATCCATTAAAAAAAAGGAAATACAATTAGCCTGGAATAACTTGGAGAATGCTCAAACAGGAAGAGACCACAGAGATCCAGACCATCTCTTTGCAAATAACAAACCACAGCCCAAAGAAAGGAAGTCACTTGCTCAGCACTACAGAAGTCAGAGGCTGAGCTGAACCAAGAGGCTCTGATCTCAGGCCACTTTTCTTTCCATTAAAAGCCATGCTGCTCCTGCCATGCAGAGTGAATCCAAACTAGATCCTAGTAATCACTGCATCCTTTTCTAAGCACTCAAAAAGCATCCATATAATAATCTGTACCTACAACTGTATCATGTTCATCATTCCATAGTTCAAGGAATATAATCTTTCTTTTTTTGAAAATTGGAACATTTGGCCCACGTTCTGGCATCTTTCCCATTCCCCATTCCCCAAGAACTACAGACCTCATGAGGAAGCTCTTTCAGCATCCTAGGTTTGCCATTCATCCTTGCTTAAAGACCAAAATTCATTTGAAATAGTTCTTTTATTCCAACTATCTCTTTAAAAACAGTAACAATAATAGCTAGCATTTATACAGTGCAATGAGTTTAGCAAATAGGATCTCATTTGATCCTCACAACAACCCTAGGAAAAAAGGTGCTATTATGCTCTCCATTTTACAATTGAGGAAACTGAGGCAGATAGTTAAGTGACCTGATCGTTGTCATGAGCTGGGATTTGAACTAAAATCTTCCTGATTCCAGGATCAGCCATCTATTCACTCTACCACTCAACTGCTTCTGTCTTTAACCACATTTTTTTTTTTGTGGGGGGGGGGAGGATGCTTGAATGATGGCTTGAAGATCACTTTTTCAATAATGAAAGGAAAATAGGATTTGGTGAATCTTGCTTTCTTTCTGCCATGTGTCTTCACATCATCCTCTCCAAGAGGCAATCCCATCTCTTTCCTTATTCCTTTTACTGTGAAGAAAGCATGAGACATCCTTTTGATTGACATCCTTTGTCACAAGCCTCAACTCATTCTGGACTTCCTGATACCGATCTTGCAATCTCTATGGCTGTTTTGCATTTCTTCTTGCTTACGTTCTCCTTCTTTCACCTTTTGGATATGTCCTTGTATAATGTGAGGTCATCTGAGAAGTCCCCATGAAGGGAAGGTGCCACTTGAGAGGTTCTTCTTTGGGATCAGAAATAAAATTCTGAGTGTTGTGCATTCCTCCTTAACCACTTTCCTTTTTAGAATCCTAAACCATGAGATCATGCTTATCAAGTTTCTTTGAAAGTTTAAAAATATCCTCTCAAACTCTAGTTTACATAGCTAAGTCCAGGGTTCTGCTGTTTGGACCCTTTCTGTTTACAAGGTTATTTTCTTCCAAGGTTACTATCTTTTTCATTTACCAACAAGTTGCAATTTGCTCATCTGAATTAAGTTCTGAGTAATACTTTTCCTGATCATATTCCTTTTCCTTCAGAGATGAGAGTGTCAGGCAAGACAACAAATGATCAGATTCTACACTTTTAGCTGAGTAAGATTTGTAGCAGATGTCCACAAAATAGCAGAAGTCCTCCAAGGCAGCTTTTCAATGTTATCAGGAAAGCATTATCCATTACTTCCTTCTGGCTGAGTGGTGTGTAGCACACTTCCCCAATAACATATGTTTGACCAACGTCAGGTCACTTTAATTCTCAGAGTCTCAGTTTCCCCACCTGTAAAATTGGGACAATACTACTTTGTACTATCTACCTCACAAAGCTGTTGCAAGAATGTCACTCTGTAAACTTAAAGGGTTATGTTAAAGTTCCATCATCCTCACTTTTGCTTCTCTCTCGTATTATCCCTATTCAAGCTTAGACTATTATCAAATCCTAGAAAAATTCCATAAAATTCTGGGGTTCCATGGAACAAAGGCTGAAAACCACTGCATTAGGATACTGCTTAATAAGTGGCTACTCATTAGAGATTAATCATGTGATTTGGGGCAATGCTAAAAAGGTGATGGCTCTTGAAAACATGAGAGCAGGGCTTCAATTCCAGCCCTTTTTCTTATTCCCTGTGTGGCCTTGGGAAAGTCACTAAACCTCTTTGAGACTCAATGTCCTCAGGTAAAATGGAGGGGTAGCAACATAAGTGGAAAAATATGAAACTGAATGCTGCAAAAGAACAATGATAAAGTTTAGGCCCAGAAGAGGACTGGGGAAAAAAAAGTATCTTCCTTCCCCCACTGCACAGTTACACAGCTAATGACACCTAGGGTCAAGTCTAGTCAATGTGTTGGTTAGTTTTGCTGAACTGCCCCCTGTTCCACCCTGCACCCTCAATTTTTTAAGTTTCTCTTATAAAGGATGGTTCCTGAGGGTGGGGAAGGTCCTATGAAAGGATGCCCATATAAGTCCCAAGAAAAATCTAAGCATAAATGAGCTGCCAAGGAACACACAAAAGCTGGGCAGGGGCCTAGGACAAAGGGTAAAGTTACTTAGCAGCTACCTGCATCTCACTTTATAGTCTCAGGATGGTCTGGGGGTTTCCAAGGCCAAGAAGAGTCATTAGCTATGGGTATGGTGCCTTCCTAAGGTAGCACCAACCTTCTGGGTATGTACACCCTTTAGCTTCAGAGCACACACAGCTATGTGTCACTACTCACTTAGAATGCTAATCTCTAGTTCAAGATTCACTTGCTTTGATCATTTTTTTTTCCATTCCTGGCTCCTCTCTTCCATTATGTCCTCAGCTCTGGATGGTGGCAGTAGTCAGGCACCATTTGGTGAAACCTTACCACCAGCAGCATTTTAAAATCCACCCACTGTGCCCTCATTCTGCCTAAATGGCCATGAAATTACATTGTTAAAGTCTGATTTAGAGCGAGCCTCCCAAACCGATGGAAGGAGTTGATTCATCTCAATATCACAAGTAATAAGAAGATAGTTCTTTGTTCATCTAGGAGTAAAGCTTAGGGTTCTAATTTAGCATTTAAATAGCACTTTGGAAAGTACTCCACATTCATTTTATTAGTTATCTGCCACACTGGAAGCCTGCTTGCATTACTGTGCCTATTGAGAGAAAATTAAAGCAAAATAGGCATCATCAGTGAGTCAGCAGTAGGAGGAGGATTCTGATTCAGGGTATTACTGAACCAACTAAAGGGCCTACTTGAAAATATCCCTACCCACCCACCAGCTTCAAGGAAAACCACTGAAACTCATACCTGTGCTACCTACCTCACAGGGTGGTTTCAAATGAATACTTCATGTAAATAAACAACATAAATGTAAACCAAGCATATTTAAGCTCTTGTGACCTTTATTGTTATTGCTCGTCCTAAGACCCCTTGGAAGATTCATATTTTTCATCAGTTAATGGATGCACATTGGGTGGTGCAATGGTTAGAGCTTTGGACTAGGAGTCAGGAAGACTGGACTTTGAATCCCCCTTCAGACACTCCCTAGATTCATGTCCCTGGGCAAGTCACTTAACTCCTCTCACCCTCAGTTCCCTCATTTGCAAAATAGAGATAACACCTACTTCCCAAGTAGAAAAGAGAGAATATCTGTACAGCTCTTAGCAAACCTCAAAGCACTACAAAAACACAGCCATTATAATGAATAAAAATAGGGCTCAACGGATATTCAGATTCACCCATGAGTCTACTGAAATTTGTCTTTTGACAAGTGACTGTCTTATCTAGGTCATCTCCTGGACAATTTTCATTGTCTGCCTGGCTTTAAAGTCATTCAGAAGCCAACTGATCCAAACTTAGTCTGAAAGAAAAAAAAAACAAAATGAAGGAGGGAACCAGAGATTGGAATTCTCTATTTCTGGAGCTCCAGTGAGATTTGGGCTCAGAATAAATTGCAGAAAAGAGAGATTTAAGATCTCTCTTTTTGCATTGACTTTTAAACTGTTCAGAAATCTTTTTAGAAGAAGAACTAATAAGGAAAGCATTACCCTGCAGAAGATGAAAATCCCACCTGTATCCCTTCTTTACTGGGTCAGGTATGAACCATGGCATAAGCTTTCAGGCTCATCTGCTTTATATGGGTCAATGTTGCTGCCCTGCTTCCTCCCTTGTCCCTTTTAAAAATAATTTGCTATAAGAGATGACTCACAGGATAGGGGAAGAAGGAGTACTATATTCAGGTAGGAAAGTGATGTCAACAAAAGTAATAAAAAAAAAACACAATAAAGCCAACAGGGCAATCCCTTCCCCACTCTGTGGTCTGGTAGAGTGGAAAGAACTTTGTAACACTTGGCAACTTCTATAAACCTTCATGAGCCTAAGTTTTCTTATCTGTAAAAAGGAGGGGATGTGTCACTCCTAGGGAAGAGCTATGTAGGCATTGCTATGACAGTTTTTGTTTTGTGACTATGAGGATTTAAGAAGACATGATAGTTGTCTCCAAGTATTTGAGTAGCTATAATGTAGAGGAAGGATTAGAGTCCCTTTTCAATTCAGGAGACATGGTTGTTCAGGGATGTCTAACTCTTTATTACCACACGTGGAGTTTTCCTGGCAAAGACACTGGAGTGGTTTACCATGTCCTTCTCCAGCTCATTTTGAAGATGAGGAAATTGAGGGAAACAGGGTTAAATGACTTGCCCAGGGTCACACAGCTAGGAAGCCTCTGAGACCACATTTGAATCAGGTCCTCCTGACTCCAGGGTCAGCTCTCTATCTACTACAGCACCACCTAGCGGCCCTTTAGGGACATAACCAGGAGCAGATTGGATGTTGAAGACAGATAAGACCTGATGCAGAAGAAAACTTCCTAATACTCAGAGCTGTCCAAAATAATTTTTTTTTTTGTGGGCTCTTTCAGGAGGCAAAAGACTTTCTCTTCCAGGAGGTGATCCAGCCTAGCTTGGTACAGAAGAGATTCTTGGGGAGGTATGGGATAGACTAGATGAATCAATAAGCATCGGTTAAGCATTCACATGCCATGGGTTTTATTTTTCTTTCTTTCTTTTTTTTTTTTGGAGGGCAATTGGGGTTATTAAGTAACTTGCCCAAGGTCACATGGCTAGGTTTTTGTTTGTGTGTGCATTAAGTGTCTGAGGCCGGATCCGAACTCAGATCCTTCTGACTCCAGGGCCAACGCTCTACTCACTGCACCACCTAGCCGCCCCTCACTGTGCTACCTAGCCACCCCATGGGTTTTATAATGGAACCTACCTCACAGGGCAGCTGTGAGGGTTACATGAGACAACACAGGGTAAAGGACTTTGCCAACCTTGGAGCACTATATAAATGCTGGGCATCATTATTAAGTGTTAGCTGAAAAGTTTATTTTTTTAAAAGAACATATAGCATTTAAATGAAGAGAAGATGAGAAGGGGGACCAAAAATAATATAAGAGAATGATAACCTATTTTATTAAAGAGGCAGAGACTGTTTGCCCAAAGAGGGAAAATGTATGTGTATCTCCAAGTATATGCTATTTATCAGTTACTTTTTTTTTTTTTGCTTTTTTTTGGAGGGGGAGGGCAGGGCAATTGGGGTTAAGCAAGTTGCCCAAGGTCACACAGCTAGCAAGTGTTAAGTGTCTGAGGCTGTAGTTGAACTCAGGTCTTCCTGACTCCAGGGCTGGTGTTCTATTGACTGTGCCACCTAGCCACCTTTCCATCAACAGAGAATCAAATCAAAGAAAGAAAATTTTAAATTTTCAGAGTTGAGTTTGGCAAAAGTTAGGATTTCTTCACCAGGGAAGCAATTAAACAGGGGAGAGAATGAGATAGGTCTCTGTAAGAGATCTTAGAGCCTTTAGTCTAACGATCTCATTTTACAGATGAGAAAACCAAGGTCTAAGGCGCTTAATTGTTCATAGGGGGCAGCACTAAGACAGGTTTAGAACCCAGTTCTCCTGATTACAGAGTCAATGTGCTCTTTCTACTATACTCAGATGCTGAAATCAAAGTCAAAAGAGATTATGGAAATCTCAGTACCCAAAGAGGTACTTTTATTACCTTTATTATTTTATTTATTTTTTATTCTTTTCTTTCTTAAGTTAAATTTTATCTTCAATTTATTGATTCCAATGTTTTTATATCACATTCATTTGAGAACAATTCCCTTTCCCTTTGCTAGCTTTTAACAAAGATTAAATAAGATTCCACACAGCTACTCCCACATCTCTGCAGTGGAGGAGGGACAATGTGATTGCTCAATTCTACCAGGAGATCTTTCAGAGCAGGTGAGTCAGCTATGGCCTAAGCCTGATACAGATGGGACCTACTGACCTTTGGAGCTCCTGTCCTAGAGAGAATCACAGAGAGGTAAGAGACCATAGAGGTACAGCATCTATAATTCTCAATATTGCAAAAATGTGCTTGGGACCTGGGAGGCCCATTTTGAAAATTATGTTTCTAATATAGTCTTCCTCTTGTGGGAAAATGTGGCATTTCACAACTCAGCATATGTAGGCTAACAATATTTGCATTTGCATGATGCAAATACAGAGTTTTCTGCCTGCAGCCTATAGGCATCTATTACAGTCTGACAAGACACAATTGCTGACCAAAGACAATGGTCTTTACTTTTATACAACTTGGTGGTTGTTAGGAAGAGAAATATATCAAGCTGCCCATTATCACTGCAGTTAATTTGGGGCTATTGCATTCTGGCCTGGTACCTGTCATTGGATTGAGACAACTTCATACTTCTCTTTGAGTCCTTCATTAGAATCAGGAATCTGCCTGGTACTCAGTGGGCTTAATGTTAAGCAAAAGAATGTCTCTGTGTCACTTTGGAATTCGTAAATACATGTTAAGGACCATGGCTCACTTTTTAATAATAAAAAGGGTTATTTTCTTTGCGGGGGGGAAGAATGCTTTTCTAGATGCTGCATTATTTTCTGCCTCTTCAGCAGTGAAAGTACCTTAATGCTGTTAATGGCAGCCCACCAATTCTCCCACAACTACTGTGGGCTGTCCCTGCCATTCCCTGAGAGCCACACAGACTGATGGCTGGTAAGGACACATGCAATTGCCTCTCTCCTGCATGATGGACACCAACAGCAATCAATAGTTCTGACATGACCCAAGAGTAATAAAAACTATGAAAAATCTGTCAAAATCTATGCTTTTTTCAATTCCAGCTCTGAGAACTGCTACCCTGGCTTAGAGAACCGGGAGAAGGAAAACCTTCGGAAATATCTTTTAACATTCCCACTCAAAGTAATTCTAAAGACATAACTTCTTTTTGTGCATTTCTTAAGATGTAAAGGAGAAAATTTTTCTCCGTTCTTGGCAAAAGGAAATTCACATTTATTTCTGTGTAAAAAATGAAAATGTCATTCAGAAATTCAACTCCAAGTTTATCATGTTTAAGATGAGGCAACAAGCAGCAAGAAACAACTTCTAATCTATTTTCCAGGTCAGTGGTTTTTCCCATGAGATATTTCACAGTGCCGTCTATTCTTTCATTTATTTGGATCTGTTTAACAGCATCTTGATTTCTCATAAAGTCACTAGCTTCCATTTGCTCCAGTCTAACTCTGAAGGAATGAATCTCCTCAGTGAGCTTTTAAGATTCTTTTTCCATCTGGCAAATTCAACTTTTTAAGGCATTCTTCTCCTCATTGCCCTTTTGAGCCTCCTTTGCCATTTGAGTTAGTCTATTTTTTTTTTGCCTTTTTTTTTTTTGAGGGCAACTGGGGTTAAATAACTTGCCAAGGTCACACGGCTAGGTTTTTTTTTTTATTTGTGTGTGCGTTAAGTGTCTGAGGCTGTAGTCTATTTTTTAAGGTGTTATTTTCCTCAGTCAGGCTGAACAACTTCTAATCTAGATTATTTATATTGGCCTACTACTTGGCTTCCTGCTTCATTGATTCTTCACATTATGGCCTGGTAGAATTCGATCCTTCATCCCCTCACCTCTCATATTGAGCCAGTTATCAAATCCTACAATCTCTATTTCCACATCTCTCACAGCCAATACCTGTTCTCTACTTACACGGCTACCACTGTAAGTTCACACACTCATCAACTGTTGCCTAAACTACAACCATGGCCTCCTAACTGCTCTCCTTTGCTTCATATCTCTCATCATTCCAATTTATCCTCCCTAATGCTCTCAAAGGGATTTTCTTAAGGTTGAGATCTAACCAGGAATCTCCCCTACTTAATAGACTCCAGTGGTCACCCATTATTTCTACAATCAAACAGAAGGACCCAAAGCAAACCATTCCACTTTAGGTCAGTTTCTAAAAATTAGGAAACATTTCCTTATATTGGGCTGAATGTTGCTTTTCCAAGTAAAACAAGCCTAATCCTTCATCCACAAGAGTTGTTCAATAAAGTCACTTACAACACCCACTCTTAGTCTCACCTAGACTAAATCTTTAAAAATGTTCCTCTTCTGGCACAGTTTTGTTTCCTCACCATCCTGACCACCCTCTTTTGGATATACTCTATTTTATTGATCTAATTCTTAAAACACAGAGCTCTCACGTGGACACAATACCCTGGATATACCTAAGCAGGGAAGACTTCCCCTCATATCTGAGTTACTTGAGGAGTACATCTAACTTATCATTGCAGCCTCCTTGAGATCAGGGTCTGTGTTACATCTCAATCTTTGTATGTAGCTCTAGAAGAGAACCCAAGGCTTGTTCTCTTCCTCCTCCCACCTTCCTTCCCCCTCCCACCCTCCCTTCTTCCTTCCCTCCCTTCCTTCCTTCCTAACACAAACTTCTTTCCTCATGTATATCCTCACCTTCTTTTAATTAGACAAGGACTTTCCTACATCATCCTACTTAAAGTCAATTTTGAATTAGGTTTGTTCTACAAAGCTCTTCTTCAGTCCCTGCCCTATCATTAATAAGTATTATACTATTCTTTTCAATGTATGCATTATGTCTGGCCAGTAGAATGGAAGTTCCTTGAGGACATAGACTGTCCTATCTTTGTTGTATTGCCAGTAACTGATAGTGTGTAACTCATATATTAGGCTCTTACTAAATGTTTGTCATCAAGCCTGCCCTGCTGGCTCCTGTCTCTTTGAACCCTCTTGGCCATAGTCAGCACTCCAAATACAAATCCTTCCCCTCAGCATCTCCTTCCTTCTCCTTCACCAGCTCAGCCTAACTCCCTCCAGGTTCCCTCTACCCCTCTGCTGCTCTACCCGCCAACTGTCCTTATGCCCTCGGGAACCTCTCATTCTCCCAACAGTAAACTCTTCTCGCCTCCTTCCAATTGCTTCCCTGTGCTGGAACCTGGCATTCCTTGGATAGCACCACCTCTCAGTCCTTTAAATCTGGGGCAGTTTCTTCTTCCCTATCTCTCAATTCTGGAAGGCTAAGTGAAAGGGTAAAGCTATTCCTTATTCCTGAAGATTACTTTCAGACCTGCTTCAGGAACTACTCATTCCACCTTCAAATCATTCGGCACCTGGCTCCCACTTCTTCCACCCCTACACCTCCATCTTCATCCTTTGGGACTTCAAATCCCACACAATCCAGCATTCTTGCTGGACAATTTCAGGGACCTTCATCTCCATCCTACTTCTGTCACCAAAGACCCTTTGGATCTCATTCTTCATACCAAAAATGCCCCACCTCTGTTTCCCTCTCTGATCACAATTACTTTATTGCAAATGAACCTGATCTTTGTACCCATTATCACCTTCAATCCCTTAACTCATTTCTTCCCTATTCCTCCTTATTTTTCCAGTCCATTGAGTGACTACTGACTTTACTTCTCTCCCTGTCCAGCATGGAATTCATGGTCATTCATTTCAGTTGTGCTTTTTCTCTATGCTCTCCAGGGGCAGCACTGCCTCTTGGAAATAGGACTGACCTTAGTAGCAGGATGCCTTGCCAAAGTCCAAGGTCTGCCAGCTACTAATTGTTGGCTCTTGAGCAAATCTCTGCTCCTCTGAGCAGCAAAATGGGTATAACACTTGTCCTACTTTATCTTGCAATGTTTTCACAAGGAAAGTGTTTTGAAATTGTGAAAAATGTTCTAGAAACATGAACTGCTGCTGCTGCTACTCCTGCTACACCACCACCACACCACCACCACCACCTTTACTACTACTACTACCACCATCACTACTACCACTACTACTACTACTACTACTACTACTACTACTACTACTACTACTACTACTACTACTACTACTACTACTACTACTATTCTCTTGCCCTTCCAGTCTTTATACCATTCTTTTCCAATCTCTAGTTCCAGAGAAAGATGGTTACTTACTTTACTCTTGCTTTTCTCTTTCTGGGCTGCTGCACATTATTAGAGCAAGTCACCAAATCATACCAATGGCCTCAACCCCAGATTTATCTAGGCAGTTTTGGTAGGGCCCTCATTACATTATAGAAATCCATTTTACTAATCCCTAGTAGGCTACAATTCAAATTCAAACAGCAACTGTTTCCAGTCTTTCCTGATTCCACCCCTAACACCTGTCACCCATACTGAAATTCCTACATTGCTAAAATATCGAGGCTCTTACATGAGAGTTTTTCTCCTCCTCTCCTCTCTTCACACAAAGTCTTGAAAGGGTCACCCATCCTCATCTGCTTCCCTCCTCTCTCAGAGCAATAAGCATTCCACCTCTCCAAGACAAGTTCTTCCCTTTGAATTACAGCATCTCTCTCTTCACTGACCTCGAGGCACCAATTGTCTCTCTTTCATCTACAAAAGGGGTTTTTAATCTGGATGTGTTGTTTTATTGTTTTCAATATTTTGTTTAACCATATTTCAACAGAACTAACTTCCTTTATAATACTGTGTATTTTATGCATTTAAAAAAATTATTCTGAGGGGCGGCTAGGTGGCGCAGTGAGTAGAGTGTCGGCCCTGGAGTCAGAAGGACCTGAGTTCGGATGCGACCTCAGACACTTAACGCACACACAAATTAAAAAAACCTAGCCGGGTGACCTTGGGCAAGTTACTTAACCCCAATTGCCCTCCAAAAAGCAAAAAGAAAAAGAAAAAACAACCATTATTCTGAGAAAGGATTCAGAGGCTTCACCAGACTTCCAAGGGGGTCCAAAACCAGATTAAGATGCCTGATTTTCAGTCTCTCCTTCTATTGACTCTCCTCTATTCAGGTCTCCCTATCTTGGAAAATCCTTCTACTTTCTCAGTTCCTTCAAGTTGTTAGTCATTCTCCTTTCTTTTTTTGCTTTTTGGAGGACAATTGGGGTTAAGTGACTTGCCCAAGGTCACACAGCTAGTGTTTGTGTTGTGTCTAAGGCTGAATTTGAACTCAGGTCCTCCTGACTCCAGGACCAGTGCTCTATTCACTGTGCCACCTAGCCACCCCCAATTCTTCTTTCTTTTAACACAGAACTTCAGTTTAATTTGCTGTCTCTATTTCCACAGCACCTATTCATTCATCTTTCTTTTACAATTTATCATCCCCCAGATATTATTATGACTTTTCTATTAAAGGTCATCAATGCCTCCACAAATTCAAGTTTGTTTGTTTTTTTTTCAGTCCTCATCTGCTTCAATATCTTTGCAGAATTTACTATTATTGAACACTCCATTCCCTTCTCTTTTTTCCTTTTTTTTCACTCCCTTCTTTAAACCTTTTGTTTTTGGGGCCAATCCTCTATCTCTACTGCATACTTTCCCTCCCTACCCCCATCAATTTTGCCTTTCCATAAGGATATAGCCTTTGTTATCATCTTTTCTTTCTCCCTAAATTTCACTTTGGTGATTTGATCTACTCTCATTGATTCAACCATCTGCAGATGTCTATCACAGACTTTCTATCTAGCCTTCCCTAAGACTTTAGACTTGCTTTTCCATCTGCCTGCTGGATTTCTTCAACTGGATGTTGGGTCAGAATTTCCAACTTCATATGTGCAAATCAAAAACCATCTTGTCCTCTCCTAAATTTATTTCTCTTTCTAATTTTCCTATTTTTAAAGTATATAATATATACATATATATTTATATATAGTATAGTATATTTATAAAGTATATAAAGGGAGAAAAAAGGACACATTTGAGAGAAACTTTCTTATTCACTTTGGTGCTATACAGGGGTGCAGTGAAAGCCTGGACTTGGAAGTCAGGAACACTCCTAAATCTTGATTCAGACACTTATAAACTGTGGTACCCTGAGCAATACCCTGTGGTACCCTCACCTTCCTTAACTGTAAAAATGGGAGTAAATTATATGTCATATGTCACAGGGTTGTTGTGAGGATAAAATGAAATAACATGTAAACCCAAGATTTTGGCAAAACTTCAAAGTGCTCCTAGCTATTATTCTTTCTTTATTTTTTTTTTTGGTGGCTAAGGCTCAAAATATTGAGTAACCCATCTTTAGTAACTGGAATAAATCTTAACAAAATCTTAAAAGTAGTCCTAAAAGCAAACATTTTATATTTTATGGAACCACAGAACCCTGAGATAATATTCTAAAAATGCTTGATCCAAATTAATCCACTCTAGTGACTTCTTGGAAAATCTCTTGAGGTTCCCTCACCCTCTTGGGCTCTGAGCTAAGAGCGCTGCAAGGGTGGTTGCTATGTAAAAGAAAATGGGAACTGTACCTCTCCTTTCCTTGCTAAATAAACAAATGAATCTGGTGGTGCTATCCAAGTTTCATCTTTAGAAAGAATAAGAGGAAGAGATTATCCAGCTTTTCTCCTGGACTTATAAGTCAGGGTGAGTCCTTGTCTGGAAGAGTTCTGCTTTTAAGGGAGGCAAGGGAATACCTATAAACTCCAAGCTCTACAGTGGGTCCAAGCTGTCATATGTGCTAAATTATTAAGGGAATTAGTGAACACATTTCCTCTACCGTGACTATAGTTTTGAAGAGTTGCTTATTCATTTATGCAAATTTGTCTGTGGCACCCATGGAGATACCAGCTGGGCTACCTTACATCACTCAAATGAAAATAATTTAAAATTCCACTTTGGAAAAAGCAGGAGGTCACAGCTGCACCACCTCTCCTGATGCCATAGAAAAAGTAAACCAAAACCATAGGCTGAATCAACTTTTCCACTCATGTTCTCCAAGAACTGAAACACAGACCATTTGTGTGGCTGAGGAAAAGTTCTGGGAGGGCTTTTAACTTTTCCCCAGCTCTTTGAAACTGCTTCCTCTCTAATACAGTGTCTAAGATGGCAAAACACTTAAAAAAAAAAGCCAGTAATGATGTGATGATATAAAACCTCTTATTAAAATCTCACAGTCTAGGGAGGCAGAGGCAGGCAAAGTACTAGCTATCCTCAGTGGGGGCAAGAGATTCAGAGTTTGAAGAGCTGGCTTCAGATACTTGCATTCCTGTTTACTATTAATATAACTCAGGGAAAGTCCCTTAACTTCATCTGTATAATGGGGAGGTTGGGCTTCATGTAAGAGCTCATCTACCTTGAAATTCAATGATCAATGATCCTATGAATATGTATGCTTTCTGTCCTCTTCAGAGTCCTGGAGAAGGTCCTCTGAGAAAGCCTGGTGATGATTTCTAGTTTATAATACATGCACTCAACATCTTTACATAGTTATTTAAAAGCCAGTCAGAATCAATACAATGATTAATTTCATTCTGAAGAAGACAGAGAAAGCATCAACCTCATCAATAAACACTTATTAAATACTTCATTTTTCAGGCTACACAAAAATCTGTCCAGACCTGGTCCTACTTCAGGGACTAGTTTGCTGAGCATTTATTATCCCAGCATTTATTATTGCAATACTGGGGTGATATTTAGATAATACATGTGACCAATACTTATGACCACTAAATTTATGATCAATGCATGATGGCCAATGAATTCTTGTGAAATATTTGGTTCAAGGGTATTTAAGGGAAGAAGGAACAGGCACAGGAGCATATTTGGAATGGAAATATAGGAAAATAACCAGAACAAGTTTTAGTTTGAGAACGTGATGTCATAACTGAAAGAGCCCAGGAGTGGGAGAGATGGCCACTGCTATGTGACTGTGAGACATTGGGCAACTTATTTTACTTCCTCTGGGCTCAAGTGTTCTCCCAAGTCAAATGACACAGTTGGAAGAAATGATCTTGAAGTTGCCCTTCAACTTTAACATTCTATGATTTGAAGCTCTTTTATTTTCAAATTGTATGATGATGGGAAGCAACAGAAATAATCTAGTCTACATTAAAAGGCACAAAGAGACACAACATAGTACTCAGACACATCATTTGAGAAGTCAGCACTGGCTTCATGTAGCTAGCTCAGGAGATGTTTCTGAGAGTTCATCCTCCTACGGTGGACAACGTGTGGTAAGGAGAAAAGTGTCTGCACCATTTCCCATAGTGCCAGGGCCCAAATTCTAACAATTTCTTCTAGTCAACTATGAAAATAACAGCACGCACGTGTGCACGCGCGCACACACACACACACACACACACACACAACCCAAGCAGAATGTTTTAATAAAATTTATGATAAAGAATTATTTCAATTCTTTTCACCTCCTCTACTGGAATAAGAAATGTATATAGGCCCCATACACAAGTTGAATGCTAATAAAGGGCTGATTTAACTCTTCCTTACCTCCTCTCCTCTTCTCTATCCTCCACCCCCCAAGCCACCACTTTTAGTATAAATCATCTAAGAGTAAATCACTCCCCTCTCAGTTTCTTTTATCAATTAAAAAGCTAATGTTCTGCCAACTTCCCTACCACCTACCAAATAAAATCTGAGCTCCTTAGACTTAAATGAAAGGATCCCTATGATCTGGCTAGATCTACTTTCCCAGGCTTATTTCACACTAATACCATTTAAATACTCTAGGCTTCTCTGAAATTGATCCACTTCTTGTTCCCTAAACTCAATATTCCTCCATTTCTGAATCACTATGCCTGGAACAGTCTGCAATTCCCATCTAGACCTGCTGGAATCTCACTTCAAAGTTCTGCTTAGGTGCTAGCTTCTCAGTGAAATCTTCTCCAAGATCCCTCAAGGGGGCTGTAATCTCTTTTTCCTTTGATCTCTCATTGGGTCTTGTCTGAATCTGTCCAATATGATTACATTTTCCTTTTACTGTTTTACATATATAATCTCACCTATTCGTTTTTTATGTCTTATTCATAACAGCTAGTATGTATATATAGTGTTTTAAGATTTGCAAAGCACATTACAAATATCCCATTTAATCTTCACAACAACCTTGGGAAGTAGGTAGTATTATTAATCCTATTTGACATATGGGGAAACTGAGGCAAAGAGCTTTTTAAGTGACTTGCCTAGAGTCACCTGGCTAAATAAGCATCTGAGAAAGGATTGGAACTCAGTTCTTCTCAACTCCAAGTTCAATGCTGTATCCACTATCCCACCCATTCAATGACTTCCTATTATATAGCAAATAGCCCTAAATTCAGGATGGTTGAATGAATAAAATCACAAAGATAGACATACATACCTCCTGCTATCATGTCCATAGACACCAACATTCCAGCAAAATGTAATTTCCTTGAGGGCAGGGACTATGTGGTTTTTGCTTTTATATTCACAATTATTGGCACAAAATAGGTACTTTATAAATACCTGTTGAATTGGAGTGGTACAGGCTGCTCTGGCAATAACACCCCCCCCACCCGCCTGATGTTATCTGGTTTTTGCCTGCTCTTTTCTTGTGCCACTGTGTGTATGTATATGTCTGTGTGCATGTACATTTACACATATATATGCAAACACACATATACATATATGTATACACACATAAGTAATTTTTTTTTTTTGTAGTAGAAGCAAACCTGGATATATGACCCAGTGTGACAGCTTCCTGGTCCAAGCTGACAATAGCTGGTCATGCCAGTGTTAGAGACTTAGGCTACTGCTGCTCCCACCTGTTCCTGCAGTCTGCTCAGCTTTCAGCTTCTATAGGACCATGATGTGCTCTAGTGATGAGACCTCTTTTACCCATAGTCTGAGCTGCTCCTGCTGCCAGTATCAAACAGTGTCCCTTTCATGCACCTGCTGCCACTGGCTCTCACCACTGCTGTCACCACTGGCTGCCAGTCCATTGTCTCCACTGTTTCCTGTGGTGAATTTCTTTGGGGGAAGAGAGAATTTTGGGCTTTCCCTAATTAAAAATCTAAGGCATCTGCTCACCACAGGATACAGCTGTTACATTAGATACCAGCACATCAGTCAATCAGGCAGTTTATGAGCATTTATTAGGCACCTACTATGTGCTTGGTACATATCATTGCCTTAGAAAGCTAGTCTCCAAAAACTAGCCACTTCTGTCCTCAACTCATGGAGGCAAATGTCTAGGGCAGGAAACTGAAGTTAATAAAGGAGGTGAGTGTGCAGCTCTGTAACAACCACAGCACAATCCCTGCCCGGTTATCAGCCAAAGGGCGACAACAGCTTTGGAAAGGTCAAAACTGTAATCAGCACTAAAAGGCAAAGTTGGCATGTGAGAGCCCCGCTGTGCACTGGGCTTTATGTCAACCAGGAAGCAGGGTGTTTGATACACTGAGACAAATGCTAGCCTAAAACCCAAGCATTAAGGGTTAGCAGCCTCCTTCTGCCAAGAATTGCAGTGGCAACTTTGGTAAATTAATTGAGCTCTCATAGTCTCACGATCCCTTAACTAAATGATGTTAACAATAATCACTGCTTCCCTCTGAGGTCAAAGGGATGGGATTTTTTTTCCTGTCTTTAACATAAATGATCAACAAGGGGGATTCTTGATAATTATTTTAAGTGATGCATTATTATAGCAATAACATTATTATATTTGTGATGTTAATAAATGTATATCTTATTTTATATAAGAAATGTCTTCCTGAAAAATTGTGGGCAGCCTAAATGTCTATTCTCAAATCACATTTTTAATGCAATAGAGTTGCCTTTTTACAAGTTTTCTGAGAACCAACCTTTCTTCCTTCTTTTTCTTCCTTCATTCCTCCTTCCTTTTTTTTCCCTCCCTCCTCCCTCACCCCCTTTTTTCCTTCTTCTCTCCCTCCCTTCCTTCTTCCCTTTTCTCCTTCTTCCCTCCCTTTCTTCCTCCCTTTCTTGCTATGGCATATAGATGGTGACTGGATGTTTATCACAGAACCTACTTTATAACTTATAATATTTCAAAGTTGCTTAGGGACCAGAGAAGTTGAAACAAGACCAGAGTCACCAGGGTCTATGCCAGAAATGAGACTTGAGTACAATGTCTTCCTGATTCCTAGGTCAGCCACTGCTTTCCATCTCAAGACAAACATGCAAATACTTATAACATATATATATCAAAATAAGCAGTAATTACAAAAGCTATAATGATGACAGATTTACTATTTGGACCAGCGCCATCCCCCCTCCTTTAATTCTTTCACTTAATCTAGAATATCAGTGTACTTCACTACTGTGGTTCACTTCACATGCACAAACACAGTCCATTGCTAGAAAGAACAACATTCATTTTGGCAAATATTGACTCTCCTGCTTTAGAAAAGGCTGGGAAGAGACCTTCTTTCAACACAGATTGCAGCAGGTTGTCAAGGTTCATTTCTCAGGAATCTACATCTGTTTGTTGAGTCATTTCTTTTTTTTTTTTTTTTGAGGGCAATTGGGGTTAAGTAACTTGCCCAAGATTACACAGCTAGGTTTTTTGTTTGTGTGTGTTAAGTGTCTGAGGCCGGATCCGAACTCAGGTCCTTCTGACTCCAGGGCCAGCGCTCTACTCACTGCGCCACCTAGACGCCCCTGTTGAGTCATTTCTTAATTGCATCTGACTCTTCATGATGCCTTTTGGGGTGTTCTTGTCAAAGATACTGGAGTGTTCTGTCATTTCCTTCTCCAGCTCATTATACAGATGGAGAAACTGAGGCAATGTAAGTAAGGTGGATTTTAGGGTGTATATTTTTATTGTTTCTTAGACTTTCTTTAGAGTTCAGTTTCCCAAGATCCATTGCCAGAACAAACTCTTGTTCCTAGGTATGAGTTCTCATGATTAGGGCCCATGACTCATAAACATCTCTACCATGCTTGCACAGTGTTATATAATGATAAATAATATAAACATTTGTGCTTAAGTTGTAAACATCCACTGCAACTGTACAGTGTGATACAGGGATGAGGTGATGTAAACTTGTGAGGTGATTGCTGGCAATATGCTTTTGTTGTCTGTTGCCCTATAAAGTAGTGGGCACTGGTCAGTGAGTGGGGAACCCTTAAGGTTAAATGCACAAGCTGGAATACCCTATTGCCTTGACTGGCCCCCATCAAGCCTTGGGGAGGAATCTATGTTTGCCTCAACTGGCCCCCATTGAGACTTTGAGGGGATTTAGGGGAATGCACAAGCTGTGCTTGTCTTGATTGACCCTGTTGAGACATAGGGATAGTTGCCCCCTTCCTTTCTCACCAGCCCCTTTGAAAAGGGTGGTTAGGGAATGCTGTAGGAGTTGTGCTCCCATTATCAGCAACCCTTGTGAGAAGTATAGAATAAAATAAAGTCAGATTATTAACCCCTCTGAAGGTGTCTTAATGTCTTTCCTGTCTGACCAGATCAAGAGTGAACCTGTGCTAGCAGCCCTTCTGTGTATTAGGGTTTATTGTCTTACAGGCAAACAGGGTTAAGTGACTTACCCTGGGTCATGCACTTAGTAAGTATCTGAGACCAGATTTGAACTCAGGAAGATAGGTCTTCCTGACTCTAAGCCTGGGCACTCTATCCACTGTACCATCAAAGTGCCCCTACATGCAGCCTACATCCACCTGAAGAAAAGAGAAGTCCAATGCCACTTGTGGATAATGGCAAAGTAAATTATCAGACAACTCTGTAATATCCTATTACACCAGACAACTCTGAGTGCCAACATCAGGCTCTGTCAAGATCCTATTAGGAGATACCCCTGTTTTCCAGAGCTAAGGCCCAGCAAGCAGGCTGTGCCCTGAGCTTGGCATAACAACAATCCTTTGCACTTACCTTCTGATGGTCCCTGTGCTTGGGCCAGAACCAAGACATGAAGACTGTTTGTCACTAGATAACCTTGCCTCAGTACTGTTGTTATACTACACTGTTTGACTCTGTCTATTGACAAATATATAAATCAAGGCTCAGTCCCAGTGCCCCAACTAGGGGCAGTGCCCCGGCACACATGTCTAACCTGCCTCCTTGCTTGCAAGCCATTTCCCTCACTTTGAAATTAAACTTCTCTTTGATTCCTGACTCTCCTATTTCTAGCCTGCTCTGTTAGGTTCCAGCCACCCATAGGTGAGAGGCCAGTTCCATCAAGTTGACAGTTCTGAATGGAGGGTTGCCCCTATTTAGTCATAGAGCTATAGACTCACAGATTTGTAGCTGGATGGAAACTTAGAGGCCACAGAGTCCAACCCCTTCATTTTATAGATGAGGAAACTGAGCCTGGAGAGGCTAAGTGACTTACATTGAGGCTTTGGGTCACTTATCTGGAAGGGACGGTAGACCAGAGGTCCTCTAAAATTAAGCCCACTCTGTAGGAACTCTGGTGCTGGCCCTCATCACCTCCCATCTGAATCATCACATCTCTCCCCATTCCACTCTGTCCTTCATTCAGCCACTAAAGTAATTTTCCTAAAGTACAGGTCTGACCCTGTCAGCCCCCATACTCATTAAACTCCAGTGACTTCCTACTGCCTCCAGGATCAAATACAAAATGCTCTGTCTGGCTTTCAAAACCCTTTATAATTTGCTTCCTCCGACCTTTCCAGCCTTCTTACCTCTTACTCCCAAGCAAGAACTCCAGCCTCCCTGTTTTTCCTCAACAAGACACCCCACCTCTTGGCTCCAGGCATCTTCTCTAGCTGATCCCCATCCCTGGAATTCTCTCCTTCCTCCCCATCACCTCTTCACGCTTCCTTGGCTCCTTCCCATCTCAAATCTCATTTCTATAGGAAGTTTCTCCTCATTCCTCTGAATTCTAATGTCTTCTCTCTTTTAATGTCTTCCTACTTATCCTGTACATAGCTTGTTTGTACATATTCATTTTCTTGTTATCTCCACCATTAGACTGTGAGCTCCTTGATGGTGGGAACTGTCTTTTCCTACTTTCTGTAGTCTCTGCCCTTAGCTCAGTGCTTGGCACATAGCACTGAAAAGAAATCTAAAAAGATCTTATGATCTGTACACCGTTTACTATGGGGATGTTTAAATACTTAATGGATTTCCTGGGACTTCTTCAAAATCTAATATTGAAAGTTGATTATTAAATGTTATCATTCACTCAAAGATTCACCAAAAAGTATGTTCATGAACCTTTAGGGTGATGATCCTAGTATAAGGCATCAAGTTATTACTGATAAGAATAGCTACTCCTGACATTTCTGAGGAACTTTACAGTTTATGAAACCCTTTCAGAGCCATTGTCTCATCCGACACCAACAATTCTATGTCTTCCCAGTAAGGGTGGGTGACAAGGGAGGAAGGGAATGAATCTGGAATTCAAAGTTTTAAAACCAAATGTTTAAATTATATATATACACACACACACACACACACACACACACACACACACACACACACACACTATTATTAATACTATTTTACAGGTAATTGGCAAATAAGATATACAGGCACTGGGGCACAGAGATCCACCATGCCCTACTGGAAAAGCCGAAGGAGCTATGGGGGAAGATATGGGAGAGAGCAGATTGGATGAGGGGATATCCTGTGGGACTGCTATTTTGGGGTGGTGGGTAGGGGAAAAATGGGGGAAAATTTGTAACTCAAAATCTGGCGGAAATGAATGATGTAAACCAGAATTTAATAAAGCATTTGGAAAAAACAAAACAAAACAAAACAAAAAACCGATTCTATGAAGATGTTTGGGCAGATTTTATTGTCCCCATTTTGCAGATGAGGAAACTGAGTCTCAAACAAATTATGTAAATCACATAGCTTGTAAGTATCAGAGCTAGGAGCTCAAAGCCAGATCTTTTGACTCCAATTCTAATGCTCTTGTTCTCAACATGGCACTGTTGCAGCTTTCCAACCTTTTGCTAGTCTATCTGCCGGGTTTAATTCTTATGACATTCTTTCAAAGCAAACTCTGACAGCCTTTCTTCAACTATTTTCAAATAATTTATTACAAAATTAAAAAAAAGACATAGGAAGGTGTAGTAGAGAGAAGGCAAGCCTTGGAATCAAAGACCTGGTTCTGAATTCTGACTCTGAAAAGTACTCGCTAAAGACCTATTAATCACTTGATCTCTGTGTCCTATGCAATTCTCTGAGACTGTGATTTACACATAAGTGACATACAAATCAGCTTAAGTGAAAGGAATTCCCAATCAACTAAATAAATCACAGGTGTAGTCTTTCTTACTCTTCTAATTAGGATAAAATAAAATGCCTTCAATACATTTCTTTTTTAACGTAATTTTCAAAATTGTCCACACGGTGGCAGGCTATTTCCTTTACAGACACTTCATCAAAGAGAATCAATTTCTTAACAAAGTCTATTCTATTCAATTCAACAAACATTTATTAAGAGCCTACTACAGGTGTAGCTCTGCTAGGCCCATAGGCGGCACTAAAATCCCTGTGTTACACATAGTTAATATTTTTAAGCCTATAGGTTCTCACAGTTTTATCTTTGCTATTTTCCTACCAGTGACTGCTATTTTTAAAAACACTCACCCTGATCAAGCACCATCCCAGGCTGTGCTAGGTGTGGCATAAGATTAATCCCTGTGCACAAGACACACCATATAGGACTAAATTAGGAAATGACACAGTCCCTGCCCACACAGAGAGATTTATTTGGGTCACTCAGGCAAAAGAAAAAAAAAGTTTTCTTTTGGTAGGCAAAAGAAAAGTTGTTCTGCTATTTAGGTTGGGCACATTTAGAAAGTACAGGAAAGGAAGCAAAGGGACAGAGAAAAAAAAATCCAGAGATTCAAGTGAGGAGCTGCAAGGGCTAGGCAATGGGGGGGCAGAGTAAGAGGTTGAGATGCTTATGTGCATTGGGGGAGTGTGATGCATTGTAAAGAGTGCTGGATTTGGATTCAGAAGACATGAATTTAAGTCCTAAGTCTACAATTTTTGTGACCTCTGAGAAATCACTTATTCTCTTTAGGCCTCAATTTCCTCCACTAAAAATGAAGGCATTGGACTAGATCAGAACTCATGCACATGGTCCCTGGGCCCCATGTGGCCCATGACCCTCCCAAGTGTGGCCCAGACCACATGTAAGTCCTTTCTGATTTTAGTGAGGTCATGCATTCATTTTAGCTTTTTTTTTTTTTTTTGGAGGGTAATTGGGGTTAAGTAACTTACCCAAGGTCACATGGCTAGGTTTTTGTTTGTGTGTGCATTAAGTGTCTGAGGTTGAATCCGAACTCAGGTCCTTCTGACTCCAGGGCCAACACTCTACTCACTGCGCCACCTAGCTGCCCCCATGCATTCATTTTAAAAAGAAATACACAGACATGTATATTTTCTAAGGCAATATATAGCCTACAGGGATGCTTGCCTATGGTTTGGCAGTCTCCAATTTTATTTGAGTGTGACACCTCTGAACTAAGTGACCTTGAAGGTCCCTTCCACGTCTAAATCCATGATCAGACATCTACATGGCAAACTGAAGAGACCATTCCAGCAAGAGGAAATGCATGAACCAGGGCAGTGAGGAGGGAATGCACATGAGGTATTTATGGATCAGGGAAGAGATTCTGCTGGCTTATAGCTGAGGTCTCCTTTCACAGCCTCCTGGCTTAGAGCTGAGGCCTCCTTTAATAATGGCCAGTGTCCCCTTCTTCATATGGCCAGCACATATACAGCACAGTTCCTGGCACAGGGCAAATATTTAATAAATGCTTGATGATCTGACTTGACTAATTGGATATAGAGAGGGGGCTAAGCCCAGGCTAAGGAGTTTAGTAAGTAGGTATACATGATGAAAGTAACATTGATAAAACTTAATCTAGCCATAGTCTGCAGGGCTGCCTGGGGAGGAGAAAGAAGATAGACCCTGAGTGAGAGCTATGGCAATAATTAAGGCATGTAAGGCAACAAGGATGTAGATGTGGGACACTGTCAATAGGGAAGTTATAGTGTCAGAAAGCTCTAATCCTCAGCCTTAGGGCTTGCACATCTGGCTCAGATTCCCAGAAATTCCACAAATTAGTTTAGGGCAGAGATGTCAGACAAGCTTCTGAAAACACTTCCAGCTAGTGCTCAGCAGGCAGATAAAAATGTGATTGGGAAATATTTAACAAAATAAATAAAAATATAATAGGACACAGATCATATTACTATGTGGTTTTCTAAGTTGATTTGCCACCTAGAAGTGGGTGCTGTCATTGTCCCCATTTTTCAGTTTAAAGAAACTGAGGCAGGCAAGTTTAAGTGACTTGCCTAGTCACACAGCTGTTAAGCCTCTGAGGTTGGATTTGAATTCAGATCTTCCTAACTTTAGGCCCAGCACTCAATCTACTACACCACCAACTGTCATAAAAGGCCTGAAGAGGGAACCTCGTTTGCTGTCAGGATTTGTTCTTTCAGGGCTCAGAACTGGTACCACCTGACTCAGGAAGCCATCTTGAATTCCTTCAACTAGAAGTGATTTTCCCATTCCTTGGCTACAACTAAACCTGTCTTCTAATTTGTAGTTAATCTCATTCTTGCTATTTCAGTGCACATTATCATCTTTACTGTACTGGAAAGCTCCCTGAGGGCAGGAAATATACCATTGTTTATTCTGTCTAGCTCCTAGCATGGCACACAACCCACAGAAGACCCTCAATGAAATGGCTCTTGATGCCGATGTTCAATGACTGCAGAATGGCTGAACAAAGAACAGCATATTAATAAAGAAGACTATTATGGGGAAAAAACCATAAACAATCACAAAGAACTACAAAAAATTGTGTGAATTGATATTAATCAAGAACACTAGAACCATCACAAACCATAGCAAACGATAAAAAACAGTCAAAGGAAAGGGGACCTCAGTGGCACTTGAAAAGGGACAAAGCAATCACATTTCTCGTCTGTTTGTTGTTGACGTGATTGGTTCTAATATGTTAAATATGAATGAGTTTATGTAGGATTCCATTCCCCACTTCATATGTTTGTTTGCAAGGTTGTGTTGGTGTTTATTGAATTTATTTTAAAAATATTTTTTAAAAAATAAAGGATTGTTGATTGGATTCCTCAAATCTTCATGGAACTCTCCTGCTTTGGAAAAGGCTGGGAAGAGACCTTCTTTCAACACAGATTGCAGCAGGTTGTCAAGGTTCATTTCTCAGGAATCTACATCTGTTTGTTGAGTCATTTCTTTTTTTTTTTTTGAGGGCAATTGGGGTTAAGTAACTTGCCCAAGATTACACAGCTAGGTTTTTTGTTTGTGTGTGTTAAGTGTCTGAGGCCGGATCTGAACTCAGGTCCTTCTGACTCCAGGGCCAGAGCTCTACTCGATCAAATTTGAATAGGAATGACTTGTAATACTGGTTCCTTTTGCTTGAATTCAGTATATTTTCAATAATACATACATATACTGCAGAGCTGTATCTCCCACTGCTTCTGAAGGAGAGTAAGAGGGTACATAGCAGATAGCCCAGGGGCCAAAAAGCCTGAATGCACAGAGCTTGGGGGATAGCTCCACTGCTCCCCCTAGTCCTGTGACCCCTTCGAGCTCCATCTCTCCTCCCACCTTCCCCTAGAGCCTCAGAGGATTCCCCATTGCCTTGTTTTTTCTTTTTAACAGATTCCTCCAGCCCAACAGGTAGTGGCACAGACAGATCCTGCTGCAGGCCCTTCCTCTTGCAGCTCCTGCTGATGGCCCTTGTAAAACACCTGGTAGCAAAACAAATTATTTGCCCACAGCCCTTCTGTTTCATGCATCTCTTTTGTCACCATCAGTTTTATCTTTTAAAGCCCAGCATGTTGGCGGGAGTGCAAGGACCTGTTCAGAATGCCACCTGTTCCTACAAGAATCATTCCCTTAGCTCGGCTAGAGACTTCCCTGTTGTCAGCAAGGTCAGGAGTGATTCCCATCATATTCTTCTTTAGGAGAATCCCAGGAATATTCTGATTTAAATCAGAAATCAAGGGGGCATGTCAGGATGCTAACACACCACATACTCTCCACTCAATTGATTGCTTCTTAAGGCTCTTTGGACATGAAGATGCTGTATCGATGCAGGGTTTGAGGCGGGGAGGGGAAGGGAATCAATAGCGACAGCATCCTCATTCCAAATCGAGGCCAGTTGTCTTTAATGTCAGAGGTAGCCAAGTCATGGCCCAGCGGATAGAGCTGTGGGCCTGGAGGCAGGAGGACCTAACTTACTAGTGGGGTGACCCTGGGCAGGTCAGCCTCCTGTCCTCAACTGTGAAATGAAGATAATAATAGCAACTGTTGTGAGGATCATATGATATAATATTTGCAAAGCACCCTGCACACAGTAGGCACTTAATCCATTCTTCCTTCCTTCTAGAAAGGAGGAAAGAAGATGATAAGGAAAGAGAAGTGGGAAAAGAAAAGATGAAACCCATTTTAAAAATTCATGAGTAGGGGCAGCTAGGTAGTGCAGTGAATAGAGCACCGGCCCTGGAGTTAGGAGGACCTGAGTTCAAGTCCAGCCTCAGACACTTAACATTTACTAGCCCTGTAACCTTGGGCAAGTCCCTTAACCCCAACTGCCCTGCCTTCCCCTCCAAAAAGAAAAAAAAAAGAAATTCATGAGTATAAGCAACTCCATTCCTCTCAAAAAGGTCCCAGTCTCTGACTCAAAGACAACTCAACTGATCTGCATTTGCCATATAAAGCTCTTCCTACCTTCTCCATTAAGAGAGCTAAGTAATTAGTCAAATATAAAAAGGTTATGAGGACAATTATTTCTGAATTCTTGCATTACACAAATGACTAAAGCAGCAGGATGAACATTTGAAAGCCTGGAATGGTGGAGTGGTGGGTGGTTAAAGAACAATTCTTGTGAATAAGATTTAGGGTTTTTAGTGGACTTTCTGACTCATCAGGAGTCAAGGGCATGACATGATGGTCTAAAATACTAAATGCAATCATAAGGTGCACCAAAAAGCACAATGAAATGTAACAAAGGATGTGATAGCCAAGCTACACTCTGTTATAGTTGGACTCCATCTGGAATATTGTCCTCTGTTCAAAGCACCTTGTTCTAGAAAAGATACTGACAAGCTGTATCACCAAAATGGTGAGAGGTGATGCAACCATGAGGGGCAGGTGGAGAACTAAGGAAAGTTAGCCCAGAGAAGAGATAACTTAGAGAAGACATAAAGGCTATTTAAGGGTAGAGACTCTATCTCTCCAAGAAGAGAGACTTATCTTGCTGGTTACATGGGGCAAGACTAGTAGTGCCCAATAGGCAGGTAAGTGGTGCAATGGACAAAGTACTGGCCCTGGAGTCAGGAAGACTCAACTTCCTGGGTTCAAATCCATCCTTAGACACTTATTATAGCTGTGTGACCCTGGGCAAGTCACTTAATCCTGCTTGCCTCAGTTTCCTCATCTGTAAAATGAACTGGAAAAGGAAATGACAAACTAGTATCTTTGCCAAGAAAACTCCAAATGGGGTCACCAAGAGTTGGACATGACTGAACAATAACAAACAACAGTACTGCTCAATAGACATTTCTCAGAGGCAGATTTAAGGTCACTGTAAATGAAGAACTTATCAGAGCTGCTCAAAAGTAGAACAAGGCTGCCTTAGGAGGTAAAAGGTTCCTTTCCACTAGACTAAGACCCCCATCAGGGAAAGCTGGAATGACTGCTGACTGGTTCTGCATGCTAGAGAGGGCTTCCTGCATTGCTCCAGCTTGAACTAATTGGCCCTTGACTTCCTTTGCAATTTTAAGATCCTGCCAATCAGTGCTGCCCATTAAGATGCTGCCACTCCCAGTGTAGACAAGCAAGGAGGGCACAGACAGGAAGAGTATACTGAAAGGAAACAGAGTCATGTTTTGGGAAGGAAGATTGGAATATGAAATAGTTATGGTTACTCCATCGCACCAGCTGTTTGTCTACTGCATGAAGCCATCCTTACTATAAAATACTATAAAATTATAGAAAACTGTAAAATTATAACATATAAAATGAGGGAAGATGAAGGACTCTACAATTTGGAATGTAGAAATTCTGATGAAAGTAGATTTTTCTACTCACCTTGGCTTCTGGGTCACTGTTGATACTACATGAATCATCATCATCAGCTTGTGGGGCATGTCTGTAAAAGAAAAAACGGCCCATTGGGTTCAGCACTCTAAGTTCTAGCTACAGACACAGCTAAAACATGGTTCAAGTAGAACCTTCCGCTACCCTACCTGAGTTTCAAAGATGCATAGCGTAAGGTTGCTCCTTCAAACTCTTTTAAACTGGGATCTGGGTTAACTGTGGCTGCATGCAAATCCTAGGAGAAAAAGCTGGAATTTATTATTATAGAATTAAGTGCCCTTTCTACTACTAATACTTCTAATGGCAGATGGAAAAACCATCATCCCTGCATAGAAGCATATAGTATATGCTGAGCTAAGGTAGGCAAAAGCATGCAGAGGGTAGTCAGACTATTAGATGGTCATTCAGTGCAAGCACCTGGTTCTTATAACACATTTGCCCTATGTAATTCAGACTGAATTCATTGAAAGAAGAAAAAATCAGACAAAGGCAACATGTTTGTGAGCTAGACATCCCTAGCAAGAACCCCAATCACTCTATCCCTGTAATATGAATGGAATTCATGAAGAAGAAAAATATACAGCCACAGCCATGCAAAAATAAAAAAAAGGAAAAAATATACAGTATTAAATGTTCTAAAATCTGACAATATACTTGCCTTCCAAATGTCACTATTAATCTTTCCCCCATTCAGAACAGCAAAATCACTCCATGGCTGTTTCTAGACATGTAATTATTCACATAGGAAGAAGCACATTGATAAAATAAAATTAAAAAAAAAAGAACAAAAAAAAACACAAGACACTGTTGTTAGCATTGATATTCACGGGATGAGTTAGGGAACAGATCAACTCTAACTTTAACTAGTTAGTCAATTCTAGAATGGCAACTGGAGAGGAATTTAACTAGAATGGGGGGATGGTGGGAGGGAGGGGAGAGGAAAGGGCAGGAGGGGAAAATGGTTCTACAACTACTTACCAAAACAAATGATTGGAACAAGGAAAAAGTCCACATGTATTAGAAACAGACAATGAAGATATTTTCTAAATGTGATCTCAAAATCAAACACAATCAATGTTTCTGAGTATGAATGCTATACCTATCTAAGCCTCCATCAAACTTACTCTTTATAAAACAGAATCTTAATTGGGGAGTAGGGTAGGCATTAAAGATGAGCCTTTTAAAATATGCTGTAAGAAGTTTTGGCAACACTTGGGTAAAAATAAACAGAATACTGAAGTCAACTTATTTTCACATTAAAGGAAGAAAAAAAAAGACAATGAAGGGGAAAAGGTGATTAGTAGGGAACACAAACAGACTTCTCAACTGCAACTCAGTGCAACAAAAATAGCTGTAAATAATATAACGCAGCTTCCTTCAACTGATAAAAAGCACTATCTTCATGCAATACAACAGGCTTTCATGGCTTAAAACACTTCTTGGTTATGAAATTATTTCCTTAGAGCACAGTACAAAGCAAGAAGCAATGGTTTGTCAAGAGAACTGTTACAACAGCTGCTTCAATCCAAACACCTCCTTCCTTCCCAAATCTCAGAACCCAATGTTTTTGCCTTCCACTAAACTGAAAAAATACTCAGATATTTTCTTCAAGACTTAACAGAAATAGTAGAAAATAACAAAACTTGTGGACACTTTGATGAATTTGTACCCTTTAAAGTCCCCAGAACCAGATCTGTCACACACAAAAAATCTACCTCATTGGGTGCTCAATAAACAATGAGACTTTCTGATAACATTTTATTAAAATAAAAAGGGGATTTTTTTTTTTTTGCTTTTTGGAGGTCAATTGGGGTTAAATAACTTGCCCAAGGTCACACGGCTAGGTGTTTTTGTTTGTGTGTGCATTAAGTGTCTGAGGTCGGATCTGAATTCAGGTCCTTCTGACTCCAGGGCTGGCACTCTACTCACTGCGCCACCTAGCTGCCCCCAAAAGGGGATTTTTTTTATCTTTATAGCATTAAAAATAACTAGGATTATACATTTTCAAGGGTATAAGAAATTGTGATTTTTTAAAAAAAGGTCCTGAAAGGTAAAACTGCTAAAATCAACATTCCTTAATCTGAAGGAAGCATAAATTCAGGATTATATGGGGCATAAATCTATTATCAAGCTTGTACCATTCAATTCAACAAGCTTTGACTTTTGTTTCTTAATTTTGATTAGGCACCAAGAATATGCAACTCCTTAAAGCATGGAAGAATTCTGATTGCTATATTTATTTTCTGAAATTGAATTTCCTAACAAAGAGGGAGGATGGAGGAAGGGGCAACTCACAAAGAGGAAATACCTAAAATGTTCTGACATCATTAAGAAGCATTTACTGAGCAGACATGCAAATACTTTTATTGACCACGGCTTGAAAAATTTCAAACTTAATACTACTATTTAAATAAGAAAATATTAAGGTGTCAAAAATATCATCAGTTTTTAAATATGAAAAATATGCAAGTGACTTAAGCTAAATTTTGAAAGATGCCAAATGATTAATCGGACTTTGAAAGCAATGTGCTTTTGCAAAGAGGCAAAAATGAATGCAGTAATGATAATTTCAAAGACTAGTATAAAAAGCAAGAGGGAATAAGATAGAATGGAGAAACAAAAAAAATTAAGGAGGCTAAGGGACTTGTCCAAGGTAATATAGATAAGTGTGAGAAGCAGAATTTTAACCTATTTCCACTAACTCCAGAGCCAAAGCTCTTAGTTCTAAGAGTGGTTTGGGGTGGGAGAGATCTTCTTGGACCAAATCATTAGAAATAATTTCAAAGTCCTTTCCCTAAGAGGTGGAGGGGAAGGAAAAAAGTATTTATTAAGCACCAACTATGTATCAGGCACTGTGCTATTACAAGTGTTATCTTATTTGATTCTCGTAACAACTCTGGGGGGAGGGGCGGGGGGATAGTGCTGTCATATCCCCATTTTACAAATGAAGAAACTGAGGTAAAGTGGTTAAGTGACTTGCCCAGGGTCACAAAGCTACAAAATATTTGAGGATGAATTTGAATTCAGGTATTCTTAATCCTAGCTCCAGTTCTCTATGCACTGTACCATCTAGCTGCCTAATAATATAATTTATTCTTTTAGAGTAGTACTTTGCATATAAAGGCCTCACACATATTTGTATATAGACACATATGCATATATACATGTAAACACACAGACATACACTAGAACCTTTCTATAATGTTGATTACTAAAGAATCAGTGCTACAGTCAAGTATGTCCCCATACTGGATTCCCATCTGTTGGCAAAGACAATGTTATAAAGGAACTCCAAAATGCTTTTTAAATAAGATTAATTTTTTCTTCCTTTGGAAGTCTTAGAAGGGATTTTCATGAACCAAATATACTCACTACTAGCACAATTCAGAAATGTGACTAAAAAAAAAAAAGGTTGTTGCACTGACCTGGTAAACAGATTTGATAAATGTTTATGAATCTAAAAGTCTCCCTCCTTCTGTTCCTAGGATTTAATACTCTGCTAAGGCTGGATAGAGCCCTTTTCACAGTCTCCATGGCATAAGGCAATATTCTCTGAATGCCAGGCTCAGCCATTGCAAATACCTACAGTACAGACACAATTCTATGGGACATTTCACTCATGCTAATATACTTCCTCCCTGACACCTTTTGGGATTCCTCACATTTTACTGGGTGAACGTGGAATAGGGTAGTAGATCATACAAATGTAATTCAGAGAAATAGTAAGAAGCAGATTAGTGAACAGAATAACCATTCACTTAATTTCCTTTTAACAGGAGAGGCAGCCATAGAAGAATAGTAAAATGAACTTTGGATCAGGAGGCAGGAGCCCTGCATTCTAGGCCTGCCTCTAGTCCTTACTCACTCCATAAGTCTTATACACAACAATATGAGTAAGCTGTTGGAGTTTTCCAGAATTCAGTTTCCTCATTTGAAAAGTGAGGAAGCTGGATTAGCTGCTTTCCAAGACCCTTCCAGTTCTAAGACTCTAAAAACTCTAAGTAAATTGTCACTCCCATCTGGGCCATAAATCTTCTAAAAATGAAATAATAATCCTTTGGCACATTGATATTGGAGTTTCAAGTGCTATATCAGACAGCATCACTCCTCTCTAACATAAGAAATCAATAGCTTTTATCTTTTCTAGTGTCTAGATAAGGGCACTTCCTAGGAATACTTTGGAAACTCACTGAGGCACAATTTCAGGCTGTTGGAATACCATCATATTAATATAATAATACAGCAACCTAATACCAAGCAGTGGTTAAGATGCTGAGGAAAATGGAGATATGTAACATAAAATTGATCACCCTTCTCTTCTAAAATAATTCTACTTCATAAATCAAAGAAATATTTTCAGTTAAAAAAACCAACAATTAAATAAATGTCAGGCGTCAAAAAAAAAAAAAAGGAAGGCTAAAGACAGTCTATGTCATTTTCCTTCTTCTCTGCTTCTAAAATTCAGAATCCAAGACATTTAAGGGAATCGTTTCATACAATGGCTTAGGGAAGAAACTGAACATCAGATTTCAGCAACAAACATTTCATGTTCAGCTTATAAACTTCCCAAAATGCTTTTTGAATGTGCAGAAGGAAAATCATTAACACTTTCAAAATAAACTTCTGAATGTGAAATGTAGAACTATCATATTGGCAAGGAATCCTTGTGTCCTGTATTTCACTAAGCTCCAAAAATTCATGGAAATATTGAATGGAATATATATTACTGATGTGCCTTGTTTTAGAATTCAATTTCCTTCCTAACTTTTCCTGCGCAGCTAGGGGATGGACCTGGAGTCAGGAAGACTTGAGTTCAAATCAAGCCACAGACACTTACCAATTGTGTGACCCTGGGCAAGTCATTTGACCTCAACCAGCATGAGTTTCCTCATCTGTGAAATGAGGATAACAGCACCTACTTCACAAAGTTGTAAAGAGGATCAAATGAGATAATATATGTAAAGTACTATATAAACTCTAGCCATTACTATTTCCCTCAGGTGATTGAGTTTCTAGTATTTCTAATATTTTCTAATATTTCTTGATACAAATTAGAGATTATATAGATTAGGTTAAGAAGAGAATGTTGGTTTTTTTAACTGAAAATATTTCTTTGATTTATGAAGTAGAATTATTTTGGAAGAGAGGAGTGATCAGTTTTATATTACATATCTCCATTTTCCTCAGCAACTGTAATTATAATCTGAACCTTGTTGCCAAGGGAAGCTAGATGATGCCCTTTTCTGGAGACTTTCTGAAGGATGTCAACCTTGTATAGTGGTAAAAAGACAGACTCAGGACTCTGTCAGTCTAATAGCACAAGGGGATTGATGGACTAAAAACCTATTCTGTGCCAGGTACTGTCCAAGGTGCTGGAAATATTAAAATGAAACTATCCTGTCCTCAAGGTCTTTTGATTCCAAAGCTATTTCGCCAGTCACTATACTGCAATGCCTCTCTTAGTAGTATTTTAGTCATTTTAAATATATGTATCATTTATAGATTTAAAAAAATCTTCACATCTTTTGCTTAAGGAAAAGTTGAACCAAGAGGAAGTTGAATGCTAAAAGGTTATGATACTAGTAAAAAAAATTTATTTCCAAAATAGTTTCAGTTCTACCACTGCAAAATACTCAGGATTTTTGATGTTTTGGTGAAAATTAGGCATTTGAAGAATCTTAAGTGTTACTGAATCGACTGATTCCACCCACTATCCCTATCAACCAAAGATTGATAAGGGTCACAATAATTATAAAATATCTAGCTAAGAAACTTTAGTTGGTATGTAAACATTAAATGCAGTTTGTATGTACAGAGTAGAATAACACTCTAGGGAAATAATCACTTTATTATACTCATTGTATCTGTTACGTTGCTTTGTAAGACTAAGAGTCATTAAGAACAAAAACTATGGAAAATGGACACCAATTTCATTCACAAAAAGGGAACACTATTCACACTTTAAATCCAATATATATTAGAACTAAAGCTTACCTCAATGACCTGTTGGAATAGGAGCAACTGGTTAAAAGAGATGTGCTATGTTATTATCAAGAGAATATTTAAAAGATTTACCTCATTCTCTGGGGTGGGAGATGAAGTTACAGAACTAAGGGACCCTTTCCTAGAGCCCTGAAGCTCTGCTGGGATGGACACAGGGCGTTCCCACTGCGTTGTTCCTGTTGGTATGTGCCAGTAATAAATCCCAGCAATATCACAGATTTTTTTCCATCCAGGTGGCAAATCTGGATCCGTTTGAAATGAATGATCACTCCATATGTCCACTGGGAAGCAGAAGAAAATAAAAGTAGGTTTTATTAAAAGGGACAAAGCACATTGTGCCCTTCCAGCTTTAGTAACAGTAGAGGTAATTCTATATGCCAGGTGCACATCTGGTAAGCTTATAGACCAGGTATTCAGAACAGAAAGAACTCATCATCCTAGGAAAACAAGTCAGGCTAGAGAAAATATCTGAAGACAAAAGTCAAACCTGGAGAAAGAAGGAGATGGATAGCCATAAGATGGCACTTAAGATCTGGAAACATCTGTCTTGTGCTCTAATCATTTTGTATATAATTAGAACCATCAAAAGCTCAGGATATTCCAAGTAACATGTCAATCAATATGAAACCTATTAGCTAGAATTTTAACTAAATAACTCAATAAAGTACAAGTCACACAGCACATACATGTGCTCACTTCAGCTTGACAATGAATATTAAGACATAAAGCCAAAAGGGAGGTTTTCATAATTTACTGAGTTTAAAATCAGGATCTTGTTGTTGGATATGATGGAGCTATAATACAACCATGCCAATGCCATGGGAAGCAATTAAAATGTGAACAATTTACAAGCCTTTACTTATTTTCAGTGTAAATGACACATTGAACACATTAAACCTTTAGGGTGATGAAATCTTTAGACTGCTGAAAACCATGTAATATATTCGATTGGTACTGTATTTCTTATACCGTAGGATACTGTACATACATACTACATATTACATATGACTACATATTAATTTGCAAATGTTCAGGTAGAAAGCCAGGCCTATGTGTTGACAAAGCACAGTCACCTAGGGAAAAATAGGCAGAGGTCCACAGTGAGAGACACTATCATATTTTTGGAAAGAATACTGGAGTTAGAATCAGAGGTCCTGGGTTTGAGTTCCAACACTGCAACTCGTGATCTGGGTGACGTCAGGTAGATCATTTCACTTTTGTGGGCCCGTTTCCTCATCAGAAGGAAAAAAAAACCTCAAGGGGCTTAGTTAGCCAACTAATATTTATTGAGCACCTACTATGTGTTAGGCACCCTGGTAAGCACAGGGAATACAAAGATAGACAAAAGACAGCCCCTGACCTCTAGGGATGGACTAGATGACCCTCAAGACCATTCCATCTAAATCTATGATCCTACAATCCTAAATGCACAAATATTTTCATGCCAGAAACTTCACTTTTCACAGCACATGTATTCTGTGATATATCCAGTTGCATACGTTTCAATAAGAGCCCCAAGTCAGGAGTTGTTAACCTGGGATCCAAGAAAAAAAGTGTTCTGTATTTCAGTGTAATTGGTTTCCTTTGTAATCCTGTGTATTTATTTTATGTAATTAAGAAGGTGATTCTTGGGTGGCTAGGTAGTGCAGTGAATAGAGCGCCGACCCTGGAGTCAGGAAAACCTGAGTTTAAATTCAGATTCAGACACTTAACACTTACTAGTTGTGTGACCATGGGCAAGTCACTTAACCCCAATTGCCCTGTCTTCCTCCTCCAAAAAGAAAAAAACAAACAAACAAACAAACAAACAAAGGTGATTCTAAGAAGAGATCTATAGGCTTCAGCAGGTTCCCAAGGAGTTCCATGACCCAACAAAGCTCCATGACCCTGCCTTAGAAGACAGGACATGCATCCTATTCAAATGCAAGAAGAGGTAAGTTTTCAAATCTTGCCTCGAGCACACAAATGAATTATCCTGGTTTTGTTTCCACATTTCTATCTTTTGTCTTTTATTGGTATTCGTCTTACCTTTCCCCTTAATCTTTAAGGTCTTATCAGGAAAGAACTTTTTTTTTCTCTCTCTGCTGTCCTGAAGATTGACCTGCATCCAGGAGCCCCTCAATAATGGGAGACTGGCAAAATGGTCTGAGGCCGCTGCAGGCCCTTGTAGGCCCTTGACTATGTCTGAAAGTTCTACTTTCCTTTACTATAAAATGGTCCACCTATACATCACTGTCCACTGGCAGCCTGGAGCATTTTCTGTAACATATGTGAGCTGAAATTATCACAAAAAGACAAAAGGCTTGAAGTGGTAGGTTCCCATAGTGCTAGCTCTTACACAAGGTCCCTCAGGGGGCCCCAAGAACCTAGTGTAAAGGTATGACTGTTGTGAAACCTCACCCTGCACCTGCCTTGTAACCAAGATGTAACTAAAACAAAGATCTGCCCCTGTAGCTTGCAAGCCCCCGGCCCCCTTAGTTTACATCCCTATGTAGCAACAGTTGCCTTGTTGACCACTGTTTGTTTCAGGAAGTACTTTTTACTGTATAAAAACTTGCTGGACAGACTGCTCAGGGCTGCCTTCCCTTTTGGGAGATAGCCGCCGGCTTAATAAATAAGCACTCTTAAATTTTGATTGGCTATGTCGTCCTGTATTAGCCTCAACTGTCCATCACATTGGAGGTTCCACGGAGATAGCCTTTGGCTCAGTGATTGACGGCTGGACCAGACTTGGAGGTCCAGGAGACTATTCATTCCTGGGGTTGGCCACTGAGATGATGTTCCTCAGCCCCAGGACTGATTAGACTTCCCTGGCAGACCAGGAGTTCATTCCTTTCTATTGCTAATTTGGCTCCAAATGAGTCCACCTGGTTTTTGTATTGGTGAGTCACATGATTATGTGGTAAGAGAAGAGAAGAGCAGGGGGCCACACTGGACGCAGAGCTAAAGCCCCTGCTCCCACCTCTGTGCTGGGATGCTGCTGGAGTGCCTCTGGTGCCAGAAGTGGCAGGTTCTATTCGTTTGTTCTATTCTAATTTCGTTTTGTCTGTCTGTCTTTCTGTCTTTCCCTGCCCCCATGGATCAAGAGCAATCAGGGCCCCAAGGAGGAGAAACCCCACTCCAATATTCAGACTAACTTTATATGATAGAGACCAGCTCACCTCATGCTGATGAGGAGCTCATTTTAGCAGTCCAATCTTTTTTCCCCCCCTTAATTGTGTTCTTGGGCTTTTGGAGGCATTGTGAGTTAAATGTCTAACAATACAGAAGGTACCACTGTCCTTCATTTATCCTCACTCCCCAAATGCAATCAATTGTCAAGTCCAGTTGATTGTGCTTCATAAGCGTCTCTCATATTTGTCACCTCCTCTCTATTCTGCTAAGTGGCACAGTGTAGTTAGGAACACTAGATTTCAAATCCTGCCTCAGACACTTACCAGCTATGTGACCCTGGAGACAAGCTACTTAGCCTTTATCTGCCTCAGTCTCCCCATCTGTGAAAACTGGAATAATAATAGCACCTATTTCCTACAGTTGTTCTGAGGAGAAAATTAGTTACTATTTGTGAAGGGCTTAGCACAGTTCTTAGCACAAAGTAGGCTAAGTAATGCTTATTCCCATCCCCCTCCTCTCTAACCCAGTACAAGCTTTCATCACCTCTCACCTGTTCTTCTGCAATGGTTTCTGAATGGGTCTCCCTTCTTTCTGACTAATCTCCCTTCTGCAGAGTCTTCAAATGGATAATTTTAAAGCATAGCTCTGAACCCATCACACATTGGCATTTAAGACCTTCCATGATATGACTTCCACTAACCTTTCTTTAGTTATTTCCCATTATCCCCCCCCACACACACATCCTTACTGGCCTTCTGATTTTTTTCCTTTATATTACAATTCATCTCCCACCTTGGCTTCTGCATGAGAAGCTCCCCAATTTGTGATATACTCCGCTTTCCGCTTTCCTTTCATCCTTTGCTTGTAATTCCTTCAGGACACACCTCAGGGGCCACCCCAAATAGGAGGGCTTTATGGATGCCCTTAGGTAACAATCTCCCCTTCCAGAAATCACATTGTATTATTTTGTCTACTTCACATTTAAATTCAGGTATGGGAGGTAAATGAGTCAGCAAATACACATTTAGTAAGCACCAACTACGGACCAGGCTCTGTGCTTACTGCTGGGCTAAGAAAGGCAATCCTTGCCCTCAAGGAGTTCAAATCTAATAGAGAAGACAACACATAAACACCCATATGGAAACAAGTTATATACAGGATAAATAGGAAATAATCAAAATCAATGGAGAGAAGACGCTAGAATTAAGCAATGGAGATTGGCAAAGGATTCCTGTAGAAGGTGACACCATCTTATATCTTCACCATAGAATGTATGCTCCATGAAGACAGGGTCTATTCATATTTGGGGGGGCACCTCAGCCCCTAGTATTGTATCTTGCAATATTAGGCACTTCATAAACATTAGCTGAATTGAACAGTGCAGAGAAAAGGATATTAAAAATAGGGAAAGGGAGAGGTGGAATTGGGGGACCCTGAAGGCAGGTGGAAGAATTTCAATAGCTAGTGAAACTGACAAGACCAAACTCTTAACTGTGGGAATCACTTTACTCTAAGTACAAGGTACAGCACTGTGCAGCAAAAGCTTGCAGCCAATTTGAAAATGCTATTGAAATTAAAATGTGTTTATGTTCCTTTATCTTCATGTGCAAATGTCATCACATTATGTGGGCAGGCAACACAGGAGCTATTACCGCAGCACAACAAGAAAAAAAGGAACCAAACAAAGATGTTGATTAAACTTCACCAAGACTATGGGGACAGATGTGTATTCATGCAATCACTTGACATCAGTATTCAGTTTTCTAGTTTAAACTTGGCAACAGCAGAATTGCCATGTGTCTCAAATTATCATGGAAATTTTTTTCCTCAGGAAATTAAGCAAGATTAAATAATTTTAAGTCACCCAAAATTTGCAGAAACAACTTGAAACAAACATGTGGTTATGTTCATTAGGTTTTTTTGTTTATTAGATCAGTTAGGGGTTTTCTTTGGTATTCCAAATGGGGGAAGGAAGGAAAAATGGAGACCTTCCAGGAAAAGCTTAGTAAAATCTTATCACCTAGGGTTAGAACCCTCTTCCCCTTTAGGTGTATAACACAGCTCTGCAACTTGGGCACAAAACAGAATGCAGGCATCTGCAAAAACCTCTGAAGCTTCTCAAGTCTCCAGTATCATTCATTTATCACTGTTGTATAAAACAGCTGGAGAATTAGCATGTGTGCATAACAGCTGGATATTCCTGCCCACAGTGAGAAATCATTAGCAACTTAGGGAAAAGGCCAATGTGGTTTCACTAACTTGGACTAAAGTTTGAAGAGCATTAAGATGAGATCTACACTAAAATATTTAACTCATTCCTCATCTGAAAAAAATGAAGATAGTACCTGTAATACCTACTTCATAGGGTTTGGTTTAGGGGTTTTTTTTGTTGTTGTTGTTTTGTAGTCCCAGATGTGAAAATGCATGTAATGTGCTTCAAATGTCCTATATAAGACAGTGATCCAAAACAAGCTCTCTATACATTACACTATGATGCTTCTTGAGGCATTTTCCTCAGAATACCTGAATAGTTAAACTATTAGAAGTAGAGAATATTCCTAATAAGTTCTATCATAGATTTGAGGGGAGGACACAGAAAGGAAAAGGAAGAGAGAAATGTGAAGGTAAGGAAAAGCCATTTCCCTGGACAAAGAAAAAAGGAACTGTATTTCCCAGCTATTCTTTTACTCTATGGGCACATGGTCCAGAAAGAATTTCCCTCACAGAAGTCAAGTGTAAGCTTCTAAGGATTTTATTTTAATATTCCTAGGTGTTAAGAGAAAAGAGCAGAGGGGCGGCTAGGTGGCACAGTGAGTAGAGCGCCAGCCCTGGAGTCAGAAGGATCTGAGTTCGGATCTGGCCTCAGACACTTAACGCACACAAACAAAAAAATAACCTAGCCGTGTGACCTTGGGCAAGTTACTTAACCCCAATTGCCCTCCAAAAAAAAAAGAGAAAAGAGCAGAGCATATGTTATGACACCAGCTCCTCACCTCAAAGGGAAAGAACTCATGCTCCACATCAAACTGAATGTTTTACTCACTATATCCCTAATTTGCTTCACTTTGTCCAGCAGGTCTCACAGTATAAGCATTGATAATTCATAAGCTCCTTGGTCAAGTTAAAAGCTTTGGCAGGTTAAGTAATGGACAAAGAAAGAAGTGTAAAGGTTTCTAAGTAAAAGACCAAAAGGCCACAGTGCCCTAAATCAAATTAAATGACAGCTGGACATAAAGGTTTGAATAGCAGACTGAAAAACAAGCTCCTTCAGAGCAGAAAAGCACCATGAAACCAATGCATAATGAGATTTAAATCTCCAGATAAGAGAATCTCCAGAGATCAACACGAATTAAAAATCCCCCACCTATTCTGTATCTCAAAATGTCAGATGGCCAAATAAGATAACACTGAGCAACAGGTTAGACAGAGAGTATATAAAATATTCAAAAGGATATATTACTAAATATTATATTAAAATATATGAATAATCCTTTCAAATTTTGTGTCGATTTTTAAAAGTACTAATACTCAAAGTTTCTAGAAGCACATATATACATATAGTATTTGTGATAAATATAAAAAATAAAGTACAATAATGTAGGAAATGCTTCCCTACTCTGAAATAATCTCACCTTCAGTTGTACTGAGAAGACAGAAGCCATCTGGTGTAAACTTTTACATTTTCCCTCATTTCCTCTTCAAAATGTCTGTCTGGAGACTCCTTAACACTTCAAAATATGCCTGCATCTTCACCCATCCTCTCTTCCATTTGTCATGTATTGGAAGAAGAAGGGTCCCACTTCCTTTTGTCCAGGCTAATCTGCTTTCTTGAACCCATTCTCACTCACCCTTTCCAAGATCTTGCTGCATCAGTTATTTCAAAGGATTCAGAAAGGGGAAAGGGTGAGAGAAATGAAACTGTATTTAGCATACTCTGTTTAAGAAGGCAGGGAAGTCCTTATTCCCTATTAGAATGATTTTCCTTTTACAATAATTAAAAAATAAAGTTTCCATGTGTCATTCATTCAACACTGAAGAAAAAATATTTATCAACATGAACTACATGGGGATAACAAGACTTGTCTTTGCATTTATATTTAAATTTCCAATGCTTAATTAGCACAATATAGTACTAATTGAATGCTTAATAAATGTTTATTCATTCATTTTATTACCTATCCACCAGGGTTGATTTTTTGGTTTTGGTTTTATTTTGATGAGGATAGTGCTTTGTAATCCTTAAAGCACTATATGAGTAGTCATTACTATTCTTTTTTTTTTTTTTTGGCTTTTTGGAGGGCAATTGGGGTTAAGTGACTTGCCCAAGGTCACACAAAAGTTTTTGTGTTAAGTGTCTGAGGCCTGAATTGAACTCAGGTCCTCCTGACTCCAGGGCTGGCGTTCTATTCACAGCACCACCTAGCTGCCCCAGTCATTACTATTCTTGTTATTAGGAAGGCAGCCTGTTATAGTGTGGAAAGAAAACAACATATTCAGAAGATGGGCAGGAATCTGACACACACTAGCCATACAACCTTGGCTAAGTCAAAACCTTTTTCAGTCCAGTTCTCCTCATCTATAAAATGAGAATAATATGCCTTCATAAGGGTGTTTGGGAGGAAAACCCTTTAAAATTGTAAAGCTCAACACTGATGGAGACAGGATGGGGACTGGATCAGTGATTTCATTAGTATAGGGAACAACTAGGTAAATAAACTCCTAAGAATGCAGGACACCATTTTCTCAACAACAAATTGTCTTACAGGGGCAGCTAGGTTGCGCAATGAATAGAGCACCAGCCCTGGAGTCAGGAAGACCTGAGCTCAAAGGTGACCTCAGAAACTTGATGCATTTACTAGCTGTGTGACCTTGAGCAAGTCACTTAACCCCAATTTCCTTGACTTCCCCCCTCCAAAAAACAAACAAACCTCAAAACAAAAACAAATAGTCTGACAGAGTTGTTTAGAGAACTTTAAGGTTAAGTGACTTGCCCAGAGTCACAGAGAGACAGTATATATCTGAGGGAGGGCTTGTACCTAAGCGTGAAAGCACCTTAAAAGCTTCATTTTTTGTCAGAGTTAAGTCAACAAGCATTTATTAAGTGCCTACTATGTGCCAGGCATTCTGTTAATCTATAGGGATGAGAAGAAAAGCAAAAACAGTTGCTGCCTTCAAAGGGCACATAATCTAATGGGGTTAGACAACATACAAACAACTACGTAGAGAGAAGATGAACACATGATAAATTTGAAGTAATTTGAGAGAGAAGGCATTAGCACTAGAGAGATCCAAAAAGGTGGAAGATGGGACTGAAGGAAGCCAGGAAAGCCAGAAGGCAGAGGTGAGGAGGCAGAATATTCCAGGCATGGGGAATGAATATGGTATAGGAGATAGAGTCTTAGGGAAAGGAACAGCAAGGAGACCAAGGTCACTGGATCACAGGGTACAAGCAGGGGAATGAGCTGTAAGTAGACGGGAAAGTTAGCAAAGGGATTGGGTTTAAGGGCTTTAAAAAGCAAATAGAGGAGTTTATACTTCATCCTGGAGATAACAGGGAAGAAGTGAAGTTTGGTGAATGGGGGAAGGGGGGAGGCCCTGCACATAACTTGGTCAGACTTGTGCTTTAGGAAGATCAATTTGCTTGCTTAGTGGAGGATGGAGTAGAGCAGGGAGACTTCAGGCAGGGAACCCAACCAGAAATCTATTACAATAATTCAATCGTGAGGCAATGAGGGTTTACAGTGTCAGAGGACAGAAGGATGCAAGATGGTTCAAAAGTAGAATTGACAAGACTTGTCAACAGATTGGATATAGGATGGGGAATAGAGGGAGAAAATGAGGAGTTGAGAATGGTACCTAGATTGCAAGCTTGAGTGACTGGATGTTTGGTGCTCTCAGTTGAAAGGGGGAAGGGAGCAAGGTGCAGGATGTTTGGGGGGGAAATAATGATTATACTGAGTTTGATATCTATGGGATATCCAGTTTGAGGTGCCCAATGGGTCACTGGAGTTGTAAGATTCAAAGTCAAGAGAGAGGTTAAGGCTTGATAAAGATCAGAGAATCATCTACATAAAGATTATTGAATCCTTGGGAGTTGATGAGCTCAGCAAGAAAAAGAACGTAGAGGAGAAGAAAAGAGAACCCAGGACAGTGGCCTGGGGACCCCTCTATAGCAGGTATGACCTGGATACCAAAGAAGACCAAGAAAGAACAATTAGACAGGCAGGACAACCAGAAGAGAGCAGTGTCACGAAAAGCTAGAGAGAAGAATGTATTAAGGAGAAAGGAGATCAAAAAGTGTCAAAGGCTGGGGGCGGCTAGATGGCGCAGTGAGTAGAGTGCTGGCCCTGGAGTCAGAAGGACCTGAGTTTGGATCCGGCCTCAGACACTTAAGGCACACACAAACAAAATCCTAGCCGTGTGACCTTGGGAAAGTTACTTAACCCCAACTGCCCTCCAAAAAAAAAAAAAAAGTGTCAAAGGCTGCAGAGAACTGGACAAGAAAGATCAGGGTTGAGGAAAGGCTGTTAGACTTGGCAATGAAGAGATCACTGGTCCAAGAAAATTCCATTAGAAAAAAAAAAGCTGTCCATCTCCAAAGTGAGAACTGATGAGTTCCAAGTGCAGACTGAAGCATAGTTTTTTCACTTTATTTTTCTTCCCTTTTTTTGGGGGGGGGGGGTAACATGGCTAATATGGAAAAATGTTTCCCATGATTTCACAAATACAACTAATATCATATTGCTTGCCTTCTTAGTGGGTGAGAGAGGGACTTAGAGGGAGAGAATTTGGGAATTCAAATCTTGTTTCAAAAAACTAATGTTAACAATAAATAAACAATACATATTTTAAAAGAAAACGTTGGTGACTTTGGAACAAGCAACTTCAGTTGAATAATGAAGTTGGGAGCCATAATGCTTGGGGATAGATGGATGAATGGATCAAGTGAAAGTTTTGGGGTCTGGTTTTTTTTGAGAATGAGGGAGACATAGGTCATGCCTCAAAAAAGCATTCAGTAGGCAGGGAATAATTTAAGAATAATGCGACAGTGAAGCTGATAGAGAAGGTAATCTGTTAGAGAAGATGGGATAGTATGGAATCAAGAGTAAACCAATGGGGAGATTTCCCACGTAGAGTTTTCCTTGCAAGGAAAAGGACCAACTCTTCATGTGAGACAGGGATTAAGATAGTGGGAGAAGACATCTGAGGATGAAGAGGAAGGGAGAAGAGGCAAATTGTTTTCAATGTCTTTAGTGAAATGTGAGACAACTGAAAATATTAAGAAATAAATATTATCTCTAGTCTAAAGTATTTTCTAGACTTTTTCCTTTTGGAAAATGTCAAGATCTAAAGCTAAGATCCCTGGGAAATGGATTGAGGGTGGTGATCAAATTTAGGAGACATACTACTAGTGATGATCATAACTTCCCTATTCCCTAAGGCCTTAGATGTGATGGAGAAAACATTGGTACTATTTTCAATGCTAATCCTGAAGTTTTGAAATCCATACATATATTCTGAGACTACTCAGAAGCATTCCGTTGTTTTTGTGGCTCTTTACAGAGGGAGCAGGAAGCAGTGGTTAGGAAGTCAGAGTGTATAAATAGCACCACTGGGAGCATAACAAAGTCTCCCTTGTGCTAAAGCATTCTTGAGCCAAAAGCAATACTTGGCCTTAAAACAGAAACACATCTGTGAAGGCCCACAGGACAGAAAGAACATTTGTCCTGCCCTCTCTAATCATCCCACAGGCAGGGGTGTGCTACTAGTCTGGCCCTGGGATAGCCACTTAAGGGGCAGGCTGCCAAAAGATGCAACAGGGCTAAGGTAGGGACCCTGGTTGACATTGCAGCCAATGAACTCCATTGTATTCACCCGGAGAGTCAGCAGTAAAACCAATTAAGGTTGAAAAGCAATTGTCATTTTCCACCTAGCCCTGGAGGCCACAGGAAAAAAGGGAGGTGTGGTCTGAAAATCTAGAGGTAACAATGCCTGCAGCATAAACTCAAAATTTCCCCATAAGACTTCAAAGCAGCACCTATCCAACAATTAAAGAAAAGTATCCTGAAAACTGACTCTGTATAAAGCCCTGTCTATGCTCTAAGCACTGTGGGGAATACCAAGATTAGTAAGATTTAGTCCCAGCTCTCAACAGCCTAGAAAACATATCACAATCAACAATTGCTTTCTGACAAATTATGAGTCCAGGGAAAAGAAACTTGTACTAATCAGACTACCAGGCCACACTTTGCTCCTGCTCTCTGGGGAGTGAAAAAGAAATGCCTTTTTCTCTTATGGGATGGAAGAAGCGCTAGCACCCTTACAGTATCAAACAGCAAGAGCTTGACTAAGCCAGATGTCTAACTTATTAAAATGTAAATTTCCCAAATTCCTCTTCCTGACCTGATGGTTCCTCCTTCTCCTTCTCTTCCACCATGTCCTACTGTATTCTTGTTTCTGTATCTTCCATGCTTATAATTTTAAAAGTGTTACTGATTTTTTTTTTGTTTTTACATCAGTCTTATTTCCAAATATGTGGTCTCGTTCGCCCCTTCCAATCCCATCCCACCTCCAATGCCAAGTCTTCTCTTGTAACAAAGAAAAGTTTCCTTACATATAATTTCTTTCACAGGATTCAGACCTGCATGGGGTTCATTTAGGCCAATGCCCTACTTTACAGATGAGGATTCCCAAGGAGGAAAAGTGACCTGTCCAAGATCACAGAGGTAGGTAGCAGCAAAGGAGGGATCTGAAACTAGGTCTTCTGGCTGCAAACTTTCTTCTATGCCATATCATTTTCCCAGTCCCCAGTTAGAACATGTTAGTAGCATATCCTCAAAAACAGCACTTTTCATGTCAATTTCATAGGCTGACTTAGCTTTACCTCACGAAAATGATAGCTCCATAAAACCAAGAGAATGGTTAGGAAACCTGTGTAAAGTTCAATTAAAGAGGAGGCAGGTTGCTCAGATTTTGCAAGGATTTTTTTCCTTCACACACACACACACACACACACACACACACACACACACACACACACACACACACACACACACACACACACACAGGAAGGGGGAGGGAGAGAGTATGAGTTACTGTTTCTGCAGGAAGATTAATAAAGCAACAAGGAAACCCAGCCCCAAGAGAGTGGCCAGGACTCTCAGGTGGTCATCACTTTGTGCTCAGGGAATCAGAGAGTAGTCCCTTGTAAGATGCTGGGAAAGCTGGTTAAAAATAGCTTTTAAAACTTTTTCATACTTACTAGTGAAGTTTGAGTCATTTCAGCTATCTAGCCAGTAAAAAGTAAAATATTTTACTCAATGAAGGCTTTTCTGTTACACAGTGTGAACAGTTGTGACAAAATTCTGGTGCCATTTTTTGAAATTGATGTGTCTTTAAACATCCTTTTTCTCTTTACAAAGATACATTTATAGTAAATGCCATTAAACCGAGTTTACTTGAAGCTGGCCTTTCTGCTAAAATTCTTCAAAGTTTCTATCAGCTAGAAAGTTAGGTGTGTTTCAGATCCTAAGCCATTCAACAATTTTATCTGTTTTATTCTTTTAAATATCTTCATTCCAAATTGATTAATGACGATCTCCTTTTCTTCTATCTTCCTGGTTCTTCATCATCATCTTCTTCTTCTCCTTTTCTTTCCCCTTCTTCCTCCTCCTCTTCCTCCTCCTCCTCTTCCCCAAAACACAATACAAAGTTACACTAAAATCACTAAAAGACACTTTGTTTTTGTTTTTGGATCTTTTCCCCACTTCAGTATCTTTTCATTTGGATCACTGAAATGAAACTTCCAGCAAATTTATGTGACCAAAACAGTGATGAAATGCCGTTAACAATAACAAAAAAGCGCTCTATTTCATGATTTGAGATGGCAAAGTTAAGTTAATAAAAAGGGTAATTTCCGGGATGTCAGCAAAACTGGTTGGAAAGAATGGCCACTTATCATTTTCAAAACAAAGTATTATATAAAAAGAATTCACATTCACATAGCATTTTATGGTTACAAATTGTTTCACATACATTATCTCTTTTGAACAAACTCATTTGTGGAAATGGTTTCATTCAAATGGCTTCTGGGTGCTTTATGTGAAAACACTTAACAATTAAATGGAACAGGACTGATATAAGCTAAACTATCTACTAAACGTGCTGCATTATTTAACACATTTCTCTACAATAGTCTGGAGAGTATTTTTGCTTTAGCCAATGTTCACTAAATGATATGCAAATATAAAATGATACACTATTGGAAAAGAGAAGAAAGTTATAGCTCACAGTACGATTCGCCAAAATTAGAAAATGAAAGATACTGAGGAGGGGAAAAGGTGTCTTTAACAATATAAAATTTGGAAACAAAAACATATGAGGTAATTAGAAAATACAGGGGCAGCTAGGTGGCACAGTCAGTAGAGCATCAGCCCTGGAGTCAGAAAGACCTGAGTTCGGATCTGGCCTCAGACACTTAACACACACAAACAAAAAAAACCTAGCTCTGTGACCTTGGGCAAGTTACTTAACCCCAATTGCCCTCCCAAAAAAAAAAAATACAGGGTAAGAATTAATTCCATTCATTCCCTAGGGTCAGTCATGCAACATGATTATACCATTCAATCTGCCTGTTCCCATGCCAATACACACACACACACACACACACACACACACACACACACACAACACCCCAAGCCCCAGAAAGTACATTTTGTCATTGTTATTGATGATAACAACCATTCATATGATGCATTAAAGTTTGCAAAGTGTTTTATATAGATCATATCATGTGAACCCATTTTGTAGATGAATGAATTTAAGTGACTCGCCCAAGGTCACATAGTTAGTAATTGTCAGAGGTAGGTCTTCCTGATTCTAAATCCAACATTCTACATTACTCTATATGATCACTGTATAATATGCATTTTCATGGGTTATAAAAGTAGGTATTGTAAACATTAGAGATCATGAAATACTGTAAGTGGTATCTATTTCATAAATCAGAAATGACAATAAGGATACACTTTTCTTTTGCATTTTGGAGGGCAATTGGGGTTAAGTAACTTGCCCAAGGTCAGACGGCTAGGTTTTTGTTTGTGCGTGCATTAAGTGTCTGAGGCCAGATCCGAACTCAGGTCCTTCTGACTCCAGGGCCGATGCTCTACTCACTGCTCCACCTAGCTGCCCCAAGGATACACTTTTAAAAGAAGATTAAAAAAAACTATTACATTTGAAATGCTTAATTCTCATAAAGGTAACCAAGCATAGTATATGAAGAACCAACCTCCTATTCAGCCTAAGTTGACTGTGAGACCCCCTAGGCAAGTCACACACCCTCTTGCTGCCCCAGGCAATTTTTTACTACAGTAAATTGCAAAGGAAGTGCTCACCTGCATTAATACATAACCTTTCCTCCCAAGGAAATCATAGGTCCTCTACCAAAAAAAAGTCCTTTAACACAACTTCAAAATTAAAGCATTAAGGAAAAGATAGAATTCAACCTGAGCATGGAACAGCCACGTTTAAAGTTTCTTTGTAGAGGCAATGACTGAAAAGAAAATGTGGCAAATTTCCCCAATATCTAGAAATATCTAGAATATCTAGAAAGCTTCTAAACTTTATGCAAATTTATTATTATAATCAACTAGAATGCCAACTTGTAGAGGATAAGGAGTATATCTTATTCATGTTTATATCCTCCAAATCATTTAACAGAATATATTAAATTTTGTAAGTACTCAATCAATATCTGTTGAAACAATAAAAAAATTCAAAGCGGAGAATCCTCATTTTTCTTTGCTTATAATAGGAGCAATAAAGATCCACAGCATATTTCAGACACAAAGATGACTTTAGTGACCTATCATTAGTAGGGCATGTGCTTTGAATAATTTTTCCAGTAGCAGTAATCTGCCAAGTGAAATACATCAAAGAGAATCTTGAACACATTAACACTTTTTGGAATGGATTTCTTAGAAGGGAGGTAGATTGAATAGTAGGAGAATAGTTTTGAAAACTTTCTAATGTGCAGAAAGTGAGACATCATGAACTCATCATTCATTCCCAGTTCTTATCTCCAGAATCCAACTTTGCTTTAAATTGCATTATTCTGCTCTTAATTACCATTAATTTCTTCTCTATTTCACTGTTCCTCAATTGGTTACAATTAAAATGGCTATGTGAAAAGTTATAGAGAAAGCCAGTTCTCCCACAGAAACCACAAAAGATATCTTAAAATAGCCCAGAAAGATCAATGATAAATACAAAAACCCCCAGAAGGCAAATTTCTGTCTAGTTCTGAACTCCATAAAGAAGATGAGAGAGGAATGGCTAAACAAGCTGTGGTATATGAATATAATGGAATACTACTGTACTATAAGAAATGAGGAGCAGGCAGACTTCATAATAACCTGGAGAGACTTATATAAACTGATGCTGAGAGAGAAGAGCAGAACCAGGAGAACTTTTTTACACAATTACAGACACATTCTATCTGTGATGACTAACTTGGATAGACTGGGCTCCTCTCAGCAGACAACTCCAAAAGACTCGTGATGGAAAGGAATATCCATATCCAGAGAAAGAACATGGAGTCTAAATGCAGATTGAAGCAAACTATTTGCTCTCTCTCATTTGTGTTTTGTTTTGTCCCTTCTTTCTCATTGTTCACTCAATTGGTTATTAGCCTTCTTTACAACATGACTAATGTTCAATGTGAAGGTATTTGTAGAATCTATATTTGATTACATACAGCCGTGGGGAGGGGGAGAAAATTTGAAACTCAGGGGATTGTGGAACTGAATGTTGTAAACTAAAAGTAAATAAATAAATTTAAATTTAAAAATAAAAAGATGAGAGAGAGGCTTAGCAGAGGGGCCTAAGTGAAGGAAGCCAATGCTTGTGTAGGTAAATATGACAGATCCTGAGGGGATTAATGCCATGGAAAACAGCCTAAACACCATTATCCCATCCAGAAGCCAACAGAGGCAGGAGAAAGAAGGAGATCTAGTACAACCCCCCCCCCCAAATGGATCTGAAGTCACCTACCCCCAACTCCAATGATCTGAGGTCTAGAACCAGATCTCAGACCTGCCTTGTCATAGAGAAGCAAGGACTGGTGGGAAAATGATAAAAAGAATGAAGTAGAGGGAAGTGCCAAGCATTAGTGCCACTCCATTCATATCCGCAACACAATGTCTGACCAAACATACATAAAGTTAACATGAAGGGGCAACAAAACTCTGGACAATTGCAATGAACGATGTACTGTAAGCACCATATGCCAAAAGTTAAAGGGCACATCTCTCTGTTTTGCTGTCTTGGTTTTCTCGGGGAATGTACCATGCTAAAGGAATTGATATTCTAAGGGGGGAGGCAACACGAAAACTATATACAAACCAAATGCACTGGAAAAAAAGATCATCTCAGAGGATAGGCATTATAAGACGATCAAGAAAGGCTTCCTGTAGAAGCAGTGATTTCAGCTGGGAATTTAAGGAAGTTAGGAGGCAGAGATGAAGAGGAAAAGAGTCTAGGAATAGGGTATAGTCAAGCATATATATGCCTGGAGTCAGATGATGGAGAGCTGTGGGCAAGGAACAGAAAGAAGGGGAGTCAGTGAAGTATGAGGAGGGAAGGAAGCTGAAAAAAGATTGGAAAGGTATAAATGGGTCGGGTTATAAGCCAAACAGTATTTTACAGTTTATTCTGGAAGAAGCTATTGGAATTTATTATGCTGTTTAGAATAGTGATATATTTAAATCTGGGGTATTAGATTGTGGGGCCCGGGTCAAAGGACAAGATAAATAATAAAAAGGATAAGATAAATAAAAAATTCAATTCTAATTTGGTCTCCAATTTCACATGGCTGATCTGAGCAGTAATATATTCTTAAAGAATGCAAGGTAATAGGAAAAGCTAGTCCCCACCTACTCTGAAGTCTGCACTTCGATGTTATTTAAAGTAAGAATTAGTATTTGAACAGGCATGTGTATCTATATTAAGTCAAAATAATCAACTCATTTGTATCTTCTATAAGGCACTACGAAGAAAGATGCTCTCTTTGTCTCTCTTTCATCTCTAATTACCCAGTCAAGGGTAAGCAAGCTGATTCTCTGAGGACCTAACACCTCAAGGTGAGAATGTTCTACCCCAAAAGAGGAAGCAACAATGGAACCCCAGACCAGATGCTAAGGGTGAAGTAGGTGATGATAGAACATATGAAGCCATTTTAACACATAGGACCATTATGGGTTTACTGAGAGATGGAAACAGGGAAAAGCTTCAGATTATGGAAGAAATGTTCACAAAATAAACAGGGTTTAAATTCTGCTGCTTCCAGGTCCTTCATGGAACATGGAGGCTTGTTTGTTTGGTTAATAAAGTTCAATAACTTTGTTATCTTAACTAAGTTCCCTCTCTTGGCTCTGATCCAGACAGACCACTTTCCCAAACACTATACTACACATCCTAAAGATGGCACCAGCAAGATAAGACATCTTTACTGCAGACAGAATCAATTAACTTTAATAATTACTAGGGTTTTTTTTTTCCAAGTATAAAAAATTTCTAAGACATAAGTGCAGGGATTAAGAAAGGAGTATTTTCTCAAGATGGGGTATCTCTAAACAAACAATTTTGTATTTTTCAAGTGCAGCTTATAATAAAATCTGTATAAAACAATGTGGTAGAGGTTTTATAACATTCTCCTACAGCTGTCAGCCTCTACTGCTAACCAGACATATTATAGCAATAAATTCCATTCAATACCGTGTACTATAATTTAGATGCTGGATCTGGCAAGAAGATTAGCAAATTCAGGAATTAAATTTCCATTCAAGTGAAAGCATCTCAGTATCCAATCCTCAATGGACAAGATTCTATCCGAGTCCAAGTTAAGATAGAAATGAACTAGAGCATGACTGCACCATACTATAAAAAGTAAAATGTGTCCAGCCAATAATTTCTCAGTAAGCCCTACTATTCTTACTCCCTGGTTTTAAATTATTTCACAGAGAGAAAGGAGGAGCAGAATATGCAAAATGCAATCACAGCATGAATCTTTCTTTCCCTCCCATACATGGGAACAAGTGCAACTGGCACTGGATTCTTTCAGGTGGACAGACTTCATGGTGGACTACATGGGACCAATTTTCTTTTCCATTATTTTTTCAAAGTCATGATTATAATTTCCCCTTACACCCATGGGCAGAAGACCAAAGACCACAGAATTGGCATTATTCTATTAGTTCTTCCAACTCTCCCAAAAGCCACAAATTTGGCCATTTTGGATAAGGCAGTATGATTTATAATCTATTTGGAATACTCAGATGAAAAATATTTATTAAGCTAGTTAAAGAAGACCAAATTAAATATTGGTAGAGATGTGAGAAACGAACACACTAATAAAGAGTAGCATGTTAGTAGAGCTGGTAATTGGTTCAATTTCTTTGGAAAGAAACATGATAATATTCAGTAGATTAAAAATTGTTTGATCTAATGATTTCACAACTATGACAGCATCCTAAGGTCTATTTCCCCTGTTAGTAAAATACTATCCACATAAAAAATTTGTAATAGCTTTATTAATAATGGCAAAATATTAAGAATATCACATATGCCTAACAACTAGGGAATGGCTGAATGAACTGTGTAATATCAATGTAATAGAATATTATTCTATTGTAAAAAGCTACAACTTTGAAAATCACTAAGAAATATACAACAATATATAAAGTGATGCCAAATGAAGAAAGCAGAATAAGAAAAATGTTATAAATGACAACTATAACACTAATAAAAAAATAACAATAGTATTAATGAAATCGGGAAAAAGGAAACGAGGACAATAGGACATTCAGTCAAGTTATTATGTATAAATCTGGAAAAAATAGCAATTAATTCTACATAAATATGTGCCATTATCTACACTTGAAACAAAGGGATATGTAAGAAGGGAAGGAAGAGAAACACACATAGCTGGTACACATCTAGAGGATAATCTGGGCCTTACTTTGCATAAAAGAAGAATGTTTCTTTATCAGGGAGGGAAAGAGAGATACAAAGCCCAGAATTTTCTAAAGAAGATGGGGTTATTTGCAAAGCAGGGAGAGAGGGATTTAGAGACTCTACCTGCCCAGGTTACATATAGATAGTATGTAAGTGTCCTTATTTTTAAGCTTCCTAAAAGAAGGTCTGGCATCAGGCAATATCAGGGAGCTAATAGGCTTAAAAATGAAATTCTAGGAAAGTGAAAGTACATGGGATAGTCATTCTTGAAAGCTTCAGGATAACAAACTCATTCTAGAAATTTTTAAGGATTCCTTTTAAGGATGCCTTAGAGAATAGAAAATGGAACCATTTAAAAGCATAGTCTTTGCATTCTGACTCCCGAAGCAAAAGTTTCAAAAAGAATCTTGAACAGGGAAGTCAACAGATGTTTCAACCAGAAAGTATATCCATTTTATTGTTTTCCCATATCCTATGTAGAAGGTACTTGAGCTATACATATACCTATGAGAGAGGTAGGAGGGGAAGAGAGAGAGGTAGGGGGAGGAGGTGGAGCCAAGATGGTGGAGTAAAAGCACAAACTTGGCATGGGCTCCGACTTCAGCCAGCTGTAAAATGGTTGTAAATGGTTTTACCATTTACCTGTAAATGGTTTTATAGGTTGCACCTATAAAAAATTACGCTAAACAAATTTTAAAGCTACAGAACCCACAAAGAGACAGAGAGAAGCAAATGCCCTGCTGAAGGCAGCCTGGCAGGCCTACAGGAAAGGTCAATTGCAGCATGCTGGGAGCCAAGTGCAGTCCCCAGTGATCTGTGATTCCAGCCCCAGGGCAGCCCTGACCAGCTTCCAGACTGGCCAGAGCAGACTTCAGGAGAGTGAATCATCAGCAGCTGTGGCAGCTTCCAGACTCCTCAACACACAAACAAAGAGAAAATAAAAGGTCAGTTGGGTACTCTGTTGTAAGGGTGAAGGAACAGTGGGGTGAGAAGCAACGGAGGCATGGTGGTGCTGTGTGGCTACTTTCAGAGCTCCTGGCCTGCAGATTGTAGGGGGACTAGATGACCAATCAGAGGGTAATAGCTCTTGCATTGACCCGCCTGGATCTAGATCACGGTCTTGGATGGTGTTCCTGGGGTGTGTGGCCAGTGAGCCAGAGCTTGCGGGAACTATAGAGAGATTGCCCAACCAACAGCTCTGGCAGCTTCAAAAACCCCAGCAATTTGGGACAAAGCTCTCTCCATTCTGGAAGCAAAGTTCTACCATGGCAAAGAGCTCAAAAGTCAAGTAAATGGCAAGATAAGGAAGTGGAATCAGACCATACAATCCTTTTTTGGGGACAAAAAGGATTAAAGCATGGAACTGGAGGAGGACAATAAAGTCAGAACTCCATGGAGGAGCTCAAGAAGGATTTTGAAAATCAAGAGATATGGAGGAAAAACTGGGAAGAGAAATGAGAATGATGCAAGAAAATCATGACAAGCAAATCAACTGCCTGCTAAAGGAGACCCAAAAAAATAACACCTAAAAAATAGACTAACTCAAATGGCAAAAGAGGCCCAAAAAGCCAATGAGGAGAAGAATGCCTTAAAAAACCAAATTTGCCAGATGGAAAAGGAATTTCAAAAACTCACTGAAGAGAATAATTCCTTCAAAATTAGATTGGAGCAATTGGAAGCTAATGACTTTATGAGAAATCAAGATACTATTAAACAGATCCAAACAAATGAAAAAATAGAAGGCAATGTGAAATATCTCATTGGAAAAACTACTGACCTGTAAAATAGTTCCAGGAGAGAGAATTTAAAAATGATTGAACTACCTGAAAGCCATGATCAAAACAAGAACCTTCAAGAAATTCTCCCAGAAAATTGCCCTGATATTCTAGAACCAGAGGAGAAATTGAAACAATTCATCAATTGCCTCTTGAAAAAGATCTAAAAAAGAAAACTCCTAGGAATATCATAGCCAAATTCCAGAATTCCCAGGTCAAGAAGAAAATATTACAAGCAGTGAGGAAGGAACAATCTTACTATCGTGGAGAGAGATAGGGGGAGAGGGAGATGGGGAGGGAGACAGATGGATAAATGGATGGATAGAGAATGAATGAGAGAATTTAAATATGAATAAATACACTACAATATACATGTTTGTACTTGACATCACAAAATAAGCATAATTAAAGGCAAGAGGGATTTGGAAAATGGAACCATTTAAAGTTTCTGGAGAAAAATATAAATTTTGGATAACTTGTATATAAGAGACTATTACCTAGCACACCAAATACTATACTTGGCAAAGATGACCAAAGATGAGAATAATCAGTGTTAGAGGGGATATGGAAAGAAAGATAGCAGCACTAATAGATTTTTTTTTTGCTTTTTGGAGGGCAATTGGGGTTATGTAACTTGCCCAAGGTCACATGGCTAGGTTCCTGTTTGTGTGTGTTAAGTGTCTGAGGCTGGATCCAAACTCAGGTCCTTCTGACTCCAGGGCCGACGCTCTACTCACTGCACCACCTAGCTGCCCACACTAATAGATTCTTGGTGGAGCTATGGATGAGGATAACCATTCTCAAAAGTCATTTTGAATTATGTAAATAAAGTAACTACAATGTCTATAAACTCTGACACAAAGATTCCACTGCTAGGCATATACCAAAGAGTTCATTGACAAAAATAAAGGCTCTGTGTACACCAAAATATAATAACACTTTTGGTGGTAGCAAAGAACTGAAAACAAATTAGATGGCCATAAATTGGGGAATGGCTAAACAAATTGTGGCAATGTAGAGAATGTAATGGTATATCACTATATTATAAAATGATAAAGATGACGAAAATAGAGAAGCATGATGTAAAGATAAAGATAAAGAAGTAAGATAGGGACTGATGCAAAGTGAAGTAAGCAAAACCAAGAAAACAATGCATCCTCACTACAACAATGTGGATGGAAAGAAACACAAATCAAATAAAAACAAATGTTTCAAATTAGACATAACAAATTTGGTCCCAAAGAAGAGATATGAAAAGATACCATTCCTACCACCCCAGTCTTTCAAGAGGAGAGATACAAGTATGGAACATCGCATATATTGTTCAATTTTGTCAATGACTGATCAGTTTTGCTTATTTTTCCTTTTTTTCTTAATCTCTGTTTTTGCATTCAATGATAGAATTTTATATAATTCCACATATTTATGGTAAATATTTTCCTTAAGGAGAAGCTTTTTTTCCCTTTAAAAATAGGTTTACTTATTTTTATGTGCGTTTTATAATTTGTTCTTCCTGTTGCTACCCCATGTCCCAAGAAACATCCCTCCAAAAAATAATACCTTTATCATAAACTTGCTTAGCCCAGCAACAAACTCCCATTTTGGTAATGTCTGAAATTACAAGACTCTAAAGTCTGTGCAGCTCATCATCTTTCTCTGGCAGCAGGGTGAGTAGCAAGTTTCATCTGCAGTACCACAGACCTGTATTTTATCACTGCACCGATAAGCATTATAAAATTTCTAAAAGTCTTTTTTTCCCCTCATTGCATAAATTACTTTTCTAGTCCTGCTCATTTCTCTCTGTAACCATTCAGATAGTTTCTTCTGAAACCATCCATCTCACCCTTTTTATGGTATAACAACATCTCATTAAATTCGTATATCATAATTTTTTTTACCATTTCCCAATAGTTTTTGTTCAGTTTTCAATTTGTAACTACTACAAAAAAAGCTGCTATAAATATTTTTATACATACAGATCCTTTTTCTTTCTTTTCTTTGGAACATAAGCCTACTAGTGGTATAGCTGAGTCAAAGGAAATGAATAATTTAGTAACTTTTGGAACATAGTTTCAAACTGCTTTCCTCTTTTTAAAAAGTAATTTATTATAAGGGATGTCTGTCTGATAAGAGAAGAGATTAGGATTCAAGGGGAAATTCAGATGGTATAAAAACAAGATACCAATAAAAATTTATTTAAAAAACTTTTAAAAATAAAAATTTTTAAATAAAAATGTTCAAATGCTATATGAAGTCAGAAGAATTAAGGCTTAAACAAACAAACAGACAAACAGAGAAAGTGCACCAGTTCATAGATTTAGAATTAGAAGGGGCCTTAGAGATAACTGAGCTCATCCTCCTTATAAAATAGATGAGGAAAGTGCTACCTAGAATGAATGTCAGAGCTATATCTGAAGCATACTTTAGAAATGACTTTTAGTGTGCCCAAATCTAGGTTTTCAACTCCCATAAGGTGTATTTTTATATGTGCTGAGCCAACTCATTCTTCACAGATTTGTTAGCAGTTATTTTCCATTATCTTTTTTTCATTTGAAAACAAGAACTTATATGGTTCTTTTTTGGGGGCAGGGAGGGGAGCAGAGTAGACTTTAATTTTGGGATATTAATATGTCCCTCCACAATGTCCTTGATTATTTAAACAAAAAAAAATCATTTGAAAAGCCATTTGAAATGATTCTGCTAAAGCCAAGCAAATGACCCTTAGACTCCACAAGTGCCAGGGAAATTCTTTGGAAGAAAATTAAATAAGATGCCACATCAAAGTCTTCCTTGATAGAGATGAAATGCAATGAAATGGCAGTGGGAACTGGAAGTACATCCAAGGGAAGAATCTGGTCCAAGACTAAGAGGATGACGATATCAAGAAAAGTGTTCCCTTCTTTGTGGAAGCAAACTTTTTCATCTCACTGGATCACAGATATGTTGTGATGTTCATTCAACACAATCCTCTCTGAGGATGTGTGTAAAAAAAAAAAAAAACCCAAAACAACAGATTGGCCAAGATGGGTAATGACATTAAAATGGAACATTGGTTTTGAATTTTCCATAAGGGTAATTGACATATTTTCCGAACCACATCTGGAGTACATGGTCTAAGAAGGAAAATTATTTTTACAAAACCTCACTAAAAAGCACATAAAAAAAAAAGATCAAGACTGTCGTGAAAACTTCAGGATATAGGGTTTTCATATTCACAGTTTTTTTGGAGGGACAAAGGAGACTCTGGTGACAGAGTCCTACTGTGGCAACAAGAGTCAAGTAATTGAGTGGCAAAATGCCCAGGCAAAGGAAGCAAAACAAACAGAAGAATCCAATATTAGACTCCTGTTTTAGGGACAAAAAGGATCAAAGCATGGAACAGGAGAAAGTCAGTAAAGTCAGAACTCCTGCACCAAAAGCTTCAAAAGAAAATATGAGCTGGTTAGAGGCCACAGAAGACTTTAAGAAGCAGATAAGAGAAGTGGAGGAAAAACTGGCAGGAGAAATGAGAATGATGCAAGAAAATTATGAAATGAGAAACAGACTAACTCAAATGACAAAAGAGGCTCAAAAAGACAATGGGAAGAATGCCTTAAAAAGCAGAATTTTCCAGATGGAAAAAGAATCTCAAAAGCTCACTGAGAAGAATCATTCCTTTAGAATTAGACTGGAGCAAATGGAAGCTAGTGACTTTATGAGAAATCAAGATGCTGTTAAACAGATCCAAACAAATGAAAGAATAGAAGGCAATCTGAAATATCTCATGGGAAAAACCACTGACCTGGAAAATAGATCCAGGAGAGATAATTAAAAAATTATTGGACTACCTGAAAGCCACGATCAAAGAAAGAACCTAGAAATCACCCTTCAAATAATTCTCAAGGAAAATCGCCCTGGTATTTTAGAACCAGAGGTCAAAATAGAGGTTGAAAGAATCCACCAATCACCTCCTGAAAAAGATCCCCAAAAGAAAACTCCTAGGAATATTAGCCAGGTTCCAGAGTTCCCAGATCAAGGAGAAAATATTACAAGCAGCCAGGAAGAAATTATTTGAATATTGTGGAAACACAATCAGGATAACTCAGGACCTGGCAGCTTCTACATTGAGGGATCGAAGGGCTTGGAATATGATATTCCAGAGGTCAAAGGAGCTGGGATTAAAGCCAAGAATCACCCACCCAGCAAAACTGAGTATCATGTTCCTGGGGAAAATATGGTCATTCAGTGAAATAGAGGACTTTCAAGCATTCTTTAAGAAAAAACCAGAGTTGAATAGAAAATTTGACATTCAGATACAAGAAGCAAGAGAAGCATGAGAAGGTAAACAGGGAAAAGAAGTCATAAGGAACTTATCAAAGTTGAACTACTTATATTCCTACATGAAAAAATGATAATTGTAACTTATTAAACTTTTCTCAGTATGAGAATAGTTGAAGGGAATAAAAATGTATATATCTGTGTGTATATGTATGTATATGTATGTATATGTGTGGATATGTATACATACATATATATGTCTATATAGGAGGGTATATGTGCATATTAATACATATGTGAGTGTGTGTATGTATGTCTACAGATATACATAGACAGAGGGCACAGGACCAATTGAATAGGAAGGAATGATACTTAAAAGGTGAAATTAAGAGGTCAGAGAGGAATATAATAAGAGGAGATGGGGAGAGACAGAATGGGGTAAATTATCTCATATAGAAGAGGCAAGGGAAATTTGTTACAATGGAGGGGAAGAACAGGAAGGCAAAAGGGAATGAGTCAACCTTATTCTCATTGAATTTGGCTTAGGGACAGAAAGACATACACACTAAATAGTGTATCTCACACTACAGGGGAGTAGAGAGGAAGGGGAAGAGGGAGGGTAATGGAAGGGAAGGCAGGCTGGGGGGGGGGGAGGGAAGTTCAAAACCCACTTTTGAAAAGGGACAGGATCAAAGCAGAGAATAGAATAAGTGGGGTAGGATAGAGGGAAATATAGTCAGTCTTCCACAATATATCCACTATGGAAATGTTTTGTGTAGCTACTCATGTACAAGCTATATTGAATTGCTTATCTTCCCAATGAAGGTGGGTGACAAGGGAGGAAGTGAAAGAATCTGGAATCCAAAGTTTTAAAATCAAATGTTTAAAAATATACATACATATTATTATTAATATTTTACATGTAACTGGGAAATGAGATATACAGACACTGGGGCATAGAGATCTACCGTGCCCTAATGGAAAGTTGAAGGGGGAATGGGGGAAAATATGGGAGAGAGCAGATAGGGGGAGAGGATATTCAGTAGGAATGCCATTTTGGGGTGGTGGGTAGGGAAAACTGGGGAGAAAATTTGTAACTCAAAATCTTGTGGAAATGAATGATGTAACTAAAAAAAAAAAGACTTAGCTCTTCTCAGCAATGTAAGGATTCAAGACAATTCCAAAAGATTCACGATGGAAAATGCTGTTCTTACCCAGAGAACTATGGAGTCTGAATGCAGATCAGAGCATACTATTTTCACTTTTTTTGTTCTGTTTTTTGTTTTTTCTTTCTCATAGTTTTTCACTTTTGTTCTGATTCTTCTTTCACAATATGACTAATGTGGAAATATGTTTAACATGATTGTATATGTATAACCTCTATCAGATTATATGCTCTCTTGGGGAGGGGGGAGGGAAGGGAGAGAGGGAAAAATTTTTGAATTCAAAATCTTCTAAAAATAAATGTTGAAAACTATCTTTACATGTAATTGGAAAAATAAAATACTATTAAAAATGAAAAAAAAAACCAATTACTCAGAATCCCTCTGGAAATCTACTTTATTTAACCCTTTAATATTTTTAATTATGTAATTTAAAACAATATATTAAATATTTTTTAAATGACACATTTTAAATTTACTAATTTATTGCAAAATTTCGGGGTTTTTCCTACATTGAAATTTTGATGACACAATACTGCATCATGTAAATGTATAGTATCGTATTGTAAATAAGTCACTATGTACACATGAGTGACTGATTGATATAACTTAAGAGTGACTATTTTACTTTGGGACTATGTTGTGAATATTATATTGTGACTATTATATGATTGTTACTGATAAGTGACTGAGTTAACAGTTGCCCCATGAGTGCAAGACTTGGACTATTGTACTTTGAGATTATATTGTGATTTTCTTTGATAAGTTGTAATATTGTGAATGCTGTACCTTGATTTCCTGTGGATGTTTTGCTTTGATTTCTTATGGAATAAATAGAGTGATCACTATACTGAGTAATCAGAACCTTAAAAGCTGTTCACAGTAGCATTTTTCTGGAAAGCTTCTGTGCACGGCATTACAAGTGGGCTTCTAGACAATTCATGACACACTCACCTGCCAACACTTACTTTTTATTGGTGGACTTGCATTTTGTGTGATTTTTTGGAAAATAATGTAATTACTATGACTTTAACTCTGTTATACAACAAATGAAACACGTACAAATAGTTTTTCAAAATTCTCCTTTCCTTATGCTTCCACTACCCCCTTATTTTTATTCAATGCCCCCCAATTGCACCCAAAGCTACTACTGTCCCCTGAATCATTACAGCACCTCGCAGGGGGCGGTATTGTCCACTTTGGGAACCTCTGAATAGACTAAAATAGAATGTTCCTCTAAGAAATGAGAAATAGGTTAATAAGCACAATTATGTATATCAAAAGCTTTATTCTTCATAACTAAAATTGGTGATAGGAAATAAAAATATGATATGTAGTATTTTTAATCTACATTTTTTGTCATTCACAAAGTCACAAAATATAGCAATAACTCAAAAATATAATACCCTGAAATACTATGAGATTTACATAAAGGTTAGGGGAAAAGGGAGGGAATGTTTAGGGTCTTTAACAATAGCCTTCTCAGGGACAATGAATGATGATCCTTAAGTTAATTTTTCCTTAGAACCTTGGAAATCAAACTTACATAACTGAAAAATATAAAAATAAAGTAAAATTACAAAATAGTTTGGAAGCAAACACTGGGATTCTAAAATCAGTGAGATTTTATTTGTTTTTGAGCTGTTTACACCCTCTTTCTGCTATTCTGATTTCAGAACACCTTCATGTCCAGACTACTTATGTTGCTGACTGGTAGATGTTTTTGTTTTTAAACTAAAACAAATAAATTTTGAGAAGTTTCCCAAAATCCTTTAAAATAATTGGAAACACTCCAGAGTGCCCTAAAGCAAGGCTGGATCACATAATTCTTGAACATTGTGATATCTATTCTTACCTTAGTCCACTTTAGCATCAATCAATATAATCAATAAGCCCATTTGAAACTCCAATTTCAGCTTCTAATTTGTTACTTGTTTGATTTTTTTTTTTGAGAAAATTTGTTGTAATGGTTCCACTGTTGGAAATGACAGTCCTGGTCTATGAGGGCAGGGGTGATAAACTGATAGTCTACCGTGTGCCATAACTCTTTTGCATTTAATGTTCAGTTCTTGAAACACAATGAAGGAAAATGTTCCACTAAAATTTGTACTGTTGCTGAGGTTAAAATATAACAGCCTTTAAAACACTAAACGTGATTTTAGAAAATTACAAAATCTGAGCATTGGAATGAACTTGGAGGAGAAAAAAGCATTTCAAGTGCCTACTATGTGCCAAGAACTGTGCAAATAATAAGCACCCTGCAAATATTATCTCACTGGATTTTGACAACAATCCTAGAAGGTGGGTGCTATTAACATCCTCATTTTGTAGAGATTGAAACTGAGGCAGACAGAGGTTATGTGACTTCCAGAGTCACACTGCTAGTATGTGTCTCCAACTAGATTTGAACTCAGGTCTCATAAACTCCAGGCCTAATGCTCTCTCTATCTACTAAGTCACCTGGCTGATTTTATACAGATCCTTATGCAAAAGGAATTTCTACTGGGACATGGCTGACGAGTGGCCTTTCATTTAGCCTCTATTTGGAGACCTCCAAGGAAGGGGCACTCATTTCGTGAGGCTGCTCATTCCACTTTGGAACATGGTAGATTGTGCTGACCTTAAGGTCACGTTGGCCTTCTGTGCAATCTTCACCATTACTACGGGTTCTGCCCTCTGAGGCCAATGGAACAGATCTAATGCCTTCTCCCCGTGACAATTCTCCAGAGACTTGAAGACAGTTATCACATTCTTCTAACCCCCCAGGCTTTTCTTCTCTTGGCCATTATAAGACATGAGAATATACCCCAGCCAGCCAGTTACAAAACAAAATGAATTAGGGGATGATTTTGTGTACAATCCTCTTTTTCCATTCTTTTTAAAAGGAATGATTCAAGTTTGTTGACATTTGTCAAGTTTACAACAATGATAGTAATAATAATAAAAGAAACTTAGGTTATTGAATTGGATATGAAACATCTGGGAAGAAATATTCATCGTGATCCTTGTCAAAAAATACTAGAGACTTCTTACCTTTTGACCAGGAAGGGCAGCCCTAACCTAAAGAGAGAGAGAACTGATAATCCAATCTCTCAACAGGGAATTACTGAGCAGGAAACATATAAAAGGTGACACATATATTCCCTCTACTCTCCCTTTACAAGTTGTTGATTAGGAATTTGTCAATAGAAAAAGCTCAAAACTCATTATCTCTAACATGTCCCTGTACAAAACTCTGATCTAGTTATTTCTGATTAAAATACAATACAGGACTTACTAGAAGGTTATTTAATCTTCTGGATGGTATTTTTTTTTCTTGGTGGGGACAGGAGGAATAAATATCTCTGAATCACAGGGATTTTTACAAATGAGGATTTATCCTTATAAATCAATGATCCTTCTTTCACTCAATTATAAGTTTTAGGAGAAAGTGCCCCCCCCCAAAAAAAAACCAAAAACCTCCCACCAGACAGAATCTACCCACATCAACATGAATTATGTCTTCTTCTTCTTCTTCTTTTTTTTTTTTGGCTTTTTTTGGAGGGGGGAGGCGGGGCAATTGGGGTTAAGTGACTTGCTCAAGGTCACATGGCTAGTACCTGTCGAGTGTCTGAAGCCGCATTTGAACACAGGTCCTTCTGACTCCAGGGTCAGTGTTCTATTCACTGTGCCATCTAGCCTCCTCATGAATTATTTCTTCTTTAGCCCGAATATTTCTCTGTTGAATATCCCCAGTCCTAGACACTGTAACCAAACCCTTCTTCATAGTGATCTTAGTTATACGGAGAATTTATACAGAGGCATGCCAAGATGAAGAGCTGATATCGATTTGTACTACTTACCCTCCTCCCTGCCAATTAACAATCACCTAGCAGTAGAGTTCTGAGCAGTATGCAATCTTGTATCCAGCAGTGAATTTGTACAATTTGAAAAGGCATGGTTGGTAACTCAGAAATGACAGTTCTTAAAAGATAGACTCAAGATAATATTTGCAAATTAGATAGCTTTGTTTAATTTCAGTATCATTACATATCAATGAAAACAGGCCAGAAGCTGGTCATTTTAAAGAGTTTTTCCTCACAGTATGCAACTGTTGTCATGACAACCTGATGATCTTCCTTACAATATCTCTGTGAGAAAAAAAAAATCAGGAAGAGAAAAGGAGACTCAATCAGGATGCAGAACACATTATCCAAGTTTCAAACGTTAAGGGAAATATGTTTAAATCAAGGTCACCATAGTAATCTTTTCAATTAAATCCCCTGAAGAAAGCAGGTCCAGGCCAATCAAAAATAGCAAGTACCATTACCACCCTTTATCACAAACAAATGAAAAAAACCCTACAAAGTTTAGCTGCTTTGCATCTATAAATGATAGAATCACCAAATTTTCAAGTTGGAAGGCACTTTAGAGGCCATTTTGTACAACCCCTATCTAGGAAAGAGGCTCACTACAACACATCCAAGTTTCAACAGCCTTTGCTCAAAGATTTCCAGTGACGGAGAACTCATATACAAAGGTGACAATAAGCATTTTTAAGTGGTCGTTAATATCACATATACTTGAAATCCAAGTGTCAGCACAGAAAGGTAACGAGTTCATTAAAAACATTATTTCTCTGAATTACTTTGTCAATGCAGGAAGTATACCAAAATTGGGATATGACTTTGAACCCAGACTGTTCTGACTCTTAATTTAGCATTCTATCCTCTGTCTAGCTGCCTTTCACTATTTTTAAAAAATATAGTCACCTAAATTTTGGTCCTTTTCAGCTTTATTTGTAAACTCTTAAAGATGCTATTAACAAGAACCAAAAATCTTATGAAAGATGATAATTTGTACAAATGTCCATAAACATTTTTCTAATTTCTTTTATACTATGATTAATATCCTCTCAAACAATCTCTGTGCCCAACCCCCTCAATATAATATATAATCATGGTGTGGGTTGGGACTGGAAACAACCAGATCAACTAAATTATGGTCCCTCTTTTTATCCTCAATCCCACATCTCACTGACCCACTCTGCCTACACTATTTCACACACATCAGGTAGCCTTTTCCCTGCCTAATCGTGACAATATAGTACTTCCTGACAAGGCCAGGTCTATACCTATTTGTAAAATTCCTCTTGATTTACTCAGTACATTTCCTAGCATGCCAACTCAGTCTTTACCATTGCTTGCTACATATGTTTATTTTATAACTATACATTTCTCCTTTGTCTACCTTATTAGTCCACATGTTGCTTTGCCTACTCTATAAAATTCCGAACTACAATTAGACCCCATTACATTTAGATGCTCAGCTAAATAGGATGACAAATTTACAGACTTGCTTATAAAGAAGCTAATGTAAGGAAACCAACACTTCTATTAGCATACATAGTAAAAATCTCCTCAATCAAGGTCATGGATGGAGTCACCTCATGCAGCAAGAGTTTCAAGGAGAAATGAGCTTGATCAGAGTGTGACAGTGGGTGGCTATTAACACTTAATTCTCTTCACCACAGGAAGCATCAGAATCAAATGAAAGGTAAGAGAAGAAATCTGTCACCCTAAAAATCTATGCCTATACTCAGAAAAGCACCAGTTATTCTCTAACTTCCTCCTACCTAGATTTGTCATTGCTAAGACTGTTTTTACCAGTAATTTATTTTCTTTTAAGCTAGGAAAGCATTTGGTTCTTCTCACAAGGGTACAATCATTCTCTACTTACTGCATTCCTCATATTAAGGGGTTAAAAAAATCACTGTGGCACAAATGTTCACAGGTCAAGAAATACATCTTAGCCCAAATTTGAGCGAGTTTCTTCTAGGAGTTAAAAAAAACAAAAACTTTCCTATCTACAATACTGAAAATTGTAACTGAAGCTGATTGGAATCATGCATGGGTTTTCTGGTGTATATTTGCAGCCACTTTCCATAGAAAGTCATCAAAACTGGCATCCATTTTGCTTTGCAAATGGTACTTTATGGATATGGAGAATTTAACATCATTAATTTCAAATCATGGAATGTTTTAATTATAGAGAAAGACATACCCTATTACACAGTTATTTTTTTTATTCCTAATGAATTGCTATAGATTCAAATCAAACACTTCAACCCAGAAACTCTGCATGATACATTATAAATCCTTTCATATTTTTTTTATTCCATATGTGTTTGAACTTTAGTATATTTTCTTTTTGGTTATTTAGTCATAGAACAATGATCAAAAGTAAAGGAGAAAAAAACCTCTCACCAAGGTCCTGTTTAATTATCTAAAAATATATGGATGTGTTCCACTAAAATACACACACACACACACACACACACACACACACACACACCCTGCAAAAATAGAGTTAGAAAAGGGAAAGACCAGTTTGCATTCTACAATTTTCATCACAAGGTTTCTTTAAAATAATAAGCTTCTCTAATATATTTATACCATTGTATACATGAATATGCATACATTCATATATATTTATGCATACACATCTTTTCAGAATACACATATTCTAGAAAGTACATGATGGTACAGGGAAGAAGGCAGGGCAGCTGGATTTCTGCTGTCAACAGGTAAGCCACTCCAGCCAATATCTCTAAAAGCAGCTTCTCAGTCATGTTGAGGCTGCCTTTGGCCAGAGAACACAAGCAGGAAGGAACAGGATTTCTCCTGTTGGTGTCTGTCATTCTTCAGTGACAAATGTGAGCAATTGTGTACAATGGCCAAAGTGAGAGGCAGGATACCAGGTGCTGCCCATCATCTCAGCCATGATGAATTATCTACCCTTCTCCCTCTGGGTTACTGTGCCTTGCTCATGTGGACTCTAGGGCAGGAGCTCAACTCCTATTAGAAAAATTAGAGGATTCAAATCTGATCATATTCTAGGTGAGAAGTTCTTAATCTGAGTCCAGTAAACATGAAATACTCTGATAACTATATTTTCACTTAATTGGCTTCTCTTATAATCCTTTGGCTTTTATTTTAAGCATTTAAAAACATTTTTCTGAGGTCAACAAATTTCACCTTACTGCAAAAGGGTCCATGACACAAACCTCCCTGTCTATAGGATAAGAAGTCAAGGATAACCTTGACTGCCTTCATACAACCAAGGATAGCATTAGCTTTTTTTGGCTGTCATACATAGAATATCGAAATCATTAATATACCCATCTTTTTTTCAGGCAAACTGCTATCTAGCCAGCCTGAGAGTTCTCAGTGTTACAGACTGCAGCATTACTGGCTGCAATATCTGCCAGAAACATGATAAGCCAGAGTCACTAAACAGTATCTAGATCAGTAGAGACACATACTAAGATTTTTTTTTTTTTTTAAAGAAGGGGTTGGAAAAGGGAGGGTGAAAGAAGAAATATGCTTTAGGGTCAGACAGCAATGTTCCACAGGCAAATAACAGCAATGGTCTGGAGTCCCAAGTGTTCTCTAAATGCCTTTCTTTAAGGACTGGTGCTTTTAAAAAAAATGGCCTTTGTGAGGATGGTCCTGCCTTTCATTTCCTTCTAAATTCAGTAGAAGGACAGAAGTAAGGGAGGAAAGGAAAGAGGGAGGGAAGAAGATGAGGAAGGGAAGGAATACTGAACTTTGCAAAATGATTTAAAGTTGAAAAATTTAAGGTTATTTTGATGTTATATAAAATAAGTTATTTTTCCTCTTCTAAAATGCAGGAAAAATAAGAGCAATTATTTTTTTTTCAAAAACAATTCCAGAATATCTTGAAAAAATATTATTGGTGGGAAAGGATTTAAGAATTATAGAGTAAAATTAAGTAACTATATCATTATTTAAATTTTCTGTGAAGTGGCTAACTTGATATGATATCTAAGCTTGAAGAAAAAAAAATCAATGCTTTTGTTTCATATGGGCTAATAACTTATCCAGTCAGTTGAATCTCTTCTGATGTATCCACTAGGTGGCATGCATTTTTACTTTAGCAAAAATCCTACACTTCTTTATTTCCAAAACCCAAGACTCTTGTGAATTGAGAAAAGGATACAATTGTAACAGTGTGCACAGTTTTCCAGTGGGAAAACAGTCTTTCCTGAGATGTGGTAGAGAAAAGTAGGCATGCCCGTAGCCACAGGTAGATTTGTAGGTAAACAACAATCATTCAGGGAATCTGAAAGGATCTCTCTAATGCTCTGTCACAGATGGCAGCTCATGTCCTGTACAGATCAAGCTTTTTATAAATGACTATAATTAAAACTTAAAGAAAACAATGCCTGCTACATCAGCAAATAATAGAAACATGGAAAAGGAATAACTAATAAGCTAGATGATAGAATCAGGCAAAATTAACTTAAGAGACTCAAATAACAAGTCAAAAGTGAATAAGATAAACTGAAACAAGGATAAATATGAAATCCTGCATTTAAATTTAAAAATCAATTACATCTAAGAAAATGACTAGAATATATTTTATCTTTTGCCCAGAAATTCTGCTGCTAGGCATATATTCCAAGGAGGTTACTGATAAAGAAAAAGGTCTCAAATGTACCAAAATGTTGATAGCATTAATTTTGATGGCAACAAAAACCTGGGAACAAAATAGATGCCCACAACCGGGGAAAAGCTAACAATTGTGGCATATGGATTACTGAACTGTAAAATAAATGACTGTTCTATAAGAAACAATGCACATGAAAAATTAAAAGAAAGAAGTAAAGAAGAGGCAAGGGACCACTCTGGGCATAGACGACTTCCTATGATGTTGGACTTGATCCATGTGCTGGTTAGTTTTGCTGAACTGTTTTGTTGCTGTTCATCTTTTTTATTCTTTACTTTAACAGATAACGGGAAGGGAAGGTTATCTCCATGGAAAATGGAGATAAATGTAAAAAACTTCTAAAGTCACATCCAATTCTCTGCTGCAATTTCAACAAGACCCAAGAATCTATAACAGAGAAGTATAACCCAAATCTCTCTCTTCAACAAAATCCATTCCTTAAGGATCAGTTTGAATATTGAAATGGTTATTGACCTGCAATCTCATTGTTCTTCACTGGTACAAGATATGAAATGTACAACAGTTAATTGAGAAGGGCGGTATCAAAAAACGACAGAAGAAATAAGTTAAATTCACTATTCCCAATTCTCATATTCTCTCTTGAAGATTATTCCAGCTCCTTGTCTCTTTTGTTACTTCGTCCATCTGTGACCAAGACTTCACAAAATAACAAAATTTTGGAACTAGAAGGGGTCATAGATATCATCTTTCCAACCTCTTACTCTGCAAATGAAGAAAATCAGAGTAAGAGAGACTATGTGATTTTCCCAAGCTAGGTGGGAACAAAAGTCAGAACTAGAAACCAGAATTTAAAAGTTACTTTAGCAGAAAAAAAAGTCATATCACAATTATATACTGCTGTGTTTCCCACAGTTAAATTAATCCCTTCTTCATTAGTACAGTAGAATATAAGCTCTTTGATGGTTTCATTTTTGTCATGGTAATCTCAATGCATATAGTAGGTTCCTAGCAAATGTTTACTAAATTTAATATTTATATACCAATTGAAAGTTTTGCAAAATACACTATTTGGTTCTCACAACAACCTTTTGTTCTAGTTACCTCAGGTAGAACAATCTCCATTTTACAGATGAAGAAACTGAGGCCCAAGAGAATTAAATGATGTGCTCATGGTCACATACCTTGAGGGGGAAGAGGTAGACATGATATGTACGCAGAGCAAGTTCTGCTTTTTTCCTAACCACACCTCCTTCTCTGACCCAGAAAACAACTTACCTCTCCCCAAATAAACTATATGCTTTGGTTCCCCCTCGCTTCCAATACTTAATCCTACCTGAAGTATATCTCATCAGTCTTCTCTACATTAAAGAACCCTAACACATTCAGCTACTCCTTATGACATGGTTCTCAGACCCCTTAGCACCCTGGTTCTTCCTCTGGAGAAACCTGCTCCCTTGAGTCTGCTCTCCTGATTGGTCACTCCTTGGTCCAGATGGCCATTTCATGAGAGGCCCCAATAGTGTTTACTCACTGCCCACTTGACTCACCCCTTAGATACCTCTTTGATCCACATATGGCATCATTCCCTCTATCCCTGTCTAGCTTCCTAGTGTCATCTTCACCATTAGAATGTAAGATTCTTATGGGTAGGGGATGTATTATTTAAATTAATTTCTATCCCCAGTAATTAGTAGAGTACCTGGCACATAGTAAGGGCTTTGTCAGTATCACTTCTCTCAATCTCAACACAATCCTTTTTTCAGTTTAGATTCCAAAATCATCACATAACCAAAACTTGCTCTCTCTAGAGTTACCAATGATCTCCTAATAACCAAATCTGAGGCTTTTCCCTCAAGGCCACTAAAGGACACAGTTTATAGAGCACTGGGACATGGAGTCAGGAAGATTTGAGTTCAAATCTTGCCTCAGACAACTTTAGCTGTGTAACCCTGAGCAAGTTACTTAGCCTGTTTGCCTCAGTTTCCCCAATGGTAAAAAAAAACTCTACCTTGCAGAGTTATTGTGAGGATCAAATAGGATAATAATTATGAAGCACTTAGCACAATGCCTGCCACATAGTAGGCATTATAAAAATGCTGATTCCCTTTTTTCCTTGAGTCTTCATCCTTTTCAGTCTAACTGCTGCAACTGACACTATTAACCACCCTCTTCTAGATCTTCTTTCCTCTCTGCGTTTTCATGACACTACTCTCTTTTCCTACCTATTGTCCTAAAATCTCTTTTCTTCTCGGACTACACTCCTCTTCTCCATCTATACTCACTAATCCCATCATGTCTGTCTTGTCCTGAATCACTAATTGACAACTAGACATTTGAGTCTAGATGTCCTGCAGAACTTCAAATTTAAAGTCAACATGTCCAAAGCTGAGTTATCTTTCCCAGAAAACCTCTGCTCCAAGCTTCTCTATTTCTGTCAAAGGCACTACCATACTTCCTTCCAGTCTCCTGGGATCATAATCTCAGCATTACTCTTGACTTCTAACTCTCTTTCAGAAATGGTATAAACCTTTACCTTTAAAATGAGAGAGTTGATCAAAAATGACAAGCAGGAAGATTTCAGAAAATCCTAGAAAGACTTATATAAACTGATGCAAACTGCAGTGAATAGAACAAGGAGAACATTGTATATAGTAACAGCAACAATGTATGATGATCAGCTGTGAATGATTTAACTATTTCCACAATACAAGGATCCAAGAGAATTTCAAAGGACTCATGAGGAAAAATGTTATTGACAACCAGAGAAAAAACTGATGGAGCCTGAATGCAAATCAAAGCATACTGTTTTCACTTTCTGTGTGTTTTTTTTTCTTTTGGTCTGTTTCTTCTTTCACAACATAACTAGTAGGGAAATATGTTTTGCATGATTATATGTACATAACCTATATCAAACTGCTTACTGATCTAAGAAAAGGAGAGGTGGGGGAGGGAGGGAGAAAATTTTTAACTCAAAATTTTAAAATAAATGTTAAAATTTATCTTTACATGTAATTAGAAAAAAATACTACTTAAATGAGAGAGCTGGTAGATTTCTACCAATTCTATAACAATCCATCAATCAATCAATATTCATTAAGTGCTTATGTTCCAGGCACTGGGCTAAGTAAGCACTGGGGATACAAAAGCAACTTCTCTGACATCTGACCTCAGCTCTCAATTCACACAGCTAGGGCCCACATCATCTCTTACCTAGATTACTGCAACAGTCTCCTAATTGGTTCCCTTTTTCAAGTCTCTGACTACTCTAGGCCATTCTCCACTTTGATGCCAAAGCAATTTTCCTTAATTGTCAATCTGACCACATGACTCCCCTATTCAATTAATTGCACCAGCTCTCTATTACCTCAAGGATCCAATATAAGCTCCTCTGTTTAGCTTTGAAAAGCCTTCCACAACTTTAGCATAGCCTATCTTTCCGCCCTTAATGGATATTACTGTCCTATTACCCCTGGCCCACTCTGTGATCCAACCAAACTAGACTTTTCTCTATTACTCACACAGGACATTCCAATGTCCCACCTATTTACCCTAGGACTAGCCTCCACCCGGGGCCAGGAATGAATTCCCTCCTTACCTCCTCCTCAGAGAGTCCCTATCTTCCTTCAAGCTCAAGTACCACCTTCTTTTTCATCAAACCTTTACCTATGGGTAGATCACTTCTAGCACTAACCATGACTAACTACCTGGTAATTTAACTACTTTGTACTGATTTGCTTTGTACTCATTCTCTATATATTTATGGCAAGAATATATACAGACACCACACCCACGCACCTACACATATATGTCTGCTCCACTGTTCCATGACAGTATTCATTCTTCATCTTTGTAACCTGGCGTTATGTTTGGCACATTGTTAACAAGTGAAATTCTTGTTGATTGATTAGAGAGAACATATGTAACTAATAGACAATACTGCATTCACCATCATGAGACTCTGCTTAAGTGTGGCACTAAAAGTTACTTACTGTGTTATCAGGTATAAAGCAAGAACAACAGAGCCTCAGTTTCCCCATCATTGTTATTCTATCTACCCTGGGATTGCTATGAAAGGTTCAAATGAGAAATAGTAATCATAGGACTTTCAACACATGAAGGCAGTAGATCAATGATAGCTGTCAAAGCCTGGGGCAGCTTGCAGTGGTACAGTGGACAGAGCATTGGGTCTGGAGTCAGGAAGACCCGAGTTCAAATCTCAACTCAGATACTTACTAGCTCTTTGAGTTTGGGTGTATTACTCAATTGCTGTTTGCCTCAATTTTCTCAACTATAAAGAGGGGGTAATAACAGCACCTACCTCCCAGGATAGTTATGAGGATCAAATGAGATAGTATTTGTAAAGCATTTAAGTATAGTGACTAGCACATAGTAGGAGGTATTTTATTATTGTTGTTATATTAGCTGGGGAAGGGGAGAATGATATGTGAAAGATAACTGGACTTAAATTGAAAGATGCTTTATAAACCTAAAAGTACTATCTATAAATATGAAGTGTTACCATTAGCTCCCAGAACTGAACGTAAACCTCCTGATAGGATTTGCTATACTCCTCTAATACCTACTTGGTATACTCTAAGCCAGAGTATAGTAGAACAGTTAGATGTCACGACTATCTTTCTCTTACCTTTGACTCCAAACTCTTCTATTAACACAATCTCAAGTTGTGGGTAGGTTTTGTTTTTTAAAGCTTCCACATAATATTGTCAGTTCCTATTGACCTCGTGGCCAACCAGAAGTTAATCTTGATAATTTGATACATTAAATAGGAACTGATTTTTCAAGTGAGAAACATAGAATGTTACTGTGAAAATAATATAACTGCATAATAGATTTGTGGTTTCATATACCAAAAAACAATTTTAAGTGATACATTAATGTCATACATCCTTTTAAAACATTTGTTCAAGCAAGCAAATGATATCCGAGGTGGAATGTAAAGAACTCAAATCAATTCACATGGTTGTTGCTCAAAGATATGCTGACTTTTGGCTACTTTTCAGCGGCTCCTCTATTTACAAGGCAGCTGATAGCCATTTGAAATTTCCTCTTCCCATGCCAAAAATAACAGAACAGCCAGTTAGTGTTTCCTCAGGATCGATCGGATCTCCAGCAATTTCAGTAGAATAGATAAAAACTAAAGACACACAGGAGATCAATACAGTTGGCGGAAATGGAAGAAACTCCATGATAGCATCTTAACAATGAAAATCCAAAACAAACACGTTCAGGTAAAACTGTGTGAGCAGATCTATTTCAGGCCACAATGCTGCCATACTGAACAACGGTAATGCAGATGCCTCTTCCTCCTCTCTAAGGTCGAGAGCAAGGGCAGGAGAGCAGCTTCCATCAACTTCAATGAGTACCATGCTTGGCTTTTCCCAACTAGTAGAAAGTAGATGATCATACCAAGGGAGACCAACAGGCATTGTGGGTAGCCTTGCTATTGAAACCACCCTCATGATATGTTTAGGGATTTAACACTTCCAAAGTTCTTGAAAGGCAGACAACAGATGTTTTCTCATCTTCCCCATTTTAGAGACAAAACAAATGGAGTTAAGAGAAATTAAATGTTTTAGGGAGGCAGGACAGTACAGTAGACAGTTAAAGGATTTAGAATCACAGTACTTTTTAGACTCTTCTACTTAACAAGCCCCTGAAAATCTCTGGGACTTAGTTTCTGAACCTTTAAAAGGAGAGTGCTGGACTAGATGCCCTCTAAGGTCTCTTTCCAATTCAAAATCCATGATACCATGACTTTTCTAGGGTCATGCAGTGCCAGGGCCTAGAATCAAAAAAGGTCTCTCCTTAAGCAAACCCATTGTTTTTTCTTCTACCCTACTTAGGATGTGCCTGGAAGTCAAGGGTGCACATGCTATTGTGGCTTTAACTTTTATAATAACAATAGTAATGATAACGAATATCTACATAGCAACTTAAGAGTTTACAAGTAGTTTCTACAAAAATTATCTGCTAATATTTATATAATGCTATAAGGTTTGCTAAGGGTGTGATTAATAGTGAAAGAGGCTTAAAATGGGCTAAGATTTAAAAACCCTGATCTATTACAGTCCAAGAAATGAGACTTTTAGAGACACATATGTGTCTTTCACAAATAATCATTTTCCTCCTGCAGTAGGTTGATTTTCCCTACTTAGTAGGAAATTCCAGGACTTTGAAAGGTGAAAGCCTTTAGTCAATCGGTCAACTAGTATTTATTAAGAGTCTGTTATGTACCAGGCACTATGCTAAGTGCTAGGGAGACAAAGAGTGGCAAAAACAAACCAATCATACAAACAAAAACAATCAAAAAACAAACAAAATCAGGTCTTACTCTCCAAGAGCACACAGTCTTTGTTGTGGAAAGAGCCCTATACATCTGAGGTCAGAGTGGTTGGGTCTGAAGCCTGACCTTGACACTTAACGTAGGTAGTCACTTCATGTCTCTGATGTCAGTTTTCTTTCTTTTTTTTTCTAAAGCAATTGGGGTTAAGTAACTTGCTCAAGGTTACACGGCTAGTCATTATTTATGCGTGGGTGCTCATTTTCTGAGGCCGGATCTGATCTCGGTCATCCCAACTCCGAGGCCGGCGCTCTTACTCACTGCGCCACCTAGCCACCCCTTTAGGGCAGTTGGGGTTAAGTAACTTGCCCAAGGTTACACGGCTAGGTTTTTGTTTTGTGTGGATTAAGTGTCTGAGGCCGGCTCCGAACTCAGGTCCTTCTGACTCCAGGGCCGGCGCTCTATTCAGTGCGCTACCTAGCCGCCCCGATGATGTCAGTTTTCTTATGTTTAAAATAAGGAGGGTGTCCTAGATACAGACCAGGCAGACTAGATAACTCCTTTCCCCAGAGAAGGAAAATTATTGATACAGACAGATATTGAAACAGGGGAGGTTACTTAGGAAGACCTATGAAAACAGCAGGGCATTGAGGAACAAGATCTGGACCCAGACCTGGGTTTGAATTTGATGCCTACCACTGAGTACCTGTGTGACCTTAGGCAAGTCACTTAACTTCTATGTCTTTAGGCTTCTTCATCTGTAAAAGAAGAGGGTTGGACTTGAGGTCCAGCTCTAAATCTGAGTCTATGAATCTTGCGAAAGGAATTCTACCAACTCCTAATCTTAATCTCATCTGATTTATTTGTGGCTGAAATCTTCAAAGGCATATTAAAAATGAAGAGCTTTGGCATTTACAAAAGGAGTTCAAGGCAGGAAGCTGCCAACTGGGCGGGGGGGAATCTTTGTGTCAAATATGTCTGATAAGGGTCTGATGTTTAAAATACATAGGAAACTAGTACAAATGTATAAGACCCAGAGCTATTCCCTGATAAAGCAATGGTCCAAGGACATGAATAAATTTTTTTTAAATAAAAATGGGGGCGGCTAGGTGGCACAGTCAATAAAGCACTGGCCTTGGAGTCAGGAGGACCTGAGTTCAAATCTGGCCTCAGACACTTAACACTAGCTGTGTGACCTTGGGCAAGTCACTTAACCCCAATTGCCCTGCCCTCCAAAAAGCAAAATAAAATTAAATTAAATTAAAATGGTAACTATACATAACCATTTAGTAGTTTGCCTCAAATCAATGGTAGCTAGATGAGCTATCTTTTCTCTTCTCCCAATAGAATGATAGCTCAGTGGATAGAATGCTAGACCTGGAGCCAGGAAGACCCGAGTTCAAATCCAGCCTCAGATACTTACTAGCTCATCCACTTCTCAAACTGGATATCCCATAGTTGTCTGAAATTCAAAATACCCAAAACAGAATTCATTATCTTCACCACCACCACCCATCCCTCAGGACACTTTCCCTAATACTATCATGGGCATCACCATCCTTCCAGTCATCCAGGCTTTCAACTTTGGTGCCATCCTTGACTCCCCACTCATGCCCACCCTAAATATCTAATCTGTTGCCAAATCTCTTTATTTCTACCTTCACAATAAATCTTAAGTGTGCCCCCTTCTCTCCACTCACCCTGATCTGCAGGCACTCATTCCCTTTCCCTGGATTACTGAAACAGTCATCTGGTTTATCTCCCTGCCTCAAGTTGGGTCCTTTCTGCATTCTGTTGCCAAAGTGATCTTCTTCAAGCACAGGTCTGGCCATGTCATCTCTCTACTCAATAAACTCCACTGGCTCCTATTATTTCCAGGATTAAATATAAAATCTTCTTTTTGTTTCAAAGCCCTTCACAACCTGGTCCCTTGCTACCTTTCCAGTCTTTTTACACCTTACTCCTTTCCACAAACACTCTGATACAGTGACACTGGCCTCTTTGCTGTTTCTCAAGACACTCTACTCTTCCACATGTGATTAAACAGCATGACCTTCTTGCTATTCCTTCCACATGAGGAACATCTCCTGACTGGACTTCTCTGCTGTCTATCTCCCAAGTCTGAAAAGTTCTTCATCTCCACCTCCTGGATTACTTCAAAACATCTCAAATTCCTTCCTCCCACAGGAGACTTTTCCAAATTGCCCTTCCCCAACCCCAATAGTACCTCCCTTCTGAGATTACCTTCCATGTATATCTATATATCTTAAATGTACAATTATTTGCTTATTCTCTTCCCCCAGTGGAATATCAGTAACTTGAGGACAGAGGTTACCCTTCTGTCACTCTTTGTATCCCCAGCCCTTAGCACAGAGTCTAACACATAATAAATACTTAATAAATGCTTACTGAATGAAATTTAATTGACAGAATTGTGAAGTGGTCTGATCATTATAGAAAGCAATTTGAACTTATGATGAGTGACTAAAATGTCCATTCTCTTTGACCCAAAGATTCCATTGCTAAGTATAGAACAAAGACAAAAAGGTTTCATAAACACTAAAATATTCTTAGCAGCCCTTTTTTTGTGGTAGCAAAGAACTGGAAACAAAGTCAATGATCGTTAAATGGAGAATCGTTTCACAAATTGAGGTCCATGAATATAATGGGAAGTTATTGTGCTAAAAAAAATGCTTAATATGAAGAAAACAGAGAAGCAGAAAGGCATGAACCAATGCAGAGTAAAATCAGAACAAATAAAAAAATGATACAGATAATGACTAAAAAGCTGTAAATGGAAAGAAGAAAAAGGTAAATGCTGTGTTAATTATAATGACCAAGTTTGGCCCAAAAGAAGACGAAAATTCATCTTTCTTCCTCTTTGCAAAGGTGGGAGATTTTGAGTGTAGAACAACTGCACTTAGGACCAGTCTTAGTTAATTTGTGGATAGTTTTGCTAATCTTTTTTTCCTCTGTCTTTTAACACCGTTGTTCTAAACGATGGTTTATTGGGTAGAAGAGGGGGAAAAGATACATTCAGAAATCAAGGTCATATTAAAATAAAAAAGAAACAATAAATTTTTTAAATGCTTATTGAATTAAATTGGCTGTATTCAATTGGAACAATTCACATTTCTTCAGAAGCAATCATTTTCAAAGGAAACTGACCTCTTTAGGAGGATATATGAAGTGGAATAAGATGCAAGTGTCAGACATCTTAAGGACAGTCCAGTGTAAAAATACTGTTAGCTAGATCTGAATCAGGTCATTTCAGGTTAATATTGATTTCATTACCTTACATAATGCACTTCACTAACATTGCATTTCATGACCAACAACGTATCGACTGATCTACAAACTATAATTTAGGCAAGACAAAAAGAGGATAAATTCCATCCCTATCAAAAATACTTCTTTTCAGATACACCAGGATTAAAGCAATCTTTTTCATGTCACTCCAATTTCACTCCATTAAATTTCTAAGTACTAAATCAAGATAAAAATAATATGGCAAAAGTAATTAATTTGAGGCAAGGCTAGACAAAGAAGGACACGGGTTATTATTTCTGGCAAGTTGAGCCTAGCACTATTTCCAAACATGGGTCAAACTCTGGGCCAGAAGCTCTGTCGATGCTAAGTCTCACTTTTCAGATCCAGTTTCTATTTCGCTATATTAAAAAGTTACTTTACCTTCAACTCCAAGATTTGGCCAGAATATACTTGCTGGTTCATATGATCTAGAACAAAGAGTTTTCTTTCTGCTTGAACAGTTTACTAAGTTGTTCCAGAGGAGAAATCAGTGACATGTGAAGGAGAAAACAGGAGCCCTCTAATGAATTCTAGCTCTTTATGAAAACCTTTAAGGTTCAGGGATCACGAGTTCTAAACTTCAGCCCCAGTCACCAGGCTCTCTAACAGCATGACACGTCTTTGCAGCCAAGAATTTATTTCACCACTCATAAGCCCAATTTCAAAGCACTCAACCTCTAACCAACTGCTTATTATTATCTTTGTGATTCTACCAGGAAGGCTAGGACAACTCACAAAGACACAGCATACAAGTACACTAATCCAAGGAGAATATGCAATTAGGAATGACTTACAACCTCGAGCTGTTTCTGAATACTCCACTCTCGGCTGATCTGCTCCCAGCATCCTCTGAGTTTTTCAGCCACATTTCCCGGAGGCTTCTTACTCTTCTCTACAGTGCCTCCAAATCAGTTTCCCAATCAAAGCAAGGCAAATAGCCTCATTTGTAAACAAGCATTTACTTAATTAGCTTAACTGGAAATGAATTTTGTGGGGAGAAAGTAGCAACCTCCCACACACACACATCTGCTTGTGCACCACTGCATAGCTGATGCTCCACATGTTGGTCATACAAATGACTGCCCATCCCAAGAAGCTAAAAACAAGCCCTGGATAATAGGATTAAAGCTGTGTGTGCATTCTCTATTGAGCTGATTCTTCTTTGCAAGACACTGATGCATGTTTTGATCAAATCCATTCAAGAGACAAGATCTGGACATGGTATGTTCAGGCCACAAGCTGGTAGGTATCAATCATGTCTTGACTTAACCAACCCAACTCCTTCCCTCCCTCTCTCCAACCAAAGGAAAAAGAAAATATTTAAAGAAAAGAAATTTTTCTTATCCCTAACAGCTTGCACAAACATGGAGGGCATGAGGAGGGAGCATCAACGGGGTGGAAAAGTCTGAAAAATGTGTTACAGAGATGCAGTCTTTGAAGGCAGAATTCTTCTTGAGACTACTAACTAACCTTCAACTCCCCAAAGGGGTACTGCAGCAATAAGAGACATTGATTTAGTGAAAGGCTATTATTGAGAGTGCTGTTCTCATCACAAAGTCCCTCCCCTTTAACTGTAATCAATAATTTAAAGCAAAGCCAAAAATCATGTCAGCCAAAATGACCCAGTAAACAGATTTTTCTTTTTGCACAGAGTAGGAGTAAAATTAAATTAACATCTAACCAATAAATTATTGTGATTAAGAAATCCATACATTAGCTGGAAATGTTAACTATATGCTATAACTTGCCTTTTGGATCATGTTAAGAACTGAAGCAGAGCTCAGATTTAAAGGAAAAGAAAGAATTTAAGCAAGGTTATGGAGGGAAGCTACATTATGGTCTCTCATCATCTGACCTCCCATATCTCATTGCTGTGGAAAAACCTGGCAGGCAATGGGCATGCAGTCTAGGTGCTGCCAGCCAAACTGTAGAAAGCTCTTCTTCAACCCCTAAGAATAAACAGGTTATCAGGAAGTCTGATTTTAAAGACACAGATAAAAATGGTCAAGCCAAGATCTTCCCAATTCATAGTCAGGTACTAACATTTTAATTGCAAAAAGTTGTTTTCAAATCCTTATCAAAAAGTTCATAGGGGGAATAAAATAGCCTGCTTTAAAACACACACACACACACACACACACACACAGCAGGAAATACCAAGGCAGGTTCTTCCCAGTATGCAAGTTTTGGGCTGGCAAATATAAAGGTGACGCCCCTTTCTTCATGACCAGCTGATTTCTGACCAAGGACCTCACAAGTTCCCAATGAAAGTAAGGTTAATATTTGATTAGGTTTTGTTGATTGGGGGGGGAGGGTTGACATTTTAATCTTCAAAGTAAATCCTCACAACATTGTTTTTAATTAGGTGAGAGTACATTTTCCATGATAAAATAGCAAACACAATCAGGGTGTGACTAGTTCCACTAAGTAGGTCAGAATAATTCCCAAAAGGTCACACACCACTTCTGACCAATGACCCAGAAAACTCAAACCCTGCATCTATTACAGAAAACTTTTGTTCTCTTTTGTATTATAATTATTTGCATATATGTCTTATACACTTTCTTAGGATAGCATCACCAATGATAACAACTCCCATTCATGCATCACTCCAATTCTGGAAAAGACCTCTTTCCCAACAACCTGGGAAGGTGCATAAGGTAACTAACATCACTCCACCTTTACAGATGCTCAGAGAGTACTCAGGATTACCTGCTCCTAAGGGCTAAGGTTCAAACCCATGCTTTTGGGCTTTTGAGTTATGGAAGGTAGACAATGAACAGAGCACCGAATTTGGAGGTAGGAAGGCCTGGGTTCAAATCCAGTCTCAGACCAGCTGTGTGACCCTGAGCAAGTCACTTAACGTCTTTCAGCTTCAGTTCCTCATCTGTAAAATGGGGATAATAAACGGCACCCACCTCCCAGGGTTGTTGTGAGGATGAAATGGCCTATTTGTCAAGTGCCAGGTAAGTGCTGGCTATGGCACTACTACCATACCATGGCCAGCATTGTCTCTCTAGTTCTTATCAGTAAAACACCGGCTCATCATTGGAACTTATTAAGTGTCTATGGGATTAAATAGCAATAAGTATTTGTATTAGCTTCTGTAATAGACTTAAAGATCTGTGAGGACAGAGACTAAACCCGTTTTTGTCTAGGTAGTGCTCTGATGGGTCTATAATCTCAATGAAAAGGATGCCAGCCCCTTCCACCCCTTCTCATCCTGTCCACATTCTCTTGTTGTCTATGTTGCACCATAAATCCTACATGGGGAGGTACACACCCCATGTTGGGCACTTCCCTCTAGAACTTTTGACATTGGGTGAATACTAATGGAGTATATGGACTGTATATGGGTTTGGTCATTGGTTATTCTCTCTACTGGCCTAATGTCTTTTCTGGTCACACATTGACCTACTGGCATTAAGTACGCTGCTTTTCTTACACAATTATTCCTTGGTAATATGGTGAAGGGGGCACCTGGGTGGCATAGTGGATAGAGCACTGGGTCTGGAGTCAGGAAGTCTCTTCTTTGTGAGTTAAAGTCTGGCCTCAGACACTTAGTAACTGGATGACCCTGGGCAGCTCACTTAACCCTATTTGCCTCAGTTCCTCATCTACAAAAGGAGCTGGAGAAGGAAAGGGTGAACCATTTTAGTATCTTTCCCAAGAAAAGTCCAAATTGGATCACAAAGAGTCGGACACAACTGACCTAGCAAAAAAAAGATGTTGAAGGCAACTCATATCCACTATGTTCCTTTATGTTACTTGCTGGCTGTTTTTTGAATTTTTAAAGAATTTCTTAAAATTTTAAGAATTTTTTTAATTCTTCAAAGACTGCGGTATATTTTACAATTGGGAGCCATACAATGTCAATAGAAGAATACTGTTTTTAAATTGGTGGACCTTGGTTTTAGGAAGAAGCTTGGGGGTTATTAAAAGCATTACAGCCCTTTCAAAACTGAGCCCAGATCATTCACTATTCACAATCAATCCACTGCTTGATTAGCTCTACAGATTCCTAATCCAGGATGGTGGACTGAATAAAATGCTTTAATAGTCAACAAACAATAAGTATACTGGTACTATATGTGTTCATCACCTTTTAGTCAACATAATTGTAGGGGCGGCTAGGTGGTGCAGTGAATAGAGCACCAGCCCTAGAGTCAGGAGGTCCTCAGACACTTAACACAAAAACTAGCCATGTGACCTTGGGCAAGTCACTTAACCCCAATTGCGTTCCAAAAAGTAAAAAAATAAAACCATAATTATAAAGGTATGGTCTGCTGTTCAATGTCACTTGCAAAAGACTGCCTTATTCCTTTTACTACCTTATCAGGGATGCCCCAGATTGTTGCTATAAAAATCTGGTAGAGGGGTGGTGCGGTGAGTAGAGCGTCGGCCCTGGAGTCGGAAGGACCTGAGTTCAGATCCGGCCTCAGACACTTAACACACACACAAACAAAAACCTAGCCGTGTGACCTTGGGCAAGTTACTTAACCCCAATTGCCCTCCAAAAGGCAAAAAAAAAAAAAAAAAATTGGTAGAAATAGGAAAAGGAGGCCCATGGGTTGGAAACCAGTGAGATTCTAGGTCACTTTATTTTTGGTAATAATATGGTTCAATCATTTTTCCAAGCCTTTGGTATCATCTTCTCTTTTAGACACCTTGAGCATTAACCCTCAACACCTTCAAAATGGTATCACCTTTAACAAAGAGCTCCTCTATGTAAATCTGGGTGGGTAGGGGAAATAACATGACTAAAATTATATTTAAAAACATCCACTGAATGAATGGATGCTCTTTTTGATGGGACAAGACAGGGTAGGTTGGGTTTGAAGTTGGGGTTGGATACATAACAACTGTAGCCTCTTTTGGTTTCCACACCCAACTCTAGTAAAAGTGCCAGCTAGCCTCTGGGCAATCAGGCATCTGTCCAAATTCCCACTGCTTTGATCTAACAGAGAGGCTAGTTGACCATCTGTCAGGGTTATTGAAATGATTCCTGTTTGGTGAGGAATATTGAAGTAGAATACTTCTGCCCTACCCTCCAATTCCAAGACTTTATGGTTCTATATGATAGTGGGAGAAACTTGAATTTCAAGATGGCATGTATCTGATGAAATTGATAAACAGGACATATATGTACATTGGAATCTGGCTCTGGACAATTTAAAATGCAAAGTTAAGTCTGATGGAGACTTCAAAATCCCATTACAGTGGTATACCAATTCCCAATGGCTTTAACAAGGTCAAGACTCATTAAAAAATATTTTACGCCCAGTGGTGTGCTCCTAGACCTATCATTGCATTGGCATAGTGAATTTGCTGTGAGGAAACTCAATACCTATCAGCACCTGGTCTATAATTTATAATCTGATATAGTTGCTTGGAGTCTGTCACATGGCCAACACCTGTCAGAGGAAAGGCTTGGACCAAGGTCTTCCTGATTCTGAGGTTGAATTTCTATCGACTAGGCCGGGCTGCCTTTCAGCTCATAGTCATATACATTTGTATACTCTCTAATGGGAATGAAAATGGAAGTCTGATATAGCCCACCTCATTTTCTTAAAGCAGACTAGAAGTGCTTGATGTCTCTGTATATAGATTTTTAGAGATAAGGAGGGCTGTGAGGAAAATATATCAATTTCTTATTGTTTTCTTATTTATTATCAATTCCCCCTATTGATTATGATTATTTTCTAAACTCCCTCTGAAAGCAGGAAATACTATTTTGGGAAATATCCTTGGATCTCATTTCCCTTTCAAGAGATTGAAGGAATTTTATTAAGGCATTTGCTAAAAGCCAAGCTCTGCTGTCTTGTTTTGCTGGGTATGTAATTTCACTGGAGTGGAAACTCCTTCCAGGGATGTGGTGTGTCTGGAGATGACAGTTTTGGGAGGCTGCCAGGGTCACTAAGAAGGGATATGACATGGAGATGCAGGGTTAGTATGTGTGAATCCATCAGGCCTTTATTTAACACTATGTGCCAGGCCCCGTGCTCATCACCAGGAACAGGGGGAAAGCAAAAAAAAAGAAATAGTCTCTGCCCACAAGGTGCTTACATTCTAATGGGAGAAGAGCTTTAAATGTCAAATAAAAGGGTTTACCGTTGATCCTAAAGGTCAGAGGAAAGCACTGGAGTTTAGTGAATGTGTGTGTGTGTGTGTGTGTGTGTGTGTGTGTGTGTGTGTGTGTGTGTGTATGAGAAAGACAGAGAGACACAGAGAGAGACATAGACAGAGAGACATGTTCATGAAAATCACTGACTACAGGGTGGAAGACAGATTAGGTTGTATGACAGGATGGTGTTAGACAAATCACAAGGTTATTATAATAGTCCAGGAGAGAGGTAATGAGGGACTGAACAAAGACTGCTGAGAGGAGAGGAGACAGATACGAGAGATTTTACGAGAGCAGAGACGATTTGGTAGAGGACAGATTGGAACACAGAACTTCCTGGTTCCAAAGCTGGCCCTTTATCCATTATGCCACACTGTTTTGTTATTTGTGCTTTTTGTTGCTGGACACAAGAATGAATTTAAATTTGCTGCAGGGGGCAGAACCTTCTGGAGAAAGGTTACATTCAGTGTGAGGAAAACTAATATTTTTGGATCTAGAATTCATGGCTTATAAAAAAACATTGGCTCCTGTCACTGCTTAGCTTTAAAAAAAAGCAACAAACCCATGCCAAGATAAGCTTAGTGGAAATCAGTGAAACACATCAGTTGTTTCATTTTTTTCCCTATTTACCTTGCATATTAGAGAAAGAGGAGTTTATAAAAAGCATTTTGAGTTTCTCTAAATTCCAAAGGCATTGGCACTGTTAAGAGTTTCAAATGTTTTTTCAATCTGAAATTGAAACCTACTCCATTTTATGCTGAATTGACATGAAAGGAACACCAAAGACGATCCCAAGACGTGCCACATCTGCTTGCACCCTGAGATCACATCCATTTCTCAGAGTTGACTCTGGGCTCTTTCTAGAGTCCTCACAATTGTAGAAAAACTTTGCCTTACCATAACATTTTATTGAATTTGCTCTGGATTTCCCTGCTGACTCCAGAAACCAGCTCTGTCAAAAGCTCTTTAATACCCAGTGTTCCAAGCTAATTCTGAGAGACAGCTAGGTACCTCAGAGGATAGAGCCCAGGGCTTACATTAAGGAAGACCAAAGCTCAAATCTAGCCTCAGGTAATTACTCGCAGTATGACTAGCAAGTCACTTAAAAAAAAAAAAATCATTTGCCTCAGTTTCCCCACTGTAAAATGAACCAGAGAAGGAAATGGCAAACAGCTCCAATATCTTTGCCAAGAAAACCCCAAATGGGGTCACAAAGAGTCAGACAACAGCCATCCCCTACCTAGAGGCTCTATTCTACCAAAAAAATTTTAAAAATGACATCAATCCTTGCTTTTAAGGATTTTATGTTCTGGAGGTAGAAAATAGGGACTGATGGGATCATAGGATCCCCTCCCCAAAACAGAAGGACTGAATAATTTTAGTAGGAAGGACTCAGGGAAGGTTTCTCTTAGGTAAGCTGTCAAATAAGAGAGGACTCCACATGGAAAAGATGGAGAGAAGGTGCTTTCCATGAAAGAGGATATGTTCATCCCTAGGCAAAGGGCCTAGAACAAGTATGAAGCTCAAGTACATCCAAGTTTGCAGAGGGAAAAACATGGCCCTAGGACAGATAGTACAATGTGATAAAAACACAAAGAGGCCCTGGATTGAAAATCAGATGACCAAGGTTCACATCCTGGTTTTGCTATCTACCTATGTAACTTTGGGTAAATCATTTAATTTCTCTGTGTCTTTGCTTTCTCATGTGCAAAATGAGAACGTTGGATGTATGGATCGATCTCTAGGATTGCTCCCAGCAATGTTCCTACAATCCGAAGGCACTCCAAATTCCTTGAACTTCAGCTTAAATAATGGACTAGGCCATTTGGCCAGGAGCTTTCTTTTTGGGTCCACAAAACATTCAGGTACTAGCAGGCTACTGGGCTCAGACGGCTCTATTCTCAGAAGGCAATGGGGCAAAAAAAGATCTTGCAGTGAAATAAAAGTCTGAGCACTTTAGGCACCAGAGAAGAGAGTGAAGTACAATGGCATATACACACACATGTAATTATGTGTGCATTGCATTATATGTCAATACAGCACAAAAAGACACCAAAAGAGTCAATAATTGTAAGGCATTTCACAATGCTAGGCACATAGTAAGCACTAGAGAAATGGAAAATGGCATTATTACAAAATTTGCATGACGCTACTTATATCTACACACACACATACATACATATACAAATTTGCCCATTTTCACAGATAAATGAGGGACAATGTTGTTACAAAGGACCTAGGCTTGAGTCCCGTCAACTACTTGGCAAGTAAAGTGCTAGACTTGGAGAGAGGAAAGACCCAGGTTCAAATTCCACTTCAGACATATGCTACCAATGTGACCATAGACAAGTCACAGTTTGCTCCCTGATAACATGGGGATAAAAACAGCTTTAGTACCTACTCCACAGGACTATTGTGAGGCTCAAGTGAAATAATTTGTCAAATGCTTTACAAACTTTAAAGCACCATATAAATGTCAATTGTTATTGCTATCATTTTAATCTCCATCTCATCTTGTTCAACAGAATCAGAAAGGAACAGTCCCAGGCCAAGTTAGTATTTGATTCTTTTTTTTTTTTTATCTAAAGTTTACAGACATTTGAATAAAATAAATTCCTTCTTTTTTATAGTAGAATACAAGTTTTAGGTATAAGCTCATCTTCAGTGAGGCTTAATATTACTATTCCAACTCCTCCTCCTATTCTTCCTATTATTATCTCTCCTACTATTCTTATTACTACACCTACTATTCTCTTCCTCCTCTCCTACTTCTACAACTTACTTCTTCCTCTTCTCCTACTATTCTTATTAATACTCCTATTAATTTCCTACTACTTTCTTCCTCCTCCTCCTAGTCATCCCTCAATTTCTCCTCCTCCCATTATTACTCCTTTCCTATGATTCTTCCTCCTCCTCTTATTCCTACTCTCCTATTACTTTTACTATTCCTATTACTCTCCCACTACCTTCCTCTTCCTTCCATTACTGCTTTCTCCTCCTCTGACTCTCCTACTATTCCTATTATTACTCCTACTACTTTCTTTCTCTTCTTCCTCCTATTACTAATTCTACTTTTTCCCTCCTCTTCTTCTTTTTCCCTCTTCCTCTTCCTACTCCCTATGTAGGCTTAGAAAAGATACTTCACCTGAATTTTTCTATGAAATTCAGAAAGCAGTCTTTGTACTCTCTGTTCTTCCTCCTCCTCCTCCTCTTACTATTCCAATTCCTATTCCTCCTTGTTACTTACTCTCAGAGTTGTAAGCAAAGTACCTTGTGAACTGTAAAATGTTCTCCAATGTGAGTCAGTCACTTAAAATCAGAGATGTGAAGGTCATATTGTCCCTCCCAAACATCCCTGATGTGTCCATATGCTCCTGCTTAAATACTCCTAGAGATCTGACTTCTTTCAGAAGCAGTGCTTTCCATTATTACAAAGTTCTTCTCTACTATTTGAAATCAAATCAGCCCCTCTATAACTGTAAATTTGTTATGCTTCTCTAGAATAACACAGAACTAGTCATCTCTCTCCTCTACATAGCATCCCTTCAAATAGCTGAAAACAAATTTTAAATCATTTCTTTTGTCCTAGCTAACCAGCCTCTGTTATTTCGATTGCTCCCTGTATGCCAATAATCAGACCCTTCACCATTCTGATTGCCTGGCTTTGGAGACAGACTAACCACGAAGCTAATCACAGCTATTGGAAAGGAAGAAAGTATTACAATGAGCAAGATTCAGATGGATCATAGGATCAAAGCTCTAGGCAGGAAAGTCCGTTCAAAGGACATCTAATCCTAATCCCTCGATTTACAGAGAAGGAAACTGAGGCCCTAGGGCATTAAGTGAATTGTTGAAGGTCCTACAGGTACTAAGTGGCAGAGTCAGGTTTTAAATTTAAGTCTCGAGTCCAAATTCGATATTCTTTCACTGCACCACAAATGCTTCTTAGGGATGGCAAGATACTTCAAACAATCCATGCCACAACTACAATTTTCATCTATGACTGAATGGAAAACACACCTTGGAGTTTGCAAAACCTATTATTCTGAACTCTTTATACTTCCAGAAAACTTAACACTCATGAAGAGGTTTTGTGGGAATCTCATCATTGCTCTGGAATCCAGACCAAAATCATCATCATTCAGGAATTGTTCAGAAGATTTCAATGTGTCTACATGGGCACACAAACAAGAAATTAAATATCAATTTAATTCATTCCAAACTACCACCATCATTTCTAAACTTCCATTTCAGCATGTTCTATCTCTAACAGCATATTAGGTATTTTGGCCTCTCATGCTGAAGAAATTAAAGGTATGAGTCTTTAGCCACAATGTAGAAAAGTGGACATAATGCTTGATAGTCAGTCAGAGGCTTTCTGTTGTCTAGTTGTTTCAGGCATGTTTGACTTTTGGTAACCCCATTTGGGATTTTCTTGGCAAAGATACCAGAGTAGTTTGACATTTTCTTCTCCAGGTCATTTTATAGATGAGAAACTAAGGCAAACAGGGTCAAATGATTTGCCCAGGGTCATACAGCTAGTGTCTGAGGTGAGATTTAAACTCACGAAGATGAGTCTCCTTGACTCTGGGCCCAGCCCTCCATCCACTGCACCACCTAGCTGCCTAAAGGCAGTCAGAAGACCTGAATTAAAATCTAATACCTAATGAGTGCCAGTTGATTTTTTGTTTGTTTGTTTGTTTTTGTAGGGCAATTGGGGTTAAGTGACTTGCTCAAGGTCACACGGCTAGTTTTTGTGTTAGGTATTTGAGGTGGGATTTGAACTCAGATCCTCCTGACTCCAGGGCCAGTGCTCTCTTCACTGTGCCACCTATCCGCCCCCTAAGTGACAGTCTTACCTTTGGCAAGTTACTAAATTCTCTAGACTTAAGCTCCCTTATAAAAGGGTTGATTGTTGTTGTTTTTGAAGACCTAAGTTCCTTTCTACTTCTAAATCTAATTCTAAATCTATGATGAGACAGATATATAAGGAAAATGAGGAAGAAAGGCAGGAAGAAGCTTGACTTCAAAGCTTCTCGTCTATTTAGCTGTTCTCACAGAAACCTTAGGTCTGTCTGTCTTGGGCTGCTTTTTGTTTTAACTCCCCCCTGCCCACCACTCTACTTCCCCTGCCCATTTGACTTTCCTCCTAGCTGGTACTTAACTTTGAGACAGGCTCAAATCCTATCTATATTAATCTATTCCATTTTTAAACAACACATTAAAAAATTCAATTTCCAAATACTTGAGGCAGTCATACGTGGTCTAAGCAACAAGTATCCAGACTAAAGAGTAAACCTGGAGTAATCAATCAAACCTAAGAAATGCCCTTAAAGGCATTCTTTTTACAATGTCTATGGAAAATCTAGAAGACAGCATATGGAGTTCTGGCTGTAGTATAATTACATGATTAGAGATTTAAAAATGGCAGGTGCCATACAGACCATCTCATTCAATTCTTTTAACATAGGGAAAAGTGAAGCCCAGAGAGGTTAAGAGACTTGTTAGCCCCTATGTTATTACATAGGTATTAGGTGATAGAGGCAAATGTGCTATTTGCTTTAATCCACTACTGAATATTTCCTTATGTTGGAGAATATGAGAAGAAACTTAAGCCATAAGTACTGAGAGTACTAATCTCAGAGTTGGAAGCAATCTTAGTCTAACCTGTCAGTAGCCAAGAAATACCATCTAAAAATGGTCATTCAGTCCCAGTGGAGAGACTGCCCATGAAGGAGAGCTCAGTTTCTCATTAAAGAGTTTGTTCTAAATTGTTAGGATGTTTTCCCTCACATAAATAAATCTACCTTGCTGCAACTTCTACTCAATGTTCCTAGTTCTCTGCTCTGGGACTAAGCAAAATAAATCTAGCCACATGACCATCCTTTAAATATCTGAAGACAGCCACAGATGCTGGAAGTAATCAATTATAAAATAGGAAAGCCAGACCACTTTGATTCTATATATTTTATAGTAATTGTTTCTCTTCCTGTAGTTGTGAATGATACAACTTCCCATTTTTCTTTAATTGTTAAATGGTGTGACTTTTTATATTTAGGTTGTTGATTAATTTGGAATTTATTGTGATTTATGTTGTAAGACACTTGCTTAAACCAATTTTCCCACCAGTTTTCCAATTTTCCTGTGGTTCTTGTTGAAAAAAAAAATACCCCACCAATATTTCTAATTTATTTGTTTATCCTACAGGGAAGTTACACTTGAAGGGGTAGAACTTCTCAGAAGGTGATCTTACAGCAGCTTTTTAAATTTCACTTGTAGAGTTTTAAGCAAAGGGTACAATGAGATTGAAGGAAAGTTAAATTGCTTTGCTGTTGGTTCAATGTTCTTCTTTAGAAAAAGATGTCTAATTACTGTCTAATTCCTCCTTTCCTCCCTTTTTAATGAGGAAGAAGGGAAAGGAGAAAAGTTTCTGGATGCTTTGTTACACAACAAAAACAAGAACATTTGTGAATCCACAGCTCTGATTATTTGCCAGGTTTTCTTGCTGAATTCTGCACAAGCTCGAATTTTCTAGGCTTCTTTACAGTGTTGGTTTTAGTTAGAGGGTTTTCCCCTTGGCATGTTACCACTACTTCTTATCTTAGACATTCAGAGGGTATGTATATCACAAAAGTCTTTTAGAAGCATGATGTACATCTCAGGGCATTACTAAATGTTCAGAACTGCCTACAATTAAGTGCTATCAAAAGCATTCCTAGCAACAAGGTCTTAGCATAAGTAGAGCATTCTAACGTAGACCATCTCTTTTACATCTGTCCAAGAACTTTGGAATTGACTGCATGACATGGGAGACACTGGCACAGGACCACTCAGTCTGGCACGCTCACATCAGAGAAGGTGCTGTGCTCTATAAGCAGAACAGAATTGAAACAGCTCAAAGGAAACGTAGTATGTGGGTAGAACATTTGGAGATTGCATTGGTCTGATAAGTCACAGTTGACACACTATATACTTGACTCTAGCATAGTGATGTCATTTTGGTCTTCTTAAAGAATGAAGAACAACCGAACAACCAACCATACCAGAATGAAAAGCAGAGTGAAAACCAGAATCAAGGAAGGAAAATATCAGAGAGGCCTTGCTGACTACTTTTTGCCATTGATGTGTATGGTTAAACAGCAAAAAAGTAACTATAACAAAAACCTAAACCATTTTACTCCCTTACTCTGGGAATGTAGGAAAGAGAAGGAGGAGAGATTATTATGTAGAAAAATTTATATCCACAAAGATTAGGCTGATTTTAATGCAGAGATTACTTCACTTATATCCATTCATGTGGAGGTTAAGGAAACACCATCATCACACACTTAGCAGTGATTTATTGTTCTCATAGACAAAAACACTGATTAACTTGTTTAAACTAATTGGGAACTGTAGCGGCAACCACACTGGCATCCCCAGGATGGCTGCTAGCACAGGTTCTTAGATCTGCTTTACTAGGAAAGATAATTGTTCAAGGGGTCAACAATCTTTCTAATTACATTCACTAGTTCAGAGGAAAAGTTAGCACCCTAAACTTCAGAGAAAATACAAGCAGAGAAATAAAGATCAACAGACAGGGCTCTGACTACCTGATTCAACTAAACACTACATCCCTGGATGGAGAGAATCTTTACATCTGAGCAATCAGGGAGATCTGAACAGATCTTGACCAGGGAATCACAGGATCCTTCTCGTGAGCTGCAAAGCTAAAATACCAACTCAGAATATATATACCCTTTTTAGAGCCAGAAGGCATCATAACCCTCCTGACTCAGTGCCTAATTAGAAATTAGCAAATGGTGTGAAAGCCTTCCCATAAGCAAGCCTCCCCTAAGCAAATTTCCCTTAACAGGCTCCACATGAGGCCTATTAATGGGATGGGATGATCTTACATCCCATTAACATTACAAGAATTAGTGTTTATTTTGTTTGCACTATAAGACACGGATATGTTTAGCAAACAGTAAAAGCTAGATTATGGTGGTTGGGGGCAAGGAGTTTTGTATCTAGTTTACTTGAGATCAAAAATTATTTTCAAAACATTTTAGAAGCTCTGCTTACTGAATAAACTGATACTGACAAGTCACTATATATTCATTAAGGTAGATCCCAAGGGACCCCATACTTGTCAACAGTGGTACATAATTAAGTGAAAAAACTGCATTTCTTTAAAACTACTAAGACTTTCACTAATAAATACCCTGGTCTGTTAATTCACTCAAAGAATACTATTCCATACATAAGAATGGCCTTGCCCTTGCTAGGCTTGTGGGAAAAGATTCAGTAGGCTAGGACCATATGAGTAGTCATTTTCAAACAATTCATCAGGCATGCAAGCTAATCTGCTGAAAATGTGAGTGTCACATGATGGATCTGAATGGACAAGCTGTATAGGAGGGAACAAGGAGTTATAGACTATGTAATGAGTCCCTTGCTGGAGCTGGCATAGATGGCATTCCCATTGTTTTGGAAGCTGAACAACCACTTGCATCCCCTTTAGATGAAGGTAAGAAGTCAAGATGGCAACTGAATGAAGGGCAAAAAAAACAACTTACGTGGAGATTGTAGAGGATGGGTCTGCAGAACTAGTCATACAACAAGATGAGGAAAAAGATAAGGAAATAAGGCCCCACATTAGGTAGTTGTGAAACAACTGGTCCAGCATCTCATATCTGAATTCTTGTATCTCTCTTTTCCCCTAACTGTAGTCTGGTGACACACCTATCATACTGGCTTTTTAAAATGACCTGATCTAATCTGCATGCATTGATGGAGAGACCACTAAGTTTGCATTCTGAACTGTATTGCTCTGATGTACTAGGGTGTTCCTGCATTGGAAAAGAGGATCTAGCTTGAGTTGGTATGACAGATGAACAATTCATTTCTTTTTTTTTTGCTTTTTGGAGGGCAATTGGGATTAAGTGACTTGCCCAAGGTCACATGGCTAGTTTTGTGTTAAATGTCTGAGGCCAGATTTGAACTCAGGTCCTCCTGACTCCAGGGCCAGTGCTCTCTTCACTGTGCCACCTAGCCACCCCTGACCAATTCATTTCTGAACCACAATCTAATAATACTTTTTACATATAAAAAGATCAACTTGGGAAAATTTTCAGTGATAAGTACTTAAGATAAATTAACTATAGCCAAACATGAACTTTATGACTTTTCAGATGCTTTTATAAAAAAACAGACAGGCATATTGTATATTTCTGGGGACAAAAAGGTAAGAGCACATTTCAGAGGCTTGTTGCCCACTCCAATGCACTAATAAAAAATCTTTTATATGTTTTTTTAAATGATTGCTGTTCTGCGCTGTTCTGCTCAATTATTTTGAATTAAGTTTTACTATAGCTTATCAATTCTCCCCTGAAAGATGGCTTTTAAATATCATTAATTTTACAGGGATTCTGTTAATTTCTTATAATTTCTAGACCCTGCTTGAAGGTCACTAGAGACACTAAATCCCAAGGCATCTCTGTCTAAATCTGGATGGCATTAATTATTAATGCTGAGGACAGGCAATGTGATGTAGTGGATAGAGAGCCAGGAAAACCCAGCTTCATGTCCTGCCTCTGACACATACTGGCTGTGAGGCCCTGGACAAGTCACCTAACCCCTCAGGATTCTAGACAAATCTAAGATTCCAAGTTGTAGTCAAAGGGCCAGACTGCAAGGACAGAGGGAGTATCCTGAGGAAATCTACCTTCTTTTGACTTTTCTTACCCTGGCTAGTTCTTTGGTAATTTCAGGATGGACCTTCCCCTGCCCTTTGTTCTTGAAACCAGTGTTAATAATGACTACAGTACTCCTCTGGCCAAGGAGGTACATTCTGCCCCTCCTACTTGCAGAACCCAGAATGGTATCTGACAGTAAAATATTCCAGGCCAAACTCTTCCAATCAACCAATTTGCCATGAGGAACTGAATACATAGAGGCAGCTAGATGGTGCAGTGGCTACAGTACAAGACTTTGAGTCAGGAAGACCTGAGTTCAAAGCCACCCTGAAATTGGCACTGTGACTCTTGGTGAGTCCACTTCTGTTTCAGTTTCCTCATCTGCAAAATGGGGATAACAAAAGCACTTACTTCTCATGGTTTCTGTGAAGATCAAATGAGATGTCTGTAAAGTGCTTTGCAAATCTGAAAGCAATATAAATGCTAACAATTGTTATAGGAAATCCCTGGAGTGGGCATGTGGATCCCCTCCAGATTCTTTGGCCAAAGAATGAAGGGATGGGAGGGGAAAAGGGAAGGAAGCCTGACCTGTATAGTTGTATAATGCTTTGGGTACAAAATACCCTGAGGGCTGCCAGGGAAAAAATGTTAAGGAAAAAAAAAGATAAATAAACAAAGTAACTTTTTGGAGGTGGGGGTGGGGTGGCAAGGAGAGGAAGGAGGGTCAGATTCCAGCACAGCTGCCACAAAGGACAGCCTCTCTTTTCTCCACCTCTCCCAATGTCAACCACATGTCTCATGTACAATGGAGCACATGATTCTATTTCAATACAGATCGTAACCCACTTTTAAATGTGCCCCATGTTCCATGGACCCCTGTGGATTTTTACTGCTAGGGTTTAATGCATCCTGTGACAGAGGCTTCACACAAGCTATCTGCACCCAAATGGTCGTGTTCGGTGTATGCTTCAAAGGGGACAGATGGTCAAAAGCTTTGAAAGAAGCCACACTAGGGCACCTGAAGGCAGCGGAGGGGAAAGGGCTTGTCATGCTGATGTTCTATAGAGGCAGGAAGTCTACCTTAGATGTATGGGTGGTCTACAAGGAAAAGGTAGGTAGAAGAAGACTAGCTGCAGGTTCACCCTGATCATGTTTAGACACTAACAATTGAACAATTAAACAATCCTACTGAATCTTTACCAGGAGTTGTCTTCTGGAATCTACAGTGGGGAACAGAAGAAACAAGTCAGGTACATTCAATAGCCTTTCAACATAAATATCAGGGGAGGGCTTATTCCCTTTATTTATCCGCATCTCATATATTCCCCATAGAGACTTTTTCTAAAAGGAGAAATTTCAGTGTAGAACACGTAAGCATTTCCTTCATGGTAAAAGTTCTACTGAATTGAAATTACTGATATGGCTAGTGAATTGATAGCTTAGTCAGACTAGCACAGACAAAAAGGAAATAGAATGGCTTTTCCTTTTGTTTTACTCCAAAACAAGAATCTAACTTCTTATTTTCTGTTGATTTCAGATGAAATATTAAAGTTCTCTCTCCCTTTCCCTCCTTTCTCTTTCTCTCCCTCCCTCTCCATCTTTCTTCTCTCCCTCTCCTCCTATCCTTTTCTCCCTCCCCCCCACCTCTTTCTCTCTCATACACACATAGTAGGATGGAATGTCTGTGAGCAAGTTACCTTTCTATATGATGGTATTTTACGTCAATGTTCAGCTCAGCCTGCACTATAGATTTCTGTACTGTTTTTTCTTTGAGAGTTACTAGTAATTCTGACGTGTCATATTCTAATACACATATGAAAACACTGTTCCTCCAAAAATTCAGTCCTACATAAACAGCTTATTTTTTCACTAGCAGAAAATACATGCCTCACACAAGTTTTTCACCAATAGGATGGGAGTTCTGATTACTTTTAGCTACCAACTTAAAAATGCTCATAAAGGAGGGACAGCAAAACCCAAAGCCTCTACTCAGTGAAAAGCCACATTTATTATCATAGGAAAGAGGAAGAAAAGGAAGAGCCTTACTACATTTCTATTCAATTCATTAAGAACTTTTTAAACATCTGCCTTGGTTAGAAAACTGTGTTAGGCCCCGAGAGAGATACGGAATTTGGGTAAGCCATGCTCTTGGTCGTCATAGAGTTTACAGACTAATGGGGGTATAAGGCATCTACCATGCATTTGAAACAAGAGAGACAAAAGACAGACCCTGCATCAAGAAGCTCACAATCTAACTTCATAGAATCTTAAAATGAGTAGAGACTTCTGGGTGAACCCTGAGGTCCTTGGAGTTCAGTCTATAATATCCATAACAAATGATTACTGGGCCAATCATCCCAGAAGGGAACATATTACTTTTTTTTTCCCTTGGAAGGAAAGTTCTGCATATCCATATTGGGGAAAATGTTAACTTCATGTATCTCCCCTTTCCCCCCTCTCTTATTGCTTGTTTTGCCCTCTGGGGTCAAGCAAAATTTGCTGACCTTTTCTCCCACCTGACAATTCTATGCTATTTGAAGGCCACTATAGTACTATACAAATGGAAAGTTCTTTGTTTTTTAACTAGATTGAAAGAAGGATGGGGAAGCCAGAATCCTCACTCATACCTAGGGTAACTTCAGGAATAGGGGCAGGAGGTTTAAACCCAACAATCAGATTTCACTTTTTAAAATTATTATTTATAACTGGGAGAAGCGTGAGACATTCTAAATAGCCTCTGAAAATTAAAAGTAAATTCATTTCTGTGACCACCTGAAACAGGAAGATTCATTTCTTGACCTTTGCCTCTTGGCATTTTTACAAGAAGAATGCTAAGAAACAAGAAGCCAGGCAAATTTCCCACCAATGCCTCTCCTTTAAATACAGGAAAGGGGCAGCAGAATAAGGTTTGGAATGTCTGTCTCAATCATGAAACATTTGCAACTTAACCGGTCAGAATGTTCCTTGGTACATAAAAACACACAGGATTAAAATCTGTTCCAAGTAAAACTGTATAAATAGCAATCCTGCCCTGATTGAGCAAATAAGAAAACAGAACCATTTCTATCTTACTCTCCCCTCTGCCCCTCCACCCCAACCCCATGCAACATTTTGGCTTAAGACAAGGAGCTCTTTAAGAAGAGATACATTTATTCTTCAAATTTTATTTAAAAGAGAAAAAATTAAAGAATGTTCCTTTCAAAGGCAAGTAAAACAGAATCTTTGATATTCTCAAATGGGATCATGCTCACAAGTAAAACTAATGAAAACTAAACTATCATAAATGAAACATGAGTGCTCATATGGAATGAATAATATATTACTTTAATAGTCAAATAACTCCTTCCTTCTAGTTAAATCTTTTAAAAATTAAACTTCTATTTTACAGTGTTGCAATCCAGAGTCCTGAAAAGAAGAAAAAGCAATATATGAACTTTTGGTGGAATATAGAATAATTCAAATGTAAGCTGTCTTAAAGTTAATGAATTCTGGTTATGTATATGGTTAAGGTCATACCTGACATATAAGGGTTATGAACCTTTCACTTTTTAGATTATTCCTTAAGTCATGTCACAGAAAGTTCTTAGACGATGGTCTTTTGATAATGACTTCTTTTTTCTTAATTGGTAGGGCTTAAATAATTGAGCTTGAATCAGTCAGCCAGGGGTTAAAGAATTCCATATATACCCCATACCATCATCCTCCTTCATATTCAATGATGTTGCTAATTCATCTATCCATAGAGAATGACAGGAGAATTGTCGCCCTCTCTAAGAACATGACCTGTACCTCAGCAAGGCTGGACAATTCCCCATGACCCAGACTTTCCCACCTTCTTTCCCTTCCCTCCTGCTATATTGTTCAACCTGTTGAAATTTTATCCAGACTTCAAGACTCACTTCAAATGTTACTTTCTTCCTAAAGCCTTTCCTTATCATCCTAAGCAGAAGTGATTTCTCCATTTACTGAACTCCCACAACATTTCAGTAACATGTCTCCCTTTTAAGGCACTTATCCTAAATTGCCTTGTGTTCTATTTACTCATGTATTTTTTTAAACTAGGCTACAAGTTCTTTGAAAGCAAGGATCTTATCTTATTAATAAACTGTGTTGCTCCTAGTTCAATGGTTTGCATATAATAAGTGGGTATTTTTCAAAAACATCAATGAATATCTGGGCATAGTGGTACAGGCCTGTAGCTCCTGTTCTGAGGGAGGCTGAAGTTGGTGTATTGCTTGAGTTGCGGAGTTCTAAGCTACAGTAGGACTCCACAGTCTGACACCAATATGATAAGCCCTTATGGTCCACTCACTAGGCTGACTAAATAGGAACAAATTGGTGAAAAAAATGGTAAAGATGAAAGCTTCCAAGGCAGTTAGGACCAGGGTTAGACCTATGAGTGGATGCTGCACATCCATTCTCAGCAAGGTTGACTCAGTCTCCAAGAAAAAAAAAGAATGAATGAATAATTGACATTTCATTACCATTATAAGAGTCAATGTTGGAGGATGACATGCATGCAAAAAAGAATTCAGTTGCCATCTTCCCAGTGAAGGAAAATGGAAGTTTCATAGAAAAGAGCTTTAGACTTGGGATCAAGAAGACTTTAGTTTATTCCCAAAGGACTCTAAAACTATGCATTCCCTTTGACCCCGCAATACCACTTCTAGGGCTATATCCCAAAGAGATCATGCAAATGGGAAAAAGACCCATATGTACAAAAATATTTATAGTAGTTCCTTTTGTGGTGCCAAAGAATTGAAAATTGAGGGGATGTCTATCAGTTGGGGAATAACTGAACAAGTTGTTGAATATGATTGTGATGGAAAACTATTGTGCTATAAGAAATGATGAGCAGATGGACCTCAGAAAAACCTGGAAGGAAATATATGAACTGATGCTGAGTGAGGGGAGCAGAACCAGGAGAACACTGTACTTAGTAACAGACACATTGTGCGATGACTAACTTTGATAGACTTGACTCTTCTCAGCAATGGAAGGACCTAAAACAACTCCAAGAGGCTCATGATGGAAAATATCATCCACATCCAGAGAAAGAATTATGGAGTCTGAATGCAGAGTGAAGCAGACTATTTACTGTTTTTTTTTAATTTGTTTGTTTGTTTTGCTTTTTCTTTCTCCTGGTTCACCCATTGGTTATAATTCTTCTTTACAACATGACTAAGTGAAAATATATTTAGTGTGAATGTATGTGTAGAGCCTATATTGGATTGCATGCCATCTTGGGGGGTGGGGAAGAGAATAGGGGACCCAACATCAGGGAAGAATCAGAAAACACTTTACCTACGAGATGATTTTAGTCGAGCTGAGCCTCAGAGAAACTTTGCAACTCTAGAGACAGAGAAGTAAGGAGGGAGTACATTCCAGGCAAAAGCCCAGAAAAAGAAGATAAAATATCATGTACAAGGAACATTAAACAGAATGGTTTGGCTGGAAGATAAGTTGTGTGAAGGAGAGAAACCTTTAATAAACTTGGAATGTTATTGACAGCTCCCACAATACCTTCTACAGTCAGCCTTTCCACTTTTCCTCTTAGAAAAGCTGAGCATACACACTCAAACTAACTAGTGCTTTTCTTTCTTTGGTGCTCCATGTTTTGGGGGAGCTGGGTGGAAGCTTCTAAAGTCATGGAAGCATCTCTCTACCCCTACCTGGACTCCTGTAACAGTAATAACCTCAATTTGTAAGCTGTGCAGAATGGGAGTTATACCACATTCATTGCTTTTGCTAAAGTGGTGACTTCTTTACATCACATTTCAGTAAGTCCTTTATGTGGGTCTTTGTTGTGACAACATTCAAAATTGCTGAAGGGTTGTTGCCAGGCCACAAGGGTTGCCTCCTTAGCTGGAGAAAGGGCAATGAGGGGATGAGGCTGGGAATTTGCTTCACTGTAGGGCAGTTCTAATCCTTTAAAAGACTTTTTTTGGAAACCCTGTATAATTATCCTTTCCACATCATGGGGTTTAGGGGCATGGCACCCCTATGATCAGGAAAATCTGGCATAAAATTTTTGGTTCTCCCTTTGTATCAGAGAAGTCTGAATTATTATGGTATTAAAACATAAAATATGTTAATATTATGCAATACTATACATATACTTTATGCATTTCTGAGTGTCTCAACTTTTTCTGTGTCATCTGCGGCTTTGCAAAACTCTCCCCAAATTCCCATTTTATATCTTATGCCGACTGCAATGGGGAAAGTCACAATGTGGAATGGATGACTGTACATATAGTTTGCATTTGGCAATTCTCTGCACAGCCTTGGATCTCTTTGGATTTTGCATTTACTACTTACATATGCTTCCTAATTCAAGCAACATGTCCTATACCAGCTTTTTTTGTCAAGATAATGAGAAGCAGCAAGCAGTTGATAATGACAGCCTTCAATGTTTAAAAAGATAATTGCCCCAGGAGCAGCTCTGAAAGTTAATAGCTGATATATTATCTTCTATGATCTCACAGAACATGTTTCCTCTCAAAATGTTTAATCCAAAAACAGCCATTACCTGCAACGTCCCTCCTAAATTCTGAATTTCAACCACCGAATAACTATTTCTATTGGTAGCATTAGGTTACTTGTTGATTCTTACAATGCTCTTCTTGTAAAAAAAAAAACAAATGACAAAAGTGATGTGTCCTGGTCAGCTGTGAGCATGAACCTGCTTCTAGACGAACCATTCAATATCACTGGGAACAACCTGGGAACATATACTAAATGACTTTAATGTTGCACACAGCAGGGGCTTAATAAATGTTTGTTGAATTCAACACCTGTGTTCAAATTTATTTTTGATATTACAAAAATACTTTGATAAAGAAGCCAATTTCTGCCAGTTTCTGTTGTTTTATGGTTTATTCCCCATGATGGAAAAAGAACTAGAAACAAATGTCTTTAATAAAAGAAACAGAAAGATTTTTTTGTATTTTAAGACAGATTTTTATGGCTATATAGCTATGGCTTATGAAAAATGTTTCCGGAATTCTCCAAGAGGTAATATTAATTCAGCAAAATAATACCACCCCTGTATTCTCATAGGGTGCCATTTTTAAAAGCACCACGCTATACATCCTACCCTTAAGGTACAAAAATTCATTGGAGAAAATATCCTGTCTTGTATCACACAAGTACACTGTGTGCGGGAGCTATTTTAAGGAGCTATCACATCTGTCTTCTTCAACTCCTTCTGTCATGTCACGGAACTATCCACTGTGATGGCGTGAAGGGAAATGATTCTACAACAGCACTCTGAAGATTAAAATAAATTTTGCAGGGCACATTAGCAGAAACCAAGTTTACACAATATCAAAGGATCTGAGAGAAAAGGACAGGAATTTTTTAAAAGGCTCTATAATTATTCCATGTTGAGTATTTTTGTCCTTAATATTTTTGAGTGGAGAAC